>OY748303.1:13003946-13603946 GCA_963556515.1 Nudaria mundana
ACAGGAGACAACTCAGCTGCGCATTTCCGTAGTACCACCGCCGGAATGCCGTCAGGACCACTGGGTTTCCGCGTGTCGAGTGATCGCAGCACTGCCTGTACATTCGCATTGCCTGAGTACAATGTCAGGCATAGTGTGTCCACAGTTGGCGATGACAGGGGGCTGCAGGCCACGGTCCGTCGACCCGGGAATTAGCCGCAAAGAGGTCTGCGAGCATATCCGCTTTTTCTTGGGCTTTGTGAGCCAGTGTTCCATCTGGGTAACGCAGCGGTGGCAGCGAGGGCTGACAAAAGTTAGATTGCACGGCTTTGGCCAGTTGCCAGTATCCACGGCTGCCGTGGGATGGGAAGTGAGCATCCTGACCAAGCCGCGCGACGCGCTGGGCATCCGCTTTCTTAAAGGCCCTCTAATGGACTTTTGTGGCCCGGTTGTACGCTGCTTTGAGGTGGCCCACGTTTGGGTCGCGCAAAGCCCGGGCCCTGATCCAGGCGCGATATGCCCGACTGTGTTTGTCGAATAGCTTTAGTAGAATCTCGCCCGAACCAGGGACGGGCTTCCGCGGATACTGGCGACATCAGTGAAAGGGATGTAATATTCCATCCCTAAACTGATCTCGCCAGCAATTGCAGAAGCGCTATCCGAAGGAGCCTTTCCTACATAGCAGCGGCTGGCGTCGCGTAAGATCTCGAAGAAGAAGAATCGCGTAGACCGTCCCAATCCGCTGACGAGTAGTGCCATATTCGTCGTGACATTTGTACAGCACGTGCAGGAGGTGACACCTTCATGCCAGCGTGAACCACACAGTGGTCGGAACTACCCAATGGGGCTCCTACCGAAACACTGTATTGGGCTGGGCGACTCGTCAGCAGTAGATCCAGCAAAGCGGACGCATGATCTAACCTATCTGGTATCCGGGTGATCCCGCATACCATCTGGGTCAGACCGTGGGAGAGAGCGAACGCATGGGCGGCAGCCATTCAATGTGATGGCCATTGAAGTCCCCCAGAAACACCAGGTCAGCGTTCGGGAACCGCACCTGCGCATCATCAGCCGTCTCGCTGAGGTACTGGAAGAGCTTTGTAGTCTCAGAATCCCCTGTATGGGAACGCTAGACGCACACGTAGATCTGGCTCTTAGAGCCATGGTCTACGTGCAGCCAAAGAACGGAGTTGGAGGGGTTCTCTAGGCAGCGCAACCGGCGACAGCAAACATCCGCCCTAACGAACACGCACACCCCGGCTTTGTCTCGAAATTGTTCCTCGATGACATAGCCGGGGTAACACAGGTAAGACGTGTCGTCAGTGCGACGTATCTGTGTCTCCTTGAGGAACATCACAGCGGGCCGTGCCGTCTCGAGGTGATGGTGGACGGCATCGAGGTTTGCATGGAGTCCACGGATGTTGGTGAACTCCACCTCGAAAAGCGAAGTTGTGGGGTTTCCTGGGGCCGCTGTGGAACGTTTACATTTTTTCTGTTGCACTGCCATTATAGGTTTGAAGAAGAATCGTGAAGACAGGGCGACATTTGGTGCAGCAGTAAGTGACAAAATGCAGGGGCTAGCTTCGTCTGGGACCGTGTGGTTAGATCGGAGCCGATCCGCCGGACGGAAGGGCTCCCAAACCCCCTGATGCAAGGCCGCCGCTACCCCACACCGGTTACCACCCGGAGCGGAGATCCCAAATCAGGATTATGCGCAACATGTGGGGCAGGCTCCTGGCGTGGTTGGTCCCAGGCGGGCCCCATGACTGTGTTGCGGGCGGCCGCGGCAACGCCATTGCTAAGGGTCTCCCTGGCCGGTGAATCGACCCACACCACCCACACTAGACTCCGCTTCACCCCCACTGGTCCCATGCCTGCTGCACCATACATCGCCCCGGGCCCGGCGGTGCAGCTGCTGAACGCAACCCTGCCTGGGCTGGGTTACTCGGGGGGCTTTAGCGCAGCTGCACGGTGGTAGGTACCCCCCCGGACCAACACTGTTGTACCACCTGGTACCCACGTAGGGGCCGAAGCCACTCCATGGGTACCTTAAATTAACGAACCTCGTCCGTTGACCAGCAGGTGCGCCACTAGCAGGTAAGGTCGCTGGGGCCCTAAAGATGTTGGTAGAGACCCTTTGCACCCAAAATAATAATATTATGTATTATCTTCTAATATAATTTATTTTCTAAGAAGACTTGTGCACGCTGCGCTTGCGGATCGGATCCTCCGATATCTTTTATGACGATAGTAATATTATTTGCTACAATGTTATGCTGAACTTAACCTACCTGTGAACACCGCAAAAACTTGTGGTTTACTAGCAGAGTAGTGAGATACATGAGAGAACCCATACATCAAATTCAAGCATTCCTGCTTTTGGTATCTTCCTATTTACACCATCTTTAATTTAGGGTGACTGATAGAACCGTCTCGTTAAAACAAATACCAAGAAACAAAGCATAAAATTATTTAATTTTTCTATCCAATGCAGATGTGTTTTCAGATTAAGACATTAAAATTGTTAAGGAGGAAATCACATCAGAAACCCGGATTACCTTGTACCGGGAACAGGCTTCCATAATTGCAGGTCATTGAAAATGTGACGCCACGGGGACACGATGCAGAATGCAGATTTGCCAGTAACCAAATAATTGGCTTAAAGAAGACTCATTGACTTTTGTATTATTACAAAATTAATGACCCACTGCAAAGAAGAAATAAAATTTGGAGAGATGATAAATAGAATAAAGTAGGTCCCAAAAATATCTATCAGTTGATGAAAAATAACATTAATATCAAACAAAAATATCTATACAAGCGGTGTTTCATGTTAACAAGTAGCAACTCGACACAAAGCCCTATGCCAGTCCGGCTGACCAGCGATATCATATGTAGGCTGAATTCCCCCCTCTTTGGGAGAGGGCTATGCCCAGGAGTTTTTCCTTTCGCCAGAAAAGAAACCTAGGTGATATGATAAAGGACAATAATTATGAGAAATCAATAGCAAAATGATCCAGGTACGAATAAACACATGCAAAGTATTGCTAGTATCTTTTTTTCAGGCGTTACATATTTGTATATTTTAATGAAATGGAAATTACAATTCTTATTGATATGAATTTATTTGTAACAGTTTAAGTTGACCATTACTGAACTTAGTCACTACTCAGTTTCACAGAGAGTAATTAACAATGAAAAACATAATTATAAAATATGCCCAACATGACATTTAAACACCAGGTACCTATCTAATTGGTTCGGTTACGGTTGATAGACAGTTCTTTTTGCAATTGATATCTCTTACAGTCTTCTAACATATTAGATACCTATTCATTATGATTAAGGTTTCACCTTTTTACGAAAAGAAAAAATGCCAGCTATGCATGGATGTATGCAAATAGGCATGGAAAATTATTATTGTAAAAATTATAGGTAAGTTTTAACCAAAACCACAGAATAGGGAATGGGTATAGGGAATAGGTAATAGGGTATGTAAGTAGTTACATACCAAAACTAACAAAATTAACCATTCTATGATTTATGATCTGAGTATGTTGGGGGTCTTACCAAGATTTTAATTTTTTGTTGGTTTAAACCAACCTCCCTGCACGTGGTGCACCTGTCGATCAACGGACGAGAGTCTAGCAACATAACAGTTGACAGTGAGCAGCAATAGGCTCGCCCTTATTACGCTTGGAACCAACATTATCATTGGCGGAATGCAGGTCTATATGCCCCTTCCTACTCCTTGAAACGGGCATGATTGTATAAACTCACCATCTAAACCTATCGATAAGATTATGGGTCTAGTAAGTAGGTACTTAATAAAATAAGCCGGTATCAGAGATCTAATGAAAGCAAGGCATGATGGTACGAGTATGAAATAAAACCATAGTGATGGGACTTGCTGCTACGTTAGTAAATAAATTTAATGCTGACGAGAATCAAACTGCGTAAAAATAGTAAAAGAAGATAGGGTTAATATGATAACAAATATCGGGGATGTAATTTCGATCGAATGCAGTAAGTTTCAGCAATAAAATTTAAAAAATCCTCCGCGTCATTGCCACTGGGATGGTTCCCAGAATGCTGGCTGTGTTGCCACGTTGGATGGCGATACTTATCCTTTGGGCCAGAAAATAGACAGCCTTCTGGTCCTGAGAAGCATCGATTAGTCGTTTAGCAATGTCTCTATAAAGGCGGCGAGCACTCAGAACCCCATGACCCCAGTGTCTTATCTCAACCCCAAACGGCTCAAATATGTAATCACCTGCTAGGTTAGCATATTTACGCCGTTTAAGCAGCCGATGCAGCAGCAGCGCCGGGACATCCGGATGTGCTTGGAAGGTGTAAAGGTGCTAAGTTGTCAACGCATGTCTATTCGACAGTTTTACAAGAATTACATAATATACATGTTATGTAATTCTTGTAAAACTGTCTCTACTTTTCCCCCTAAAGTCCCGTCATCTAGGTACCAAATGCTGAATTTAGATTTTATTTTTTGAATTATTGGGTTAATGGCCAAACTGAAGATTACTGGTCCCAACGGATCACCTTGCTGACATCCAACAGCTGAATTCAAAAGGTGGTCTTTATAATTTAATTTTGTTGGCTGACTATAGCATTGCCAAAGAAAGTTAAAAATTTTGGGAGTTTCTAATTTGGCCTGTGTCAGCAAGGTGTCCCTGTTTACAGAGTTGAAGGCGTTTTTCAGGTCAATTTTCAAGACGACCTCTCCATCTTAGCTACTGTCAAGGTATGTTGCAAGCGCATGGATTGCGGCCTCACAACCTCCTTTTGAACCAAAACCTAATTGAAAGGGCTGAAATTTGGTAGTAAGCTCCGTACTATAAAAACGACAACAAAATTTGGCTGCCAAACGCCGCAAAGTGCTACCTACGGCAATGGGATGAATGCCACCATCCTTCTTGTTAAGGGCACATAAATTGGCCCCATACAAAATATCTGTGATGCCACTGTCCACATTGTCTGAGAGCATGAGGTTGACTAGAGCTTTTAGCTACCTCAGAAGTGCATCACCAGCTTCCCCAGCGCTCGGACACAACAGATCCTTAAGGTGCTGTGGTGTCAGACCGTCAAGTCCACCAGCTGATCCAAAACGAAAGGAGTCAACAGCTGTGCGCACATCCTTAGCTGTAGTCTCAAGATTTTCTGTATCGTTGTTCGGAGGATCAGGGAAAGAGAGGTCAGCTGCGGATGGTGGGTGCTTACTCTGCAAGCCCGTCAAATTTTCTATAGAATAAGGAGCCAGCACATCGCTACTAAAAAGTAGTCTTGACGCCCCACTGATGTCGCCAACCCTTACTTTATTCTCTACAAGTTTTAATTTCTTGGCCTGAGAATAATCAGGAGCCGAAATGTGGATTAAAATTGAATTTAAAATGTTAAAATTGTTTATATTTCTTTGATTTGGACCGTCAAAGATGTCAACGGCCTTTTCATTACGTGTAGGATTCTATAAGGGAAGGTTAACATTTGTTCCCAAGCGCTAAAGGTATTTTACCGGACTACTTGACCAATGCAGGAGGCTAAACATTGAGCCACAGAGGGTCTCGTACCTTGGGGATTCTTTTTAAAACCGGAATAGAATTTTTCACGGTAATTAACCTTTGCCAAAAGGGAATTTCAATATTATCAGAAATTTCTTGTTGATTTGGAAAAATTTGGGATATCGTAGACGCGCTTGAAGATACATTTAGTACTTTATGAATTTTTCCAAAATGTACTTTCAATCCGCGTTCACCTTTAAAAAAACGGGCTTGGGGACAATTTGGGCACCGTACAAGACCACTTGATGCACTTGCAAGCTCACCTGAATTTACATCTACATTGCCACATCCATAATTTTTTGCTGCTTGCATTTATTTACACTTTTCACTATGAATACACTAAACCTAAACAGTAAACACAGAAAGCTTTAGAGTTTATACTTATGGGTTAGTTTTTATGTTAATTGTACAAAACTTTAGGCACAATGAATTAAGTGATTTTGCCGAGGTATGACTAATTAAAAACGTGTAGAACTGTCAAAATCTGTTGTCATTGTCACACTCACAACTGTCAAAAGTGTCAAATACTGCCATGTCTGTCATCTCATAGCAGCAGACGAGACGCTGTCTGTCTGTTATAGTTTCATGTTTTGTAAATTGTAATTTCTATATTCATAATTTGAGAAGTAAGGTAACCGTAATAGTGGGATAAAATAAGTGCATTATATTAAACTAAACTTCCAATATGCCGTACGCAAATCAGCCTTCAGTGCATATAACAGAATTAACAGACGACAACGTAAAGTTTGTTGTTGAGGATACCGAACTTAGCGTCGCTAATAGTATGAGACGAATATTTATTGCAGAAACACCTACTATGGCTATTGACTGGATACAATTAGAAGCAAATTCCACTGTTCTTAGTGACGAATTCTTAGCACACCGCATTGGACTTATTCCACTCATATCGGACGATGTTGTCGACAAAATTCGTTACTCCCGAGATTGCATGTGCGCTGATTTCTGTTCGGAATGCAGCGTGGAGTTTACTCTTGATGTAAAATGTACCGGAGATCAAACTCGACATGTTACTACAGCTGATTTGAAGTCCAGTGATCCCAGAGTGGTACCTGTGACGTCACGTCATAGGGATGAAGACCAAGCCGATTATGGTGAGACCGATGAGATTTTAATAATCAAATTGCGTAAAGGACAGGAGTTGAAGTTAAGAGCTTATGCAAAGAAAGGCTTTGGGAAGGAGCATGCTAAGTGGAACCCAACTGCAGGTGTTTCTTTTGAATATGATCCAGATAATATAATGCGACATACACTGTTCCCTAAACCAGATGAATGGCCAAAGAGTGAACATACCGAGTTAGATGAGGACCAGTATGAGGCTGAGTTCAATTGGGAAGCAAAGCCCAATAAGTTCTTCTACAATGTAGAATCAGCAGGAGCACTCAAACCAGAGAACATTGTACTTATGGGTATTGTTGTGTTAAAAAATAAACTTTTAAATCTTCAAGTACAATTGGCACAGGAAGCCCAAAATGATGCATTGGCAATTAATTAGTTTTGTAATAAAATTATTCTAAGTATATTTTTATTTAGAGATATTTTCTTTTCACATAATAACCCTGAGTACACTTAACCAAATATTGAACAATAAGCAGGTTAGACTCATTTCTTATCTAGTTAGTATTTGGAGTGATTATTGAAGTGAGTCCTGCCTGCTTATAGTCTTCCATGTGTCCAATCCTTTTTGGGAAATGAGTGTGATTCTTCATGGCTGCATATTGTGTGTGTGTCTGCGTGTGTATGAAGATTACAATGTGCGCTTAATGGTGATTAGCTTAATGAGACTTGATAGATGGGTTTTACAAGTTTAAAGACTAATAGGTAAACGGTTTATAAGGTTGTAAACTGTAAAATGTTCTTTTGGACACGGTTTTACACCGAAGCCAGCAATAGCACATCTTTTTTGGTTTGCAACCAAGTTTACAATCACATATTCAATGCTTAACATGCTCTTCAATAATATTAATATACTAAAAGAAGTAAAATAACTTACAGACTCGTTGTGACTGACTACAATACCCTTTTGCATACAAATATGCCTCTAGGTCAAACGAAACTATCACAAAACAGTAAGTAGGTTAATTAATTGAATTTTAAGTAACAGTTGCAACACCCACATTCCTTGTCCTTGTTTTATATTATTATTTCCTAAGCAATTTTTTTTTTTTAAATTCTGTGGTATTTTTTTATAGTTATAAATTCATAAGGGCCACACAGTACAGTAGGTACTTTTTATACACAAGCGTAACATTTTTATGGGTCGGTTAAGTCTGAAACTATAAGACATATGAAGATCTGTCCTTAGGAACCTTGTTATGTCACCGATTTTAGTTAAAATAAAAACTGCATACTTACTCAAATTTTAAAAAAACAAATTTTCGTTTTTACAAATTTAAAAAAATTCTGATGTGATGAGATGTTTGTAACAGGTGCTCCATTCTGTTCAAAAAATAACTTTGCTTTTTACAATTTTGCACACCGAAACGAGTTCAATAAATAAAATATATGAAAACAATGCATTTTATTAATTTTAGACATCATGTTTCAAAGTAATATTTACTACTTAAGATCTACAAAATCGATATCTAAATGAACATAGCTATTTTTTCAAAAAGTCCCGGTTTGATTCCCGAGCTAAGTACTAATTTTTTTTAAATCTGTGAATGCAATTTTCATTTTTACTAAAATCGATGACATGGTTCCTAAGAAAAGATCTTCATAGTATGTCTTATAGTTTCAGACTTTCCCATACTGACCCATTTGACTGTTACACCCTGTATAATATATATATTTTTTCTTTCTTGAGAAGAATAATCCTTCTTTTGAGTGAATATTACTTGTCTAGTGAATCATATTAAATAGCTGGCGGCGATTCGGAATAGCGAGAGAATCTTCCTTTCTAATCCTCTCCGCTCCGTTTGCTTCCTTCTGGAAGACGACGCGACGTCGTCTCAGAACGGGCGATCGCGTAAAAATAACTGTCGCTACCAGTCATTGATCGTAGGAAGGCTGGTGCCGAGAACGCTGCTGGAGTAGACACTCCATGTGTTGTGGTGAGTTCAGGCCGAACAGACCTGGATAGGTAGTGCGCTGCCCCCAATCCTCACTACAGTCGCTGTGACGGCAGGCGGGACTTGGTTCCCTCCTAGCGACCAAGAACAGGTACTTACTTCCCGAGGCAACCGCGACCCGTGCCCGAAATCTCCTGTGTCAGTCGGAAGTTAATCGACTATGATCGACTGGAGGACCGTCACAGTGCGATGACCTACACGCGGTTCCTCCAGACCGCAGACGGGACGACCATTGAGCTATGACAACTTCGTGGGCGGTTTCCTGAGCGTTTCATCGAGCTTCGTACTACCAGTTACCAGCACCCAACCGATACCGGGCCATCAGGCCTGTGGATAGATCTCGGTGAGCACCACTGCCTCTAAATCCCAAGGGGTGTTCCGACTAACGCGCATGCCTCTTCTGCAGACACGGTGCGATAACCGCGTATCCTACTGGAAATTAGGACTATTCTACTCGTATTATTTACATAGCTAGGTAGTACCCGCAGTACTGCCATTGTAGCAAAAAGCAACTATAGATAATAACAACATTGATTTTCTACTAATTACTGTGCTTTTGATTCTATAATTTCAAACATTGACCGAGCTATAATATAAGTCTAAGCCCTTAGGTCTTAGAGGCTTGGTACTCGTAATATCCAACTCCCCTACCTATACTAACTTAAATCGTAAAATGCTATAGTTACCTGTGGACCTCTGAAATATTGCTTCATTTGTTACACCTTTGACTATCTATATATTATTATATTCAAAGATTTACACAAGCAACTGCCAACAGGTATGTGCTTCAATTAAATAGTTCAACACCTATAACTAATGTTCACTGCTTCACTGACATGATACAAGTGAAGTCATAAAAAATATATAGCGTTTTATGATAGTTTCTTTGATTGCTTTAAGTGTAATACCTATAACCTTTTATCTGATAAACATGCAGTGGATCATCTAGTCATTCTACACTAATACATAACATATCATCACGTCCGTTTCCTCTAAGCGATAGGCAGAAGCATGTTATACGTAGATTCACTTTGTAACAGTAATTTTACCGAGTAATATTCAATATCCTGGGGTTATCTTTCTGACTACTTCTGAGTTGGATGCATGTTAGAGCGACTTTCATTAAAAAACTAACTAACTTACTAGTTATAATAGGTAATAGGCTCGCCCCCTACTCGTATTACCTGCTGGTAATACGAGTAGGGGGCGAGCCTATTACCGCTCACCAGTTTGCCAGATCCTCGTACGTCGACTACTACTTCGGTGGCGTAGTCGGTAGTGCACCCGCTTTCGCCGCCGGAGTCTCGGGTTCGATTCCCGGTTGGGACAAACTTTGTGTGATGACAAATACGTTTGTACCGAAGTCTGGATGTTTCCTCTGTATAATATGTATGTATTTACAAAAAAAAATTGTGTATAAGTAGATATTTATATCAGTTTATTTAGTACTCATATCACAAGCTCTGCTAAGTTTGAGACTAGATAGCGTTGTGTGAATTGTCCTAACATATTTATTATTATTTATTGATTATTAAACTATGGTTATTTCAGGATTTTCCCAGAAAGATATTTATGTAGGTATATAGGTATTCATCATCATAGATCATCTCTAATCCATCTAAATACACTCGCACTATACTTATCTGACCAATATGGTTTGAATCCGTTCTCGAATTGTCTTAGTTGGTTCTTGTTTTTTGTAATTGTATTTACACTCTTGTTAAGTTTATAAGTTTCTTGTTGTTTTTAATAATCAAGCACTAAATATGTACCTATATGCGAAAACACGTAAATGGTAGGTATTTAGATATATAAGTAGACACTAAATAGTTTAACTGTTTGTTTTCCAAGGAAATAAAAAAAACAAAAATAAGCATAGTATAAAACAAAGTCTTTAATACTTTAATAGATAGTATTACTTTAATAGGTCCATACTACGCAACCCAAACACAAACTCAAGCATGTATAGGTCCTATACATGCTTGCCCTGTCTTCACGCTTCTTCTTCTTCAAAATCTACAATGGCAGTGCAACAAAAAAATAAATAAACGTTACACAGCGGCCCTAGGAAACCCCACAACTTCACTTTTCGAGGTGGAGTTCACTAACGTCCGTGGACTCCATGCGAACCTCGATGCCGTCCACCATCACCTTGAGACGGCACACCCCACTGTGATGTTCCTCACGGAGACACAAATACGCCGCCCTGACGACACGTCTTACCTCTGTTACCCCGGCTATGTCATCGAGGAACAATTTCGATACAAAGCCGGGGTGTGCGTGTTCGTTAGGGCGGATGTTTGCTGCCGCCGGTTGCGCTGCCTAGAGAACCCCTCCAATTCCGTCCTTTGGCTGCACGTAGACCATGGCTCTATGAGCCAGATCTACGTGTGCGTCTACCGATCCCACACAGGGGATTCTGAGACAACAAAGCTCTTCCAGTGCAGTTCCCGAACGCTGACCTAGTATTTCTGTGGGACTTCAATGGCCATCACATTGAATGGCTGGGGTCCCTCAAGACTGATCATGCGGGTAGGGCCGCCCATGCGTTCGCTCTCTCCTACGGTCTACCCAGATGGTATGCGAGATCACCCGGATACCAGACAGGTCAGATCACGCGCCCGCTCTGCTGGATTTACTGCTGACGAGTCGCCCAGCCCAGTACAGTGTTTCGGTAGGAGCCCCACTGGGTAGTTCCGACCACTGTGTTCTTAGTGAAGGTGTCACCTCCTGCACGTCCTGTACAAACGTCACGACGACTATGGCACTACTCGTCAGCGGATTGGGACGGTCTACGCGATTATTATGCGTCCGTCCCCTGGAGCCAGCGCTGCTTTGTAGGAAAGGCTCCTTCGGATAGTGCTTCTGCGATTGCTGGCGAGATCAGTTTAGGGATGGATTATTACATCCCTTTCACTGATGTCGCCAGTATCCGCAGAGCCCGTCCCTGGTTCGGTCGAGATTGTGCCAAAGCTGTTGGACAAAAACAGTCGGCATATCGCGCCTGGATCAGGGCCCGGGCTGTGCGCGACCCAAACGTGGGCCACCTCAAAGCAGCGTACAACCGGGCCACAAAATCGAGTAAGAGGGCCTTTAAGAGAGCGGATGCCCAGCGCGTCGCGCGGCTTGGTCAGGAGCTCACTTCCCATCCCACCGGCAGGTGTGGATTCTGGCAACTGGCCAAAGCCGTGCAATCTAACTTTTGTCAGCCCTCGCTGCCATCGCTGCGTTACCCAGATGGAACACTGGCTCACAAAGCCCAAGAGAAAGCGGATATGCTCGCAGACCTCTTTGCGGCTAATTCCCGGGTCGACGACCGTGGCCTGCAGCCCCCCGCCATCGCCAACTGTGGCCACACAATGCCTGATATTGTTATCAGGCAATGTGATGTACGGGCAGTGCTGCGGTCACTCGACACGCGGAAAGCCAGTGGCCCTGACGGCATTCCGGCGGTGGTGCTACGAAAATGTGCAGCTGAGTTGTCTCCAGTATTAACACGTCTGTAGCGCCTGTCATACTCTTCAGGGCTCGTGCCGGAGGTCTGGAAGGAGGCGAACGTACAACCGATCCCCAACGAAGGGGATCGATCCGATCCAGGCAACTATCGACCCATAGCTGTCACCTCAGTCATTTGCAAGGTGCTTGAGCTCCTTATAAATAAGCAGCTCATGCAATACCTAGAGGATAACTCGCTAATCAATGATCGACAATACGGCTTCAGGCCAAAACGATCAACGGGTGATCTTCTGGCATTCGTAACGCATGTCTGGGGTGGGGCTATGGAAAGGCACGGCGAGTCCTTGGCTATTAGCCTGGACATCGCCAAAGCCTTCGATAGGGTCTGGCATGCTTCGCTCCTTTCCAAGCTTCCGGCATATGGTCTACCTCCTCAACTGTGCAGCTGGATTGCCAGCTTTTTAAACGAGCGCCGAGTGCGGGTCCTCTGCGAAGGCCAGGCTTCTCGCTTCTTGCAAGTGAATGCCGGGGTACCGCAGGGGTCCGTACTATCACCAACTCTCTTTCTTCTGCATATCAATGATATGCTATCCCTCGGGAACATTCATTGCTATGCAGATGACAGCACACTGCACGGGAGTTACTCGGTTCGTCCGACGGCGGGGCGATCTGAGATTGAGGAGGAGAGACGACGACTCGTGGCTGATCTCGACCGTAACCTCGACAGTATCTCTCAATGGGGTACCGAGAACCTGGTCGAGTTCAATGCCCGCAAAACACAGGCGTGTGCATTTACTGCCCCCTTTTCTTCCTCTACCCTCTCTTCAGAATGCATTATTACCAATGAAGGACAACCTTGATATCCTTGGCATAGACGTTCGTCGAGAGCTCAATAATAAAAACTACATCGAAAGATGTATAGGGCTAGCTTCGCGGAAACTAGGAATACTGAATAAGGTAAAGAGATTCTTTACACCGGACCAGAGGTGTCTGCTGTACAAGACGCAGATTAGACCCTGCGTCGAATACTGCTCTCACCTCTGGGACGGCTCCGCGAAGTATTTGCTGGACGCTCTCGACGCTATGCAGCGACGGGCTATCCGTATTATAGATTGTCCGGAGGTAACGGGAAGCCTTGAGCCGCTAGTTCAGCGCCGAACAATAGCTTCCTTGGCCGCATTCTACCGTATTTACCACGGCGAGTGTTCTGAAGAGCTCTTCAATCTGATCCCACCCTCTTCCTTCCGATCCCGAACGACTCGTGCCGGGCAGAGATGCCACTCCCACACAGTGGACAGCATGTTCGCGAGAACCGAACGTTTTAAACGTTCGTTTCTCTGCCGAACGATAGTGGCCTGGAACGCCCTGCCTGTGCACGTGTTTCCTCCCACATACAATCCTGGGTTCTTTAAGCGGAGCGTGAAGAGGCACATCAGTAGGTCGTCAAGTTGAGGGCCACTCTCTACGGTATTACGTGCTGTGAGAGTGGCCCACAATCGCTAGACGTCGTCACGACCTACCACCAGGCGGGCGGCGTCAATTTGGCGAACCAAAATTAAAAAAAAAATTAAAAAAAAAAAAGAATGGTTTACCAAACCAAAGAGCTCTAAATAAACATTAAACCTATTTGTTTCACTGAACGACCATAATTAGAACACGTCAACTTTTGTAAATTTTTTAGTTATAAAAATACAACAACAATACCTACATACAATTATGCAAATATTTCATTTTTATCTATAGAAACATACCTACAAAATCAGAACCAATCTCAAAACCAATTTTCAGAACTGAAGTGACATAAAAAATTCTCAGCTGTATTTTATAAAGTAAATTTTATAATCCGTATCACGTCGTTCTAGCTTCCTCGCCGAACCATGGCTCAAGTAGTATTGCAGGAGCAAGTCAATTATGAAAATGACTCGCTCAAGTGGAGACAACAACTTGAATTATATGAGGTAGGCATCCATCTTGGCAGAGGTTGCTCGATTCGATCCCCAGAAGAATAAAAAGTAGATTCCTAAAAAGGTAGGTAATCTAATGGTAAAAGTTCATAACCAATAAAGAAGATCTGCCCAGCTGTTAAGCGATGCCAAGAGAAACGAGCTACTTGTTTTACTATTATTTAGATCAGAAAAGGGAACAGACGCCAACCATCTTCTTTAACGTTAGCGTTAACCTGTCAACCCACGCGAAAAAACTTAAAAAATATATGGGAGCACGGGCGGGTGATGACATCGTGACGTCTTACTATCTCGTAGAAAAAAAGCAAGGCGCCCTTCACTATCGCAGTGAAGGCATAAGACGACTTCTTACTATTATGTGATATCACATGTCTGCACTACTGGGTTACTAGCTTTATTATTTGACAGATATTCTCGTACAAAACATTTTTTGAAAGATATAATTATGTACCTTATTATGTAATAAGGAAAATTTTCAGTGTATCTTGTGTAGTTTTTCTGTAAATGAGGCTCAAACTTATGAAATTTTAGAAAAAGTAAATTTTTGAATCGTGACTGAGAGAAAACCATACTAAATAAAAATAAAAAAAAATACATTTTATAACAGAAAATGGAGTCAAGATTCAGAAAATATAAAGTTTTTTATCTACGTAATTTTTTAAAATACTTAAAATCAATATCAAAGTTGAAAATTTTACAATGGAATTACACTGGAACTTTTTTTTAAATGTCGTAATGTTGCAAAATATTTTAATATTTTTGTTTATTTATTTTATGAAATTTATTGAAATATTCTCACTCGCCTAAAATTTTGCGACATTAAAATATTTTATAGAATTTTTTACCCATACATTTTCTATGGGAATTTCAGAAACTTTAGGTCCATGGTTCTCAGGAACCACTTGACCCCCGATCGAAATTATTTCGGCTATGGTGTTTATTCTGTACCAAAATTCTATGTGCCAAATCATAACTTTCTAGCACTTGTAGTTCTCGAGTTGAAAAGTGCGGACAGACGGACAGGACCGGACTATAAGACTTCTCTTACATAGTATACTTGTCAGTATAGTAAGAAGTCTAAAAAGGAATAACTCTACAACCAAACCATATTTTACGATTCTGTAAACGGCAATAGGTTTATTGATATATGTTTGATGATCAAGCAATTCAAATTAATTACAAGAAAATTCAAATGAATTTCAAAGAACAAGATCCTATGCTATCTAATAACGATGGAGGTTAAGAGAATGACGGGGCCGCATATGGTTAAGTTTACTCCGGTTAATTCCCTCCCAGCGGGTAGACAAATATATAAGTTAGCCAGTCATTACCATAATATAATGGGCGATCTTGCTATTATCACCGGAAACTTTAGATTTGCAAGAACCGTGTTAGGTTGACAGCGAGGGGATCGCGTGTGTGTTAGTAACTGAGGTACCGAAAATCACCGAAATTTGAGTGGCATCCTTTTATTACGATTTTCTTAAGATTGTCTTAATTTATAGCTAGATATTTATCGGCGCACACGGATCCCTCGGCTTTCGAACACAAAAGTTCGCGTCAATATGGTCCATCTGTTCGGCTACTACGAAGCAGACTTAAAAGGTACCTACCTACATATGCTTCTTTTCTAAATTGTTCTTCTTTAACCCAGGCGGCCAATAAGGAGACAAAAACTAATACGGAAAACAAAAGCAAAATCTCATTGAAGTTGCAAGACATTCAGGATGCACACACGAAAATAAAAGATGACATTTACATAACGCCCACTATTGTAAGTTATACTTACATTACGAATAGATGATATCGAATTATTTTCATTCTCTTCCGTCAGGGGTCTAGACAGCGACGACGTTCTTACTTACTAAGTATGTATGTACCTACCTACCTACTAGGAGCTAAGTACTTCAATGATATTCACTGGTCTGGTTCTTTTAATCTCTTAGTTTAGTAGTCTATAACTATGGTTTTACTCCACATTTTTGTCGTTTTATCTTAGACAGGTAGGCACCTACTTAAAAGATGCACCGACTGCAAGGGAAAGTGACTTGAATGCCAGAGTTTATGGTGAAGCGCCATAGCACTCCTCACTAACTAGAAATTATATATACCTACCTACACTAAAGCTAAAATCACCAATCATTTCTAAAGGTATCCAGAAAATGCTATTTTTGGCTGGTTGTTTGGTAAAGATAAAAGATTCAAAATTGTCTTATTATATATATATATATATAAGTCAGGTACAGTTCGCGAGGCGTATGCTGAGCTTTGCAGTTGTGTGAGTGCACGTACGTGAACGTATAATGTGACACTGTTTTACACACACATGTGTTGTACACACAGCTTTTTTACTCACACAAATGCAAAGCTCAGCTTAGGCCTCGCCAACTGTATCTACCTATACCATTGAATATTTTCAGGAGGCCAAATACATCGGAAAAGACTTCTGCAAAGTTTACTTGAAATGTGACAATTTACAAATCACTGGAAGGTAAGCGAATTAAACAGATTTTGATGCTTTAAATTTCTTACCCTGCTTAATATTTCTTCATTAAAACTTCACAGTTTTAAAGCGCGTGGTGTTTGTAATGTCTTGCATACATTGACACCTTATGAAAAAAGTAGAGGATGCACTATATCTGGGAGCCGAAATTTCCTGTACGCTATGACTCACTATGGCTTCAAACAATCTGTGCCGATCAACGTTGTTGTACCAAAAGATTGCCCAATTGCAGACAAATATAGGTGCAAAGAAAACTATGCCATCGTCAAGACGTACGGGAATAAGCTTACCGATGCCAATTTGCACGCGCTCACATATGCTGATGAAATTAGAACGAATTATATTCACGGGTATGTTTCTAATTCTTTGTCTCAATCAATCTCGTGATCGTGAGCCTTTCCTCTAAAGAAAATAAATGAAGAAACGTGGTGTCGCTTAATACCGGGCCTCCCGGTAGATAAAATACCTACCTACTGTTCCGGGTAGGTTACCTAATTTATAATCGTTATCGGGAAACATGAGTGAAAACATAGTTATAGAAGTAGGTAATTTCAATGAAGGATGACATTTTGTTGTTCCGCTACGGAAGCGGTAGGCAAAGGTCACAGCAAGTAGTACTTCTTCTACTTGCTATAAGTTGTTGGGACTGTGCAGTAAAGAAAAATGTATATTTTATTCAAAATATTGAAATAAGACATTCAAGAAAAGGTATTCTTTTGTCCAGGTCTTTAAGGCAACTAAAAAAACTATGTCCTTCGATTAGAACTGGTGGCCGATATAGAAAACTGGCTACCGCATTTTCGAAAGAAGATAATTATTTTTTCTCGAAAATGCGGCTGCCCACTGCGCTTCCAAAGGAGTTTCAGTTGCTGCTGATCTCGACTTGGGGTTCTAACTAAATCCTTGTCGAACTCTATTTACCATCTTTATGAGTATCTTTTAATAAAAAGTTAATCCTTATACCTATAGATCTGATCGCCTGGACTTGTTGGCTGGATACGGTACAATAGGCTTGGAAGTTCTGGACCAGCTGGAGACGATAGACGCCATACTAGTGCCAGTCGGTACTGGAGGACTCCTTGCAAGTATCGTCCTCACTGTCAAGAGCCTGAAACCGAAATGTCTTGTTTACGTAAGATATTTAATTAATTTTAAATCTTATTATTTTATATTATTTTGCTCGGACTGCAGAGGTTCTATTTAGTGGTACGTAACATCTGTCCTGGCTGAGGAAATTTTGGTTTGTATTAGAGTACACAATAGGCTTGCCTCCTATTACGTGGGACCGACAAAATTACTGACAAAGTGTGGGTCTGTCTGATGTCTAAATCTTATGTTTTGAGTTCCAAAGGTTACCTATAAGAACTTGCTATTAGCAAGGTAACCAATTGTACCTCAACCCTTTAATATCTTCATTGGTGCGCAGGGCGTGGAAAGTGCTGCTTCTCCGGCGATGTCTAAAGCCCTGCAAGAGAAACGGCCTGAAATAATACAACCGACCTCATCCATAGCCGACAGTATGATAAACAGTATCGTGAGCAACAACGCTTTCAAAATCGTCAAGGGTTACTTGGATAGAATGGTTTGTTCTTCACATGTTTCTTATTAGTACGAGTATACACTTAACCCTGAACAAAATAATGAAATATCCAGGAACACTAGGTACCTACCAAAGAAGCACACACACGAAGACGGCGGGTTGGTAAGCCACCGCCCAAAGAAGCGGTATAACACCGCCGATTCCACCCCTGACAGGCCGCCAAATTAAGTTTGCAAAATTAAGTGGCCGCGAAATTAAGTTTAACTAGGTGGTACCTAGGAACCTACCGCCAGGCGCCACTGGAAATACGTTCTTGTAACCAGAGACGCCCGGAAACGGACGTTAGAGCGGCCGCGGCCTTGGGTCGCGGAATTAAAAAACTAAAAAAACCTAGGAACGTACTTATTAAACGTTACAAAATTATAATAATATTGTAGAGAAGAGCATGATAAAAATCATAATTTCTTTATTTCATGGAGGACCTCACGGGCACTTGTAAAATGTTATGAATATAGGTACCGCCTTGTTCTATAAGGTTTCCTAATGAAGAGAACGGGCAAGAAACTGCTCGGCTGCTCTTCTATACTTATAATAAATCTGTAGAAGTGAAAATTCTGTACATTGAAAATATCAAAAAAATAAATGGCAGGGGGTGTTACTAGACCGACACCGAAACCGAAAATGTGATTAAAAAATTTTTTGTCTGTCTGTCTGTCTCTTTGTTCAGGCATCATGCAAAAACTACCGGTCCGATTACGATGAAACTTGGTATAATTATTCTTTAATATCCTGGGCACCACACTGGGTACTTTTTATCCCGGAAAAGTATATACAATAAAAAACAAACTTAATTTTGCGGTTCGACCTAGACTCGATTACTTACTGTACCAACCGCAAATAATACTTAAGTTTGTAGTAATTTTTTTTTTATATTGGGTTTGCCAAATTGACGCCGCCTGCCTGGTGGTAAGTCGTGACGACGTCTAGCGATTGTGGGCCACTCTCAACTTGATGACCTACTGATGTGCCTCTTCACGCTCCGCTTAAAGAACCCAGGGTTATATGTGGGAGGAAACACGTGCACAGGCAGGGCGTTCCAGTTTTTAATAAAATAAAAGGTAGCTTTGACATGGAGTAGCGACATAATATTCTATTAAATCAGAACGGGTTCCGTCGGGCTCGGTTGTCATACAAACATCCATGGCACTCGTTACGGGTGGTTAAAGGCCTAAAAACAAAAATCCGACTGGTCTAACTACAGAACTTCGATATCGCCCATGGTGACCTCCACGGTGATGGCAGTCGCTCAACGGAAAATATTGAAGATCAGCCGCATCGCAGTTAGACTGGAAAGCCGACCCCAACTTGGGTGGGTAAAAGGCTCAGTGGATGATGATCATTGGTTGAATACTTAAAAGACTAAAGTCAACGCCGGCTGTTTATTAACTTACTTTGTACTTCAAAGATAACGGTGGAGGAAGCATGGATATCGCGCGCCATGATCACTATTTTCGAGCGGGAAAAAATGGTGGTGGAGGGCGCCGCCGCATGTCCCGTAGCTGCTATCATGTGTGGAAAAGTCCAAGAGCTTAGGGGCAAGAAGTAATTACTATTTTAAAACTAGCCACAAACAAACAGCTCAACCAAATACATTTGACTGAAACAAGTTTTGACTAAATACAACGTAAAGAGGTCCCACCAAGGATCTTAGTCTCAAGTCAACCTCCCCTGCAGACTGTCAAAGGCTATCACAAACAGAAAAATTCCCGACGTGAGGTGGGAGTGTGGGATCAATAAAGTTACTAGCGATAAGTGCGCGTAAACATCTCTCTGACTCTCTGCCTACTCCTTAGAGAAATCAGGTGTGATTCTACTCGTAGTTTTATGTAATTACAAAACTTAAACTGTGTCTAAACTCTAAAGCGAATTAATCATAACGAATAATAGAATCATAGTCGCGTAAACGAGACATACTAAACACTTGCCAATTGATTTATTATTACACTAACTTATTTTTTTCTTCGACAGTGTTGTGTGTATCTTGACTGGAGGTAACATAGACAGTACCCGCATGTCTCGGGTGATCGACCGGGGCATGGCAGCCGAGGGTCGACTGGTGAAGTTTAGTGTGGCTATACCCGACGTTCCGGGCGCGATGGCCAAGCTCCTTGCCAGGGTCACGGAGTTAGGGGCCGACATCAAAAGTTTTGTACCGGAACGCGCTTGGATGAGACGAGATATCTATACCGTGTCTGTAAGTTGTTTCAGCATATTATTTTATCGAAGAGATAATTTGTTTATAACTAAGCAGGGTAGTAAAATCTAAATCTACGTACCAACAAACCTGTCAATGTCATACTTTATGGGCATGCCGACCTAATTAAACCACTACTTACATATAATTTAAAATAATACAGAATACCTATCTATTTTATCAACAAAAAATTACGACTTCATTGATCAACAAATATTTTCCGGACTAAGACATACTCGTATCATGGAAATTTCTACATTATTGCCTCTCATTATTGAATCTATATAGGTATTGATATTCGTGTTATTTGTCACCTAAAATCCTTATCCTTACCGATGCTGATAACAATCGCCGTGCCTAAGCGGGAACGTAGTGTGCGATATGCGATAGGATAGGTTACCTATATAAAATGCAGCCAGGCATGTAGCTCTTTTTTTTTTTAATTCCGCGGCCCAAGGCCTCGGCCGCTCTAACGTCCGTTTTCTCTTGAGACGCCCGGTCTCTGGTTACTAGCAGGGGGTATGTCCAGTGGCGCCCGGCGGACTTTGACCACCTCTGTGGTCTCTGCGGGTGTTTGGTCGGGACGAGAATCCCGCGTCTTTGGGGTAGGGTTTTATCCCGCGTCAGTGAGTGAATCTGGTTGCGTGTTATGGGGCAAAGGCCCCGCAGCACGCAACCCTTCTAGCCTGCTTCTGTAAGGACGGCGGGTGGCGATCCCGCCGTCCTTACTCCTGGATTTTTGCGCTACGACCTGGCCCGGTAAAGGGGACTATTGATGATCAGTCCGTCAATAGTTTTATGATCTGGTGGCGTCATTAGATTATTTTTCTGTCTGTTTGCAGGTTAATATGCTACTGGAAACAAGTGATTATAGTCATGCAATGGAGTTGGAGAAAAAGTTGGCCAAAGTTTATACTGAATCGCATTTTATAATGGTTTAATTTATACGCGACTGTCAAAATTGTAATAGTTACCAGTGTATGTGTTTATCTACCACGCTCTCGTATTTACTGGAAATAAATAAAAATAAAGCAAAATATTTGACGAATTGTTTGTTTTATTACAAGTTACTCAGTTCTTAAGCGGATATAATATGTTGAAGAATTTGTTTGTTTGAACGTGTAGGAATTATATTAGGTTGAATTAATTGAAAATCTTCATAGTGTTCGATCAAACATGTCTTTCGTTAGGAATAATAGGATCGATGTTCATAGTAAATTTATTAAAGAAAGTTAGAGGCTATATTATTATAACATAAAGCTTTTGTTTTGCAAACGGGGTTTCCAACAAATTCTCGGGTGTTGCAGGTTATTTTAAACACTTGTAGCTCAAGTGCTAGCTACAAGTCGTTGTGTAGTTTCGAGGTGATTCTTCTACAGTGAGGAAGTACGCCGCCGGGTGCTAACTGAATTGAATAAAATAAAATGTTGTAGAAATGGTGGTTTCAGAGTGCTGTAAATGTTTAAAGTTATAAATTATTCTGCCGATCACCAATCTATGTAAATAAACTCTGGAACCTGGGTAGACCGATTAGGCTAATTTTGGTCTCGAAATATTCCTGAAAATTCAGGGTAGGTTTAAAAAAGTAAAATTTCAGGAGGTACGAAGTTCGCCGGGACCGCTTGTCTATATAAATAAAAATGAATCGTCGTTCGTTTGTCTCGCTAAAATTTGGGAACGGCTGGACCGATTTGACTAATTTTGGTCTTGAAATATATGTGAAGATTCAGGGAATGTTAAAAGGTAGGATGGTACAAAGTTCGCCGGAACAGCTAGTGAAGATATATAATATATACACGCTGATTTTATCATCGTCAGCAGTCGAAAGGGTTCGCTCTCGGAATAATATTTGGATTCCTTTTTTAACATCTCAATTACTGTACTGATAATAATAAAAAAATTTGTCATTTCTGTAATTCTTCTCACTCAATCAAGTTTAACATTAGTAGCAGTACGATATTTCATTGAAGAATTGACGCGGACGGGCGCGGCGCGCTCGCCAGGCTGCACGTCTCGCACACACACATCCATCCTTCGAGCGCTTCTAAGTACCGCGCAAATCATGTGTTAGGGAGCAATGACCCCTCGCAGCCAATATGGCCAGTATCACTATGAAATATACCTACTTGAACATAAAGTACACACTCCAATTTCTCCTTCGTACTTTACACGGGCTTAGGACCGTCTGTAATACCTACTTTATTATTAACGATAGTGACTTAATGACTTTTGAACTATGTAATAATAATAATAAAAATACACTGAACTACAACTGACTGCGAGGAGGTATTTCAGGCGTATTTAAAAAATTGGAGCTATTTACAAATAAAATCAAACTTACATACCTATTTACAGTTAATTTACACAAATTTACAGTTCTCTGTACCGAAGTAACTGCTCGATATGGAGTCCATTCCTTTCGATACACAAACGTGCACGTTTTAATTGATTGTCTTTCAACTTGTTCAATGTGTCTCTATCACTTTTCACAATACCAAAAGCGTCCAATATCGCACTGCGTAGTTCTTCGCGGGTTTGATACTCTCTGGTATAAACGAGTCTTTTAATTTCGGACCACAAATAAAAGTCCATGGGTGTCAAGTCCTCGGGCTTGTGCATGTAACGGTGTCCGGAACTGTCCGTGGTCGAGTAAGCGCTGGGTTGCAGCCAAGATGGTCCCGCGTGTCGGCACTTGAGGATCACTGACTCTTCGTAGCCGTAACGCATTTAATTGCTCCGGCTGGGAGTACAATCGTGTAGCCTCTTGTAGGTTGTGGTTAGCAATGGCATACAATTGTACAATTGCTAGATACTCCACGTTCGAATATTCGTACTGACGACTCATTTTACTCACTGACACACACGGTTACGCAACAGACGCCGGCGCTGTCACGAGGTTTACTGTGGAGTGGACACTTGGACAGGCGAGCCGCAGGGTCAGCGCGCTCGCGCCGCACATAGAGGTATTTGTACGATCTAGGCGGCCAAAATTATTTTAATAGATAATTGGTTTCTAAATAAGGTAAATAAATAAAAAAACATATTTAAAATAAAATAAAATATTTTTTTTTTAATAAAAATCGGTAAGTATATTTTCGAAAAAAACATTTTTTTTTTAAATTAAAAACATAATTTTAACTTTCCTCATCGCTGTCTGATGCATTATCTTTTAATATTTGACAACCTGCAGACACAAACATGTCCAATGTCTCAGGCAAAAATGATTCTGCTTTCCTTTTTTTAATAGTTCGCATGCTACTGAGCAGAGGATCTGAACTGAGTAGAAGTCGGTTAAATATATCTTCGTTACAGTTTTTTCTTGAAAATTTCCTCGCGAAATCTTGTCTGTAACATCGAAAATGTTTGTTGCGAGCCTGTATGTGCGCCGGCGCGGCGGCATCCGCTTGCTCTGTACCAGCGCATTGTTGAATGAAAACGAACTGTACCGTAACTATCGTTGTAAAACTTAAGTATTTAAGAGAGTGAGTCCCCTACAACGGGTTCTCATTTGATGTCTAGAAACTAAATATTTTTTTTTCAGATTTCTAAAAAAATGCGTTTGTTTTTCAAAGTAATGCTGCCAGTTGGTTCAAAAATTATTCCGAAAGCGAACCCTTGCGCACTGCTGACGGTGATAAAATCAACGTGTATAATATTGGAATCCCGCTCGCTTCGCTTATGGTTCGAACGGTATCGCCTTGAAGGACTAAAAAGAATCTCCACGTTCGTGGGTACCGCCTTGAAGGACTACTTATATGAATCACTTGGGTACCGCACATATGAAGCACTCTACATTCATGACCTTGAAGCACTAGATTACCTCTACGTTCATGTTCATGCCCGCGTGGACCGAATTCGTTGCTCTATATATGGTAGCGGGTAAGAATACGAATAAAATCACATGTCCACTATAAGAATAAACTCATTAGATTAACTGGCCCACATAACATTCTCAATTTTGTATTCTCTTTGGGCAGATCAAAGAAAAAAACATGAGCGACTGCTGGCTGACGTATTTTTAATGAAATAACAACTTTTGGTTTTCGTTCTTATTGTAAAATATTTTAAAATCAAAATTTAGGAGTGGTCAAATACACGGAAAAATAAACATGGTGAGTTAGAGTTATTAATATTATGAACGTGAATTTTATGTTAAAGCAAGGATTTCATTTTAGCAATACGACATAGGCTTTAGAAGTATCTAGTACTTTGGAATTACTTACTTTAAAACTTGTCTTACCTACTAACTACTGCTTACGGAACATAAGCATAGAGACAGGAACATTAACTACCTTGATAATTTTGTGAAATAAACTGAAACATACTCGGACATCAACAAATAATAGTACTGGCGTATTATTCCTTCCATAAATTGAACGAATTAGGTTACTTCACCCTAAAAAAATCCAACCGACTACGTGCCGTATTGACGCGTACTCAAGCTAAGTTCCCGTAGACCTTGTAGGCGTTGCTACATACTTGTGGAGCGCGTAGATGCCACTAAACTCCCGTGGCACAAAGGGAATTGCCCATTATCATACCTGTGGACTGCGTAATAGTTGTTGCTGCTACTATCTCTCGATTAAAAACTTGAATCAATTTGAAATTAATCAGTTATTTTAAGTTACACTAACGACAACTCTTAAATTAACTATGTATTTGAATACTTCCATTTCAATAAAGTGAAAATTTTGCAATAAATGTTACAGCTGTTAAATCCACATCGGGCCAAAAGGTTAGCGTGTAGAGTAGCCAGTTTGATGTTATTTTTCTTTGTAATGCAGGAAGAGCCGAAGGCAGAAATTCCACATATTCTATCACTAAGTGAAATCAAAAAAGCTGCCGAGAGGATTGAAGATGGTATTATTCATACACCACTTTGTGTGAGTTATTTTACTATCTGCTACACTATTTGTAAATAACGACTGTTAAATTGGCGCAACAAAGTAGATTCAACGGGTTTAGAAGTCGCGGGTAATAGAGAAATAGAAAAAGTATAAGTTACTAAATATATCTCTTTATATCTCTCTGTATATATCTCTTTAGCCAGATCCACACGTCAGCAGATGCATCAGTAAACGGGGCATCTACTTATGCGTTTGCCAACGTGTAGAATGGGGTTCAAGTGGTACAATACCTACCACAGACGAGCAAATACCCCCCTAAACACAAGTGTAACTAGCTAGCTTTACAAGAAAAACGCTTAACCTAAGAACAACTATGTCCTATACTACGCGCTTAACCAAGTCAGTTCCCGTTTTCGCCGGGTTCGCCCCTATGTATTGCCGATTCAATTCCTGAGGTCTGTTAATAAATGATGAATTTGTGCGTGATATTGACTTCTGACTAACGCGATTTTGGCCACGATGAGACACCTACCTTCTCATTTTGGAAGGTCGAGGTTTAAGTTAATGACCAGCTCTGAACTGGAGAAAAGAAATACGATAGCGAACAATAGCTTCCTTGGCCGCATTCTACCATATTTACCACGAGTGTTCTGAAGAGCTCTTCAATCTGATCGCACCCTCTTCCTTCCGATCCCGAACAATGCGTACCGGGCAGAGATACCACTCCCACACAGTGGATAGCATTTTCGCGAGAACCGAACGTCGCCACGATGAGACACCTACCTTTTCATTTTGGAATTTCGAGGTTTAAGTTAATGGCCAGCTCTGAACTGGAGAAAAGAAATACGATAGCGAACAATAGCTTCCTTGGCCGCATTCTACCATATTTACCACGAGTGTTCTGAAGAGCTCTTCAATCTGATCCCACCCTCTTTCCTCCGATCCCGAACAACGCGTGCCGGGCAGAGATGCCACTCCCACACAGTGGATAGCCCTGCCTGTGCACGTGTTTCCTCCCACATATAATCCTGGGTTCTTTAAGCGGAGCGTGAAGAGGCACATCAGTAGGTCGTCAAGTTGAGGGCCACTCTCTATAGTATTTAGTGCAGTGAGAGTGACCCACAATCACTAGACGGCGTCAATTTGGCGAACCCAATAAAAAAAATTAAAAAAACGATGATTTACAAAAAAATATTTCTGGTATCACCAAAAACAAGTAATTTTTTGTGTGCAGTCTAACCATCTCTTTTGATTTATGATAGATGCCCACTACTTATTTCACGTCGTTTTATCGGTCAGCAAAGCCAACTTGCACGATAGCTTATGGTTCCTTTGTGTTTACCCGTTTGTTTCAGGAGGCCAAACTGAGTAAATTCATGGACTACAATTTGTTTTTGAAATGTGAAAGCTTGCAATATACTGGCAGGTAATTATTTACACCTAAGCCTAATAATTAATTCATGGATATCAAATTCAATGGTAATAAGGTATTTTCTATATTTTATCTGGCTGAGTTACATTACAATTATTATTGCGTCGGAAACAAAAAATTCGGAGACCGTCAATGTATCCCTATGCCGTTAGCACCCTGGGGTCCTCACAAAGGCGTACCCGGGACGCAATAGACTTTAAGCTGTGCTTTAAGGCTGACATTTTAACTATTTAAAAATGTTACGTAGTGTAGGATTCTATTATGCCACAATATATCACTGTCACTATGTAGTAGACGTGTTCACTCTACGGATGCCCGTATTAGACTACCCCCGACAACCGATACCCCATGCCTAGTAAGTACCCGCACTACCGTGCTCAGTACCGTACCTAGTACTTGACATTGTACTAAGTACTATTTACTACATACGAGGTCATAAGCTAACGAATTCACTATAACATGATAAATCATCGTAAAAAATTAATAGGGATAGTAGATTTAGTGTATGAATTGTTAGACCTAATTGTACTTAGTGTACATAACCTTGGCAGTTGCGCAGAACGTGGAATTCGCAACGCACTAAAAGGGTATAACAATGAGTTGACGGCACACGGCGTCATTGTGCCCTCTCACGGAAACATGGCACTCGCAGCTGGATACCACGGATGTGCTCTCGGAATACCTGTACGTTCTTTATGACCTACTCTATACTCGCATTTTTGCACTACCTATAGCGCTAGTGATCTTTAAATACACAGTTAGATGCAACTTGCAATCTCACTTAAACGGAACCCTATTCCTAAAACTACTCAATCGATTTCATAAATTATTTCATACGAGACGTACGAGACGCCCAGGACTTTAATTGGCTGTGCCATAGCGGCTGGCACGTAAGATTGTGTTGCCTTTCATCAACATTTCATCGCAAGGCAACCGGTTTCAATTTTTTTTTTCAAAATGACAATATAGCTACTTTTTATTAAATTCATTCTTTTTAATAAATTCAAAATTCATTCTCTTTAATAAATTCAAAATTCATTCGACCATTTTGGACATAACCCATTATAAATGTGCCCGGTGTCGGCAATAGGCCCTATTACGTGGGACTAAAATATTGACAAATTGTGGGTGTGTAATACACCTCTACCTACCCCTTCGGGATATGGGCATGATATGTGTCTGTCTGTCTGTATACTCTGTAGCTCTGAGGTAGCTCCAATAGCCCCTAGTGACTTTTAACTGTATTTCAGGTGACTGTGGTGTTACCAGACAGCACACCACTGAACCTAGCGCAGCGCTGCTCAGAACTAGGTGCCGATGTTGTGTTGGTCGGCGATAACATCCACGACTGCATCTCTTACTCAAAAAAAGTAAAACAGGATACTCACCAGCTAATGATATCGTAAGTATTAGGGTTCCGTAGAAAAAGTGTCGGAACCCTTATTGTTTCGTCATGTCCGTCCTTACAGAAGCAGGCTAGAAGGGTTGCGTGCTGCGGGGCCTTTGCCCCATAGCACGCAACCAGATTCACTCACTGACGCGGGATAAAACCCTACCCCCAACGACGCGGGATTCTCATCCCGACCCAACCCCCGCAGAGACCACAGAGGTGGTCAAAGTCCGCCGGGCGCCACTGGAAATACGTTCTGCTTGTAACCAGAGACGCCCGGCAACGGACGTTAGAGCGGCCGCGGCCTTGGTCGCGGAACTAAAAAAAAAAAAAAAAAAAAAAAAAAAAAAAAAAAAAAAAAAAAAATGTCCGTCCGTCCTCAGCTTTGCTCCCAAACGGTTAGTGCTAGAAACATGAAAGTTTGTATGGATATGTATATTAACAACGCCGAAAAAGTGCTTAAATAAAATTTTGAAAAATATTTCTTTTGGTACCTCCTCCCCTACACGTAAAGTGGGGATGATATTTTTTCTAGCGTCTACACCATCGTGTGGGGTATCATTAGAAAGATCCTTTAAATTCATTGCGAGGTTGCTAAAGTGATTTTTTGATTTAAGTATCCGTTTGCGAGATATTTAGCTTTGAAGAGCATATTTTGCGAAAACAGGGCGGGCGTCCTCTAAAATCTAAACGGCCGTGAAGAACTTGAAAAAATTCATGATGGTAGTCCATGTAATAAACTTTGAAGGAAAACTATAGCGGATGTTGTAAGTGTGTTCAGGACTTATTGAGGTTTTTATGGGTAACTACGGAACCCTATCTTATGCGTTGCCCGACACGCACGTGGCTGATTTTTTTAAAAGTAATATCAGGTTTTATGTACGCTCTCGAAAGATTAATGGATTAATTATACTGGACCGGGTCGTGCCATTACGTGGCTCGGCCAGGCTCAGACGGATTCGAGACGTTACATAGGTAACTAGGTACCTACCTTCTATATTTATTGACAATGCCAGTGCCGTGTCAGCGAAGCTCGTCTCGCTCCGGTCTTGTATAATTAATCCCTAAGCCGGTTAACTGCTTTGAAGTAGGTTGTACTTACTATAGGTAGGTACTTCAAAGGCCGTCAACCGGCCATACCTACAATTTTATTGCAAGAGATATGTACTTGCGGTTATTATCCATGCTTCTTTCAAAAGGAAATAATGGAAAAGGAGTTTATGTTGATACAGGGCAGATGACCCGTTGGTGATGGCGGGTTTAGGCACTGTCGGAGTAGAAATTATAACCCAGTTGCCCGAGACTGATGCGGTGATCGTGCCCGTGGCATGTGGGGCGCTGCTTGCCGGCGTGCTCGTCGCTTGTAAGAAACTGAAGTGCTCATGTCTCGTTTATGTAAGTTATTATAATGCCGACCTCATATTTTAAACGTGCATCTAATGTGTTTAGTAATGCGATGTAGGGAATAATATAGTCAAGCCACATCTGTGTTATTCATAGGTCTACTGCAAATAATATTATGTAATTTTGGCTGTTGATTTTCATTACTGTTTTAGACTGTAATATCCTAGTAGGATGTTATGAATATGAAGCAATGTATCTCGTGACATTTGTAGTTCCGAACTTCCTCTCCTATCTTACCGGACCTTGGACCTTACTAAGATACCTATCTTACCACATGCAGGGTGTAGAATGCTCCAAAGCTCCGACGATGATGAAGGCCCTCCAGGCTGGACGACCAGTTAATGTAACAGTCTTTCCTTCACTAGCCGAAGGCCTGAACTCTACGATCGCTGGGACCAACGCCTTTGCCACCATCAAAGGCAGACTTGACCGAATGGTACGGAAATATTATATTTAAAGATTTCAAAGATTCAATTCATAAATTCTTATAGCAGTAACATAAATTTGCAGCTGGTAGTCGATGAACTGTACATTTCCCGAGCTATTATAGCCATGCTGGAGTGTGAAAGGCTAGTGGCTGATGGAGCAGGGGTGTGTGCTATAGCAGCAGTTATGCAAGGCCTCGTTCCTGAACTACGAGGGAAAAGGTCAGTCTAGTTTATCACCGTTACCTCGGATGAGCTAATTTATCTAATATGTTCCTGACGGTTTAAAACAAACACGTTGTTGGCCGTCAGTCTCGCTACCCATACGGGAGCCCCGTATAGGGGCATACTCGGCACGATTCCTAGCTAGTGTCCCGTCTCCTGCAGAGCGTTGGGTTCTCTTAGGTTCGGCATCAGTGGCGTTATTTCGGTAAGTAGGTACTTACTGTATACCTATAGGCACCTACCGAAGTATTTTCGTAAATATTTTGTGAAAAGCTCTTGATTTGGAATTACACACTTAAATTTTATATCTGGAGGTGAATAATCTGTATTAAATATAGTGAATAGGTACCGAAAGGTATCTCTTAAATAGGTAGATATTATATAAACCTATTTATTTTATTGAATTAGAGCGGTGTGCGTCGTAAGTGGAGGCAACGTAGATTCAGGTCGGTTAGCCCGAACCATCCAGCGTGGTCTGGGAGCCACGGGGCGGCTGATGCGGTTCGCAGTAGCGATACCCGACCACCGAACCGGCTTTGAGCTGCTCGCGAAGACCATATCGGATGAGAGCGCGATACTCAAGAGTTTAGTCACCGAACAGATGTGGATCCACAGCGATGTTGCCACTACTTGGGTACGTACCTACCTAACGACTTTTTGAAGGACCGTTTTGGGCACTTTTAAAATTAAAAAATTAAGCAAAAAACTAAAATATACAATGAATTATATATCTACCTTAGAAAGAAAGTAAAGACAAAACAAAAGCCTTCGGATGCGACGTATACATCTGACATTGACGGCCTATGCAATTTGTAATGCTTGCAAATAGGTACGTCGGACCAGTGTGCAGTGTGGCCGTCTCCCATGTCGCATTGTATACGTCGTTTACGTAGGACCAGTTTGTCTTTACCTAAAGATTCCTGTTCCCCCATTTCCTATAAGAACATCTAGTACACGGGCCGTAGAACATTGAAAAATATTGATTAACAGCAAGCTCATTTTTCGTAAGTAGCTTTATTTTACAGAGTCTCCCTCATATATCTCAAAAAGAAATCTCAAATCAGGTAGCTAACAGTTATTAGTTAAAATATTCGAAACAAAGTTGTAAGGTTGTATTAATTTATACAGAGCTGCAAAGTGGTGCAGGTATTAAGTAGGTACATCATTATAAATCAAATATCAAAAGTTCCCATCGATCCGACTTGTGCTAAAAAAGTTATTCAAGGTTGAAAAGTTAAAAAGTCGAAAATTTTCGGTTTTTGGATTTTTCTCGTAAACAGTGAATTATATAAAAAATTGGTTTTGTACAAAATTGTAGATAATAAAATAACCTACAAATAAGTCCTCAACTTTTTTCCTAGGAATTACCATTTCTGAGATTGCGGTTATTAACGTCCAACAAGCTATAGTCTACACGCAATGCTGGTCCGCTCCTATTAACTGTCGTGATGTTAAAATATGTTACTCGCTAAAAATGTAGCTTTAAATTACCGAAAGAAATTTTAAAATCGGTGCAGTAGTTTCCGAGGTGTCACGTTGTCCCGTACAAACTTTGTCCCCCCTCCCCCTTTTTCACCCTTTTAAGAGTAGAATTTTGGAAATAACCGATAACCGAGACTCGGTAAAATAAAGATACTTACGAAAAATGAGCTTGCTGTTAATCAATATTTTTCAATGTTCTATGGCCCGTTTACTAATCCTAATTATGGCAGACAATTTTCAATAAGAAGCCAAGCAGAAAAAAATTAAGGTATCACGTGACCAAATTACCAAGTCCACACTAGTTATGCTAAATCTATGTAAAGTCCCTTTAATAACTTGTTTACAGGCGAACGTTGTGGTGGAGACATCTAACGAAGACAACGCGGCCAAATTCAAGGACCGTCTGCGCGACATTTATCCTTCAGCAAGATTTGCTGTTACAGAAATAGATGATAAACACAAAATGAGTGCTCGATGAAAAGTTCTTGTATGCCAAAGATGTATGTAATTATTATGTATGTATGCGTAATTATTGTGGAAAAAAAATTGTAAAATGTTATAGAAAATGAAATAAACATTTTTTTTGTATTTTTTTTTATTATTTTTTACCTAAGCTTAAGCGACAGGGTCATCTCCTTTCGTGGCCCTCGTGTAGATCACCTGACCGTGGTGTTGTACTACCTGTTTTATTAAACCTGAAACAAGATACAAATTATGTTAATGCTTGCGTAGATTGTAATGAGCTAGTCATTACTTTCCGGTTTGTTCAGACTCAATATATCAGTTTTAACTGTCATTTTTATCCAGAGAAAAGTCACATCACAACAAAATGGTACAATAGAGCTTTGTATAGCCCACCCATCATGCATTGAGAGGTCGATCGGATTTGATAATACTGCAGTACTTCGGTAATACATAAATTGCATCAGTTTTAGCCTCTCCGGCCGACTGTTGTCATCTTCAGACCAAATTGCACACACACAGTGCTAATTTGCATCTGTTCAGATAGATCTAAAAGTCACTACGAAGCGAACCTATGAAACCGAAATCTAAGCCTGGACTGCAGTGACATATGATGTTGGGGCACTTGCGGGGCATGCTGGAGTTCCTGGATGAGATCGGTTGGCTCGAGTGAGAGTCCCACCCACACGCAAAACCCGCGTATTAGATGTTGACTTGCTCAGACCAGCCCGTGACTAAAGCTTTTTTAAATTTAGGTTACAAAATAGTAATTGATTATCTATTCTATATGGCACCTGTAATGGCCACACAATATGCTTGCCACATTTCTTGCAACCAACAGAACTATTTGGTTATCTAACCTCCCTAGGAAACGATTATGTAAATTATACTTGACTTTCTTGTATTTAACTTAAAATCACACACAAATTATCGGGATAAATAGTAGCCTAGCACTAGCTGTATATTAGGGAAAGGATTTTCAGAACCAGTGCAGTAGTTACGGAGCCTCCCTACTCAATGCAATTCAAATCGTTCCTCTTTCTAATATTAGTATACACTACAGACTAGCAGTTTATCTCAGCTTCGCATGTGTGATCACAAAGTATCCAGGTAATACCAGTGTAATGGATTGATGCAGTAATGGACTTTTTTGTAAGTCCCATATAATAGATGGCACCTACATAACATGGTTTGACATTCTGTTGAACCTAAATTTCAACAGCCAGGACAGACAGACAGACACAAATTACTATATAAAAAGCCCAATTGCGCTGTTTGCCCGTGGTCCACCTGCATAGTTCACCTGGTTGTACCACGGGTAATTTGGTCCCCGTGGTCCACCTCAGTTTTACTGGGTGTACCATGGGTATTAATGTTTTCCCGTAGTCCACCTATGCTGTTATGAAGTATATTTTTAAAATTTATATTGCCCGTGGTCCACCTATATCGGAAAAACAAAAGACAGTCTAAAATATTTATTTTTAGGATTTTTTAAAGGTTGAAAATCGCGTGCATTTCCAAAGTGAAATAAATTGTCATAAATATGTAGTAGTAGTTGGGAGGTACGAGTATATTGAAACGCTTAAAGTACATAACAGTATGTGAATTAATGAATATTTATTATTGAAATGCATTCGCTTTTTTTTCCCACTAGTTCTACTATGTTTGATGGAACAAAAAAGTGGAACATAATATACAACTTACCCGATTGAATGTTTGAACTCATTATTCTGAAAAAGTACCAGGCGATCATAACAGAATAGGAGATTCCAGTTATGAAACAGTGAAAAAAAATCTATATTCATAACCAGTTATGAAATCTTGGTTATGAACGAAGGGGCAATATCGAAACCAAAAGAGTCGGTTACAAACATACAAGCAAGTTACAACCAGAACCAAAACAAAAGGAGGCAAAGGAAATCCCTATGCCGATTCGCTAACCCACATGTAATTTATAGTGGTTTCAACTTACAGTGAATAATGTACGATAAGATTGAAGGACCACCTTCTAATTGCTAGTTCTTTTAATACAGTAAATAGAATAAGTTTATTTGTATTTAAATCACTTTTACAAATCTTTTACAAAGAGTTTTCATTCACAGCAGCTGCAAATTTTAACCAGGTTATGGGACGTGGGTGTCTGATTATAATCTGGACACTTTCACAACTAATGGTTAAATTACAATTTAAAAGTTTAAAAATACAATTAAAAAATTAAAAGTTGACACATTCATAAAGTCGAAATTAAAGAGTGGTCCCTCAATGGGAACTCACTGGTTTTTACCAGAACATTTGAAGTAATGAAGCTTCAAGACCTTGATGAGAGACCATTACTTTTCGCTTGTCTTATGATATTATGTTATGTTAATCCTGTAAGTCTCACTTTTTTATTATTGTGTACACTACCCGTATAGTAAGTTTAAGTCTATTATTTTATATTGTTTCTCCTTTTCCATCCTAAGTTGCCTGGAAGAAATCGCTGTCAGCGATAAGGCCGCCCTTTGTACATGAAGCTGTAATTTGTTTCAATGTTGTTTTGTTATGTGGTGTACATTAAAGAATTTTTATATTTTGTTGTTATGTTATGAAGCTGTAAATTACTATAACAATGTCACATACCTTTTTCTCTCAATTCAACGAGGGCTCGCCTCGCTAGTGAGCCACGGACCTTCAATCTTTCAGAGACTACAGCGGGTGTGATCAGTTTGTACTGAGGCACTTCCTTGTACAGCTTTTCATATGTGGCTTTGTCAAATAACACCTGGTTATTCAATTTGTCACGAACTTTTCCTTTGGACCACTTCTGCAAAACATAAGGAGTAGATGTTAATAAACAACTAAAAACAAGATTTAGAAATAAGATTTATCTAGTGAACCATCAGTCTCAATATATCAGTTTTTACTCTCACAGAGGTCAAGTGTAAAAGTATAATCATCTGGTTACACATTAAAACCACCAGTACATCAGTATGTACCTAATTTACAATAGTTTTACACAGTTAAAGTTGAACTTTTAATCACACTACATAACCTCACTTTAAACACACGAAATTGTTTACCTTCTTCTTGGCTTTGCCGCCACCAGATCCTTCCTTCTTCTTCTGTGTTTTCTGGGGCTGCTTGGCCGAAGCCTTCGTGTCTTTCTTGGGCGGCTGAAATTATTAAGACATTGATTGATGACAAAAAGCTCCGCCACGAGGTCCTACCACGCTTAACAAACTTGGAATTTATAATCCCAATGGCAAATTGTCTCATCTTGATTTATTTGACAAAAAATTAAGTTCAAGTGCTCGTAAATTAATGAAAAGTATGTTTGTAATAGATCAAAATAAAAGAAAACAACACAAAATCTAAGAACACGGCACATCCACTCACCATCTTGAAACCGGAAAGAAGGTTGTCGAATGTCGATTATTGTCGATGAAATAGTAGGTATTGTTTATGTTATTTTGACGTAACTAATCAGGGGCTGCCATATTTCAAACACGAAAACGGTGCAGATAAAATCAGATTCTGACTTTGACTTCAATTTAGTTTATTTTTGCACCATATTTTAAAAAAGGTAATAAGTATCTATGCTGTGATTAATAAATAAAACTTATTTATCTCGCTTAAGTAACACAGTATTAATTATTTACTTACTTTTACTAAATGGAGTTGTTCTAGTCTCAGATTTCACATTGTTGCATAATTTTAAATAACTTTATGACAATGAATCACTGGAGCGTTTTCTTAGGGTACATTCAAAGCTTTCCTTTAAAGCCTAATGTCCAATTAGACATCAAGAAATTAGGCCAAGAAATTAAAACTTGTAGATAATAAAGTAAGGGAAGGCGACATCACTGGGGCGGCAAGACTACTTTTTAGTAGCGACATGCTGGCTCCTTATTCTGCAGAAACCTTGACGGGCTTGCAGAGTAAGCGCCCACCATCCACAGCTGACCTCTCTTTCCCTGATCCTCCGAACAACGATACAGAAAATCTTGAGACTACTGCCAAGGATGTGCGCACAGCTGTTGACTCCTTTCGTTTTGGATCAGCCGGTGGACTTGACGGTCTGATACCACAGCACCTTAAGGATCTGTTGTGTCCGAGCGCTGGGGAAGCTGGTGATGCACTTCTGAGGGAGCTAACAGCTCTAGTCAACCTCATGCTCTCAGGCAATGTGGACAGTGACATCACAGATATTTTGTATGGGGCCAATTTATGTGCCCTGCACAAGAACGATGGTGGCATTCGTCCCATTGCCGTGGGTAGCACTTTGCGGCGTTTGGCAGCCAAAATTTGTTGTCGTTTTTATAGTATGGAGCTCACTACCAAATTTCAGCCCTTTCAATTAGGTTTTGGTTCAAAAGGAGGTTGTGAGGCCGCAATCCATGCGCTTGCAACATACCTTGACAGTAGCGAAGATGGAGAGGTCATCTTCAAAGTTGACCTGAAAAACGCCTTCAACTCTGTAAACAGGGACACCTTGCTGACACAGGCCAAATTAGAAACCCCCAAAATTTTTATCTTTCTTTGGCAATGCTATAGTCAGCCAACAAAATTAATTTATAAAGACCACCTTTTGAATTCAGCCGTTGGATGTCAGCAAGGTGATCCGTTGGGACCAGTCATCTTCAGTTTGGCCATTAACCCAATAATTCAAAAATCTACCTAAGTACCTAGATGACGGAACTTTTGGGGAAAAGTAGAGACAGTTTTACAAGATTTAGCCCTAATAAAGAACTAGTTTCAGTCAATTGGCTTAGAACTGAACCCGAATAAATGTGAGATTTTTATATCTGAAAACACAGATAAATTAACAACAATAACAACTGTTTGGCCATAATTTTTTGGATAATCTGGGACACCATGGCCTCTCTTGTACCAGAAGCGCAGGTCGTATACCTCGACACGCTATTCTAAACGACATAATTCGTAAGGCTCTTTCCACAGTTTCCACCGCAGGTCTTCCAGCCGTACGTGAACCAAATGGTTTAGCACGAAGCGATGGAAAGAGACCGGACGGTATGTCGTTGCTACCGTGGAAGATGGGAAGGCCTTTGGTGTGGGACGCTACATGCGTTGACACCTTAGCACCTTCACACCTTCCGAGCACATCCAGATGTGCCGGTGCTGCTGCTGCATAGGCTGAAGGCCTTAAACGGCGTAAATATGCTAACCTAGCAGGTGATTAAATATTTGAGCCGTTTGGAGTTGAGACACTGGGGTCATGGGGTCCGAGTGCTCGCCGCCTTTATAGAGACATTGCTAAACGCCTAATCGATGCTTCTCAGGACCAGAAGGCTGGCGATTCTCTGGCCCAAAGAATAAGTATCGCCATCCAACGTGGCAACACAGCCAGCATTCTGGGAACCTTCCCAGTCGGCAATGACGCGGAGGATTTTTTAAACGATATTTTGTAATGTAAATATTTTTAGTCTATAATTATGTATATTTTGTATATTGTAATTCTTATTGTAAATAAATGTATCAGACATCTCATCAATTTTTTTTTGTAATATATACCTAAAGACATTTACATAAGAATCTGACTGGAAAACTAAATCAGAGTACCAAATAAGTTGACTGAATAATATTGATCGAAAATTAAAATAAACGCAACAGTACAAATACGTTAGTAATCGATTTTATGGCAACATAAAACCATAAACAATAAATGGATCTTTTTAATTTTTGCTAGCAATGATATCTCGGTACAGCCTGCTTGTTAAGCCCATGTATGGTGGGCTGAGATCGACAATGATTATGATTTTAACATAATTATTAAAAAAAAAATTATAACAAATCATAGGATATCGATGCATGGATTACAGCCCATACACGATCCCGATCGCATCAGTTAATTTACGTTTTAGTCTCTCCGGCCGACTGTTGCGATCAAATCTTGGCCACAATCACACTTAGTATATTTGCATCCGGTCAGGTGAATTTTGGCTTTTTACTGTATTTATTTACTCCTTTTATCAATTCGTGTAACAAAAGATGCCTGCATGTATTATGCTTCTAAAATATTGATAATGATAGCAAAAGTTCATGACTCCAGACCCCAAGCTTTATCTTGCCGACGATGCATCCGAGTGCTAACCTGGGTCGGCTGGTTATGGCGTCAATGACCTTGTCCCGCGGGCTTAAAAAAAAGGCTTTATCCTTCTCTTACAAGGAGTGCGCTTTAACGCGTTGATGACCACGTTCGACCAACACCGGTACCGGCAGAGGCGAAATTCGTTGCTCTATGCCACGTTAATTATGCTTATTATTTCGTTTCAAAAGCCGTAAATTAGAGAATTTAAAGATCTCTATTTGGTCATGTGATCGGAATTTCCTGTGATATCATTAGTTATCGACAAACTCTTCCCATCGCTATGCTAGAGGTGCGAACTTCCTCACCGAGCTCCAAAATTAAAGCACATATAAAAGTTTAAAATTTGGGATTGTAGCCTGTAGCTTGCTAATTTACACTCTAAGGCAATCTAAGGGGATTGCGCTTACCTACCAACTAATTAATTAAAAAATAAAAAAGCAATTAAAATTATTATTATTTATTTCTTTGGAAACTGTACCCGACTTAATTAATAATACATTATGTACATAATACAAATTGCACCATTTATACACCCATTCAAATATATTGTGACTACATTTGTGATTGTAACGACTCGTAGTATTGTAGTTCTTCGTTTGTCACTGACGGTCGAAAGGATTCCACACCTTCCCACATTTCTGAATAACCCAGAATAACTGAATCTGGACTGAGTTCACTCTCTTTGACTAAACCTGAAAATCAAAAAGAAAAATTATTTTAATTGACGAGCGAGTAACTGCATTTCGAGATTGGACAATTTTGCTTTTGTCCGTCTGTCTGCCTGTATGTGTTCTAGCGGCTAGGGGGGGGGGGTCAACTATAATATAGCGTAATGTCAACGCCATGCTATATAATAGCATGTCGTCTTAATAATTTTTACTATATTGCTATTTTTTATAGCGTAGTCTGAACAACGCTTTAGGGTCTAGCTTCAGTAAGTCAAAAAAAATTTGATCCCGCCGAGTTTCTTGCCCTTCTCGGATGTGTGGTAAGTGATATGGGCAAATTTCTTAAATTTCAAAAAGTGTGTATTCACTGCTCCAATTTCGAATAAAAATATTTTGATGATTTATTGAAGAAGTGTGATACAGACCGGCGTGCAGACTGGCGACGAGCCTGCGCACGGCGGCGGCCCGCGCGGCGCTCACCACCTGCAGCAGGTCGGCGCCGCTGCAGCGCACCGGCAGGGCGCCTGCCACCCTAGCCAACTGTACGTCCTCCCGCAACTTGGTACTGTAACGACATCACTAATGTAGTGTTCGCATAAGAAGAACGCTGGGCTAGAGTGGTAGGGGTGTGTTTGCGCATCGGTACTCTCGCTCTTACTCGCTGTTACCGCCATATAGATCATTAAATCGTCTACTGCACAGCTTGAAGGTCAGCGTTCTTCGTATGTGACGCGCGGTATACTATTATAATCTATTACTAGCGGACACCCGCGGCTTCGCCCGCTTGACAAATTATATACTAAAACCTTCCCCGAGAACCACTATATCCATTGGTGAAAACCGCATCAAAACCCGTTGCCTAATTTATAGATCTAAGTATCCATAGGGACGGACAGACTTTTTTTATACAATGTTATGAAATCTCGGCAATTTATCGAAGTGCCTGTTTGTAATTCCAAATTAAACGCATTTTTTTTGTTTGCTTATTTGTTCCAGCTAATTTCTGAAACGGCGGGGCCGATCTTAACGAAACTTTCACTGGAAGATAAATAGCTGATGTAATTAAGTATAAAACAATGGTAAGTAAAAATTTTTTTAAGAAAAAACTTTTTAGCATTAATTAATAGCATTAATTTTTCGCAGAATCAAAAGGACAACAAAACGTCGACAATTGTTTCGCCTCTAAACGAGGCATTATCAAGACTGTCTCAGAGAGAACAGCAAAATTCGTGGTTGGAACGTGTTTGCTTATAAGTAAACGCGTGCAAATTTCATTATCGCGATGTAGGATTCTTTACAATAACCAATGTGGGTAGAAACCTCAGATCATGCTAACTAAGTTCCAAAAATAGGTATTCACCAATACTTGACCTTATCTGTTTGATTTAATTACTGTCTCTTGATAAGTTGCATAGAAAACCCAAACAACACATACAAACCAACAACAGTTAATGTGTCTGTCTGTTCGCAAACAGATTAAGTAAGGGAGATGTGTGAAAATCTATTTGTTCATTGAGTAAGGTGTCCGCATCTCTTCTAACTATTTCTAGCCTTTCCCAAACACTTAACTTGAACCCTTTCTCACATAACCGTAAAACTTTAAAAGTGTTACTATTGTTCAAGGAATGACCAGTGTCAAGAAGATGCTTCGCGAAGAGGGACCTTTCGGGACAACCATTGCGGGACGCCGCTCTATGTTCCTTATATCTAATATCGAAGGACCTGCCAGTCTGTCCCACATACTTCAAACCACATTCATCACAACTCAACAAATAAACAACTGATCTGCGTGAGACCGACACCGAATCCTTGCCATTACACAGCTCCCTCAAGGCATTCTGAGTTCTAAAAGCAACAAATATATTACTTTCCCTCATGATCTTAGCTATACTCAACGAGACGGGACCCACGAACGGCAAACAGGCCGTGTACTTCCTAGGTGGATCTTGAATCGGATATAATAAATGAAAACTAGCCTTTCTTAATACGATCTTTATGAATTCAGATATATGCACTCACGGTGATGGTCACTATGACCGTGCCAAAGTTCAAAAAGATCGGTCCAGTCGTTTAGGAGGAGTTCGATCACGAACGAAATACACGAGTGGTCTAAGAAAGAGCTTCGTAAACTCCGCTCAATAAAAAAAAATACTAACTTTCTGCACAACGCTTTTAAAACGCATGTTTTTTCTTCTGTCCCACAGTAGGGCCCGACATATATGAGCTTGTCGAGTCGTCCCGGCCGTAGTAGGGACTGTTCTAGCAAGTCCGGCCGATTCGTTGCACCCATTATAAAGACGAAACTTGATGTGTCTGCATCTGAAATTTATTTTAGTATAACAATTATGGAGAGGGGCTCGTGATCTAGTGGTCTACGAGTAGGTTAACATCTAGCCAGGCCCGATCTTAGGATGGGTGACTATTTCTTAAGACATGGAGACGAACATCTATGGCAGTCGATATACGGGTATTTGGAGCCCTTAAACTAAATCCGACTAGTCTAACTACAGAACTTTGATATCGCCCACGGGTTGTGGAGGTCAGTCGCAGTCGGAAAATATGGAAGTTCAGCCGCGTCGCAGTTAGACTAGAAAGCCGACCCCAACGAATTATGGAGATTATGGTTTTTTCATCTGTTTCCAGACTAGTCGCATTCCGACATTTATATTCCTCGGCTCAGTCGGTTTTAGTGTCAATTTCGACGTGTTATTCATTTGTGATTTTGATGATTCTTTTATTATTTAAAAGCTGGTGCATTCAGTGTGCTCTCATTTCAATTTGGTCCTTCTGACAATTTGAAGTCGTATTTTGGCTGAAATTATTGACCTAGCGAACTAAGTGAGCATTTCAAGATTGGAAGACTACTGAAAGAGTATTCCTTAATCTAATACAATTTTTTCATCGTGACCTTTATATGATTGGGGGGGAAATGGGTGGGAAAAGTGCAAATAATTATTTTTTCTGATTAGCGGTGAAATGGGTGGGAAAAGCTCACATAATGATTTTTTTCTGATTGGGGGGGAAATGGGTGGGAAACGCTCTTTTTTCTGATTACGGGGGGAAATGGGTGGGAAAAGCTCAAGCTTTTCTTTCATATTCGCGAAGATTACTGTTCGACCATGGCTTGACCATGGCTCTATGAGCCAGATCTACGTGTGCGTCTACCGATCCCACACAGGGGATTCTGAGACAACAAAGCTCTTCCAGTACCTCAGCGAGACGGCTGATGAAGCGCAGGTGCGGTTCCCGAACGCTGACCTAGTATTTCTGGGGGACTTCAATGGCCATCACATTGAATGGCTGGGGTCCCTCAAGACTGATCATGCGGGTAGAGCCGCCCATGCGTTCGCTCTCTCCCACGGTCTGACCCAGATGGTATGCGGGATCACCCGGATACCAGACAGGTCAGATCACGCGCCCGCTCTGCTGGATCTACTGCTGACGAGTCGCCCAGCCCAGTACAGTGTTTCGGTAGGAGCCCCACTGGGTAGTTCCGACCACTGTGTTGTTCACGCTGTCATGAAGGTGTCACCTCCTGCACGTCCTGTACAAACGTCACGACGACTACCACTACTCGTCAGCGGATTGGGACGGTCTACGCGATTATTATGCGTCCGTCCCCTGGAGCCAGCGCTGCTTTGTAGGAAAGGCTCCTTCGGATAGTGTTTCTGCTATTGCTGGCGAGATCAGTTTAGGGATGGATTATTACATCCCTTTCACTGATGTCGCCAGTATCCGCAGAGCCCGTCCCTGGTTCGGGCGAGATTGTGCCAAAGCTGTTCGACAAAAACAGTCGGCATATCGCGCCTGGATCAGGGCCCGGGCTGTGCGCGACCCAAACGTGGGCCACCTCAAAGCAGCGTACAACCGGGCCACAAAGTCGAGTAAGAAGGCCTTTAAGAGAGCGGATGCCCAGCGCGTCGCGCGGCTTGGTCAGGAGCTCACTTCCCATCCCACGGGCAGCCGTGGATTCTGGCAACTGGCCAAAGCCGTGCAATCTAACTTTTGTCAGCCCTCGCTGCCACCGCTGCGTTACCCAGATGGAACACTGGCTCACAAAGCCCAAGAGAAAGCGGATATGCTCGCAGACCTCTTTGCGGCTAATTCCCGGGTCGACGACCGTGGCCTGCAGCCCCCCGCCATCGCCAACTGTGGCCACACAATGCCTGATATTGTTATCAGGCAATGTGATGTACGGGCAGTGCTGCGGTCACTCGACACGCGGAAAGCCAGTGGCCCTGACGGCATTCCGGCGGTGGTGCTACGAAAATGTGCAGCTGAGTTGTCTCCAGTATTAACGCGTCTGTACCGCCTGTCATACTCTTCAGGGCTCGTGCCGGAGGTCTGGAAGGAGGCGAACGTACAACCGATCCCCAAGAAAGGGGATCGGTCCGATCCAGACAACTATCGACCCATAGCTGTCACCTCAGTCATTTGCAAGGTGCTTGAGCTCCTTATAAATAAGCAGCTCATGCAATTCCTAGAGGATCACTCGCTAATCAATGATCGACAATACGGCTTCAGGCCAAAGCGATCAACGGGTGATCTTCTGGCATTCGTAACGCATGTCTGGGGTGGGGCTATGGAAAGGCACGGCGAGTCCTTGGCTATTAGCCTGGACATCGCCAAAGCCTTCGATAGGGTCTGGCATGCTTCGCTCCTTTCCAAGCTTCCGGCATATGGTCTACCTCCTCAACTGTGCAGCTGGATTGCCAGCTTTTTAAACGAGCGCCGAGTGCGGGTCCTCTGCGATGGCCAGGCTTCTCGCTTCTTGCAAGTGAATGCCGGGGTACCGCAGGGGTCCGTACTATCACCAACTCTCTTTCTTCTGCATATCAATGATATGCTATCCCTCGGGAACATTCATTGCTATGCAGATGACAGCACACTGCACGGGAGTTACTCGGTTCGTCCGACGGCGGGGCGATCTGAGATTGAGGAGGAGAGACGACGACTCGTGGCTGATCTCGACCGTAACCTCGACAGTATCTCTCAATGGGGTACCGAGAACCTGGTCGAGTTCAATGCCCGCAAAACACAGGCGTGTGCATTTACTGCGAAGAAATCCCCTTTCCTTCCCCTACCCTCTCTTCAGAATGCATTATTACCAATGAAGGACAACCTTGATATCCTTGGCATAGACGTTCGTCGAGAGCTCAATAATAAAAACTACATCGAAAGATGTATAGGGCTAGCTTCGCGGAAACTAGGAATACTGAATAAGGTAAAGAGATTCTTTACACCGGACCAGAGGTGTCTGCTGTACAAGACGCAGATTAGACCCTGCGTCGAATACTGCTCTCACCTCTGGGACGGCTCCGCGAAGTATCTGGTGGACGCTCTCGACGCTATGCAGCGACGGGCTATCCGTATTATAGATTGTCCGGAGGTAACGGGAAGCCTTGAGCCGCTAGTTCAGCGCCGAACAATAGCTTCCTTGGCCGCGTTCTACCGTATTTACCACGGCGAGTGTTCTGAAGAGCTCTTCAATCTGATCCCACCCTCTTCCTTCCGATCCCGAACGACTCGTGCCGGGCAGAGATGCCACCCCCACACAGTGGATAGCATGTTCGCGAGAACCGAACGTTTTAAACGTTCGTTTCTCTGCCGAACGATAGTGGCCTGGAACGCCCTGCCTGTGCACGTGTTTCCTCCCACATATAATCCTGGGTTCTTTAAGCGGAGCGTGCAGAGGCACATCAGTAGGTCGTCAAGTTGAGGGCCACTCTCAATAGTAATGAGTGCTGTGAGAGTGGCCCACAATCGCTAGACGTCGTCACGACTTACCACCAGGCGGGCGGCGTCAATTTGGCGAACCAAATATAAAAAAAAAAAAAAAAAAAGACGTCTTATCAGTGGATCCTTGTATACAGACCTTCCCCGGCAGTAACCCCGTCTAGTTCGGCTAGCAGCTGACTGACGACTCGGTCGCTGGCGCCGCCCGAGTCGCCCGCGGCCCCTCGCCGAGGCGCCAACGCGTCCAGCTCGTCCAGGAACACGATGCATGGGGACGAAGCACGTGCTGACTCGAATACTGACGAACATACCGTTGTTGGGTAACAATTACATTTGTACATAATAATAATATCTCCTCTTCCATGGTTACTAGAAGAGATCTGTTTAGAAATAAATAGCGCCTAGATTTTTTATGATATAATAATTTGTATGTACAGTTAATGGTGAATGCACACTTATCCACGTTAAATCGTCCGAATCGTCTGACTATAACGGTCAAAAGACCATTGCCGCAAGTGAGTTAGACTTAAGACCTTCATTTCTATTTTCTTTATTCATTTATCAAAATAATATTGTTGTTCATTCTCTTGTAAATATTAAAGGTCATAAATCAGAATATAACTTCAAGTTACTGCTATGTGATAATGCCAATGGATTTTTGAGGATGATATAAGATAAGATGATATATCATAAGATGATTGTACTTAAGTAAATAAATAAATTAAAAAAAACCCGCCAAGTTATCTATAAAAATGAAAAAACTAATTACGTTTGGTGTATGGGAGTTCCCCTAAATATAAATTTTATTCTAGTTTTTAGAGGGGCTCGTGGTCTAGTGGTAACCGACAATGTTAACACATTGCAAAGGTTAAGCAACATCGAGTCAGGCCGGTCTTAGGATGGGTGACCATTTCTTAAGACATTGTCACAAATCCGACCGGTCTAACTACAGAACTTCGATGTCGCCCATGGGTTGTGGAGGTCAGATGGCAGTCGCTCCACGGAAAATATCGAAGTTCAACCGAATCGCAGTCAGACTGGAAAGCCGACCCCAACTTTAGTTGGGAAAAGGCTCGGTGAATGATGATTCTAGTTTTTAGAGTTTGTTGTTATAGAGGCAACAGAAATACATCATCTCTGAAAATTTCAACTTTCTAACTATCATGGTTCATGAGGTACAGCCTGGGGACAGGCGGATGGACAGCAAAGTCTCAGTAACAGGGTTCCCATTTTCCCTTATGGGTACAGAACCTTAATAAAACTGAGGGGCGTATTATCTCTTCTTAGTCTATGGGCGAGTATATTGCCGTTTACCGGGACCTTTGTTTACCAGCACCTCATCCGTTAGTCTGGTGTACTACAGGTCCTTATCTTGGGACCTCTATACACTTATTTCTGACCTTGGTTGTACACTTACCTTTTCTAACATTCTCCTCAGATTGTCCAATGTACATGTTGAGTAACTCCGGCCCCTTTACACTCAGGAAGCTCACATTCAATTCAGTACTCACAGCTTTGGCCACTAAGGTTTTGCCACAACCAGGTGGACCATACAGTAGTATACCTATAAGTTACAAAAAATGTGAAAAAATCACGCTGTCCGTGTGAATTGGGCCTTTACTGGGAACTTTTATTGGGAACTTTCTGAAGAAAAGAAACTCTCTTGAAAATATTCAGTACTATGTTTAAATTGTCACCAGAAGATATAGTAAAATATAATGTCAGAGAAATCCTTTTTCATGAAGTATTGTAGAATTGAAGCTATTTAAAATAAAAAAAATAAAATAAAATAAAAACTAAAGAATAAGTAACTTTTTTTTTATCTTTTTATATAAAATCAACATTTGTAATAGGAGGATAAACTATGATTCCCAAGTTATATTTCAGTGAAGAAAAAGAAGTTTATTTGGTGATCGATTATACATTTTGGTAAGATGATCAATTTTAGTTATTTCGGGAAGCAGAAAGTGATGTTATGATATGCATGTCACCGTCACATTGTAAAACCGTTGGTTTGTAATCAGTCTCGCATGATTCGTGGAATGATTGTAATTACTAGCGATTGGAAACGACTGGCTTTGAAATTTTATTGCCAGGTTCTCACAAACTCTACCTCCAAAAAGCATAAAAACTCACAGCCGGTTCGAGAATCAATCATGCGAGTGTGCATACAAACTTTTGAATTCTATTATTCTAGCCAATGCTCATACAACTTACCAGACCTTTTCAAACTAGAGTTTTTAAACAAATGCGGATATTTGATAGGAAACTCAATGGTCTTCAGTAACTCTTTTTTCAATTTGTCCAAACCACCAATATCTTCCCAGTACACTTTTGGAATCTTTGGCGCGTCTAAATGTTGACTTTGTAAATTTCGAATAGATTCTGTAATGCAAACATCTTGTTTTTAAATAATTCTTTTTGCCTTATTTTTTTTACAGTTGGTTAAAACTGTGGCAGATTTTTGAATGAAAATTCACACATAGACCTTTTCTTGAATTGACACATACTTTTTATCCCGGTGATATGTCAAAAATTTATTATTTACTAATTGGAAATTTTAGCACTGTAGTTTCTTAACTCTGTCAACATACCCACCCAATGTGACCGGGAATGACAATAGGTGAGTCCCCCTATTACATGGCACAAATAATTACTGGCTATATGTTGGCATAATGAACGCCCCTGTCTACCCCTTCGGAGGTGATACTCGCAAATGATTATGAGTGTGTGTGTAGTTCTTTCATCAACATCGGATGAGGAACTCTGTGGGAAAATATTCAAACACAGGTAAAAAGCCAAAGGTTTAGATAGGTGCAGCAGTTACCTGTCTATACAGCATATAATACTCACCAAGAGCAGAGTTAAAATCTTCTTCGTGCACTAAATGCAGATCGGGATCCGACACCAATTTATTATAACTATTATGCTGCTTCAAATAAGACTCTCTTATTGCAAAATGTAGCAAAGTATCTAAATCACCATACCGAAACGTTTCAGTTTTTGCTGCCACCCTTTGTAAGACCTCTCTTGCAGGTTTACTAAGACTATCATATTCCTCATCGGAGCTTAACTGGTTTGAAGGTAATTCTTGTCCGTCTATATTCAACTGCATGATGGTAGCAAACCATTCCAGCATTTTATATCTCTGTTCTACATTAAGTTTGGGTATATGGAACTTTTCTAAAAACATTCTAAGCATGTTCGGTTTCAAGTCTTGTCGCTCCGTAATAGCGATAAATATAATAGGATGTTTTGTAAAGTGTTGATATAACTCTGTGATTGAGTTCATGAAGTATTCTAAAACTCGACAGTCTTCATTATTTTCAGGGTCTACAGCAAATACCTGCAAATATTTTGATAAGTCAGAGCAAGATAATTTGATAAGTCAAAGCATTGAGTAAATGATTGGATGTTTGAAACGGAGATTTAAAATCATTACGATGTTCTATTGAACACCATTGGTTTTATTTAAGCTGTGTAGTCAGCCAAACTTGGTTTACAAAATCATTAAAATCGTATTTGGAATGCTTTAGTTTATTAATTTTAATTTTAGTTTGGCCGATATACAACCTATGTTTTACCTCAAAATTATCTAGCATAATTAGTGCAGGTGCTGAAGCCTTAGCCTTCTGCATTAGAGCATTAATCTTACTCTCGGTTTGCTTTGCAGTGGAACTTTGTAACATATTGCAGTCCATTGGAAGACAATTCAGTCCTAAAGCATGTAAAAAATATATTAAAACATTTTTTTTTTAAATCATCAGCATTACGAATAATGTGTATGGTTATGTTGTAAGGATATGGTACATACCGTTGGATTTGGCTAAAATTTTGGCAATAATATGCCGTCCAGATCCTATAGTACCAGTGAGAAGAAGTAATGGAAGAATAGGACTTGACATTGATGCTGATAGTTCATCTGGAACAGACATGTTCAATGCATTGTTATTAAATAGTAAGTTTTGTTTAAAAATACTAACCAATTAAAAAAAAACAAGAGCATGATAATTCTTAGAGAGGTATAATTATTCTCTATAATTATAATTTCAATTTTCATCAATTTAACCAAGGCATGTTTCTATAGAGGCAATCAGAGTTACTCGGCATTAGGCGTAGGAGCGGCCATGGCCTAAGGCGGTTGACTTAAAAATAAGAAGTGTTTATAGTACGCAACCTAAATCTTACTTATTTCTCCAGTGAGGAAGGGTTCAATAGTTTCTTGCATTTGATTAAACTTGTGCTTCAATCCCTCTGGACATAAATGTATCATATAGAAGTTTTTATTTCCGTCCATTTTGAAATAATCATCTTTCGGCTTTATAATATGAATATTTTCACCCAATATTAATTGTGTTACTCCTTTAATAATAAAATATGGTGATATGGTGTTAGCATTCGTTTCATTATCAATATCACTGGACAGCTTTTTACATTTGAAATGTAGTCTTCCAGCGGACTCCACTAAGTCTAAATACTTGTAATGATACTTAGCTGTTATTTCTGGGCTAAGATTTATACTAAATATGTCATTAATGCTCAATAATTTGGGTGTCTCAAAATCGTTCTTCAAAACCTCTTTAATGAAATCATTATCTAAGTCATATTCATTCTCAACAAGGCTTACTTCAGCTGATGCTGCTATTTTAGGTGAACAATCCAAATTGGGTACTGGATGAAAGCTTACTGTGGCATCATTGACCATATTTAATCCAAAACATGAAAGTATATTGAATATTTCAATCTCATTGGTAAATGCTATATTCTCCGAGACAAACTTAGATCCAACTACAGGCACTATCCTCAAATTATCAATATTGCTTATCGGTTTATCACTCCACAGCTTTTTGTATAATTCTGATGTCATATAGTTTAGGCTAAGTCTAGTTTGTGTGTGGTTATTTCTTTGGTCTTTATATTTCCTCTTTTCTTCTTGTGTTAATTTCATAGCAAGCCATAGTATACCATTATCTATATAAAACAGATTTTCGGTGGCTAGTTGTATATACTGTTCTTTTGATATAATAATACATTTGTTTATATGGACAGGTAAGTTATCTTCAAGTGTATCTTTTACAAGAATTCTTGATATGTCCAAAGGAATCTTTTTCACTTGAAAGGTATCCATTGTTGGCAGATTTTTATTTCTTTTCTGACACCAAATTTTATATTTTATAGTGAGAAAAACAAGGAAAGTGTAGTGATTGTACTTTGGATAGATAACTTTTAGACAGAACTTTATCACCCATAGTTTACGTAAAATTTGTTCATTCATAGTAAGTGTTAAACTAAAATACCAAACAAAACATTAAAAGATTCGGTCAACTCCGGTATAGAATTGTTAACATTTCCCAAATAGAATTGTAAATAAATCAAAACAATCTGACTAAACTAAACGGGCAACAAACACTGACTGTGCCAAAATGCCAAATCTCATTTATCAAATACTTCAAATAATATTTTTTGGAAAATTGTCTGGCATGGCTTGGCAAACATTATTTGGTTCCACTTCCACTTTATTATTTTCGAAATTTTATTTTAGTACGGGATTCAGTATTTACATTTAGTTTCACTACTTAAACAAATAAACTGTAGGGTCTATACGTGTAAGGGAGTATACACTGATTGCGTGATAATTTTATGACTGACTGATAAACTTCTATTGTGTAATATAGTAATCTCGGCACTCAATGTGAGGTAGTCGCATTTGGTGTCGAGACACTAGGCCCATGGGGCCACGGTGCGCATTAGCTCTTCACGAAACTCAGCAAGCGTCTGAGGGAAGAGACTGGAGATCTCCGCGCAGGCAGCTTTCTCGCGCAAAGTCTGTCATTGGCAATTCAGCGCGGGAATGCTGCCTGTGTTATGGGCACTCTGCCTAAGTCTCCCTGCCTTACTTATTTATTTTAGTGTTTTAGTTTTAGATAGTATAGTTTGTAGTTGGTTTAGGTTTTTTTAATTAAATTTTCCTGTTCCTTGTATATATTTAAGTAATATAGTATAAGTTATTAATGTACGTATTAGTATTTAAGTTTAATGACTATCATTTGAGTAATATCTATTGTGTCCTTAATGGTCATTATGTCCTATGATTTTTTGTAACATTGATTATCCCTATGTTCGGGGACGACGCATACGCGCTTATGCGCGCGTATGCACACCACGCTTTGAAATCCGTTCGACGACCACTAAAGCGCGCCAAGCTACAACCGTCGCCGAACGCAAATTGCGTTCGATACGCTTTTTATTAGCTGTCAATTTCAAAATTGTCAAATCACTAAAAATCTTGCATGGCGCCATTTTTGATTTCGATTGCTCTTACTGGTTGCGCGCGGGACGGGATTCTTTCATCCTTGTCATTCAAAATAAGTAATAATTACAATTTATTTTCAGCTTAAGTTTCCTGCAACATGGCGATTGTAAACGTTGAGGACCGGAGTGCGGTTTTACTGGGAATAAATTTAACTCTCAGGGAACTTATTAATGATACAGATTCATCAAGTAGCGAAGACGAAGAATCATATTTACAGGTGTTCACAGCCTATGAACAACAAAAACGTAAAGTGCGTCTGGAAAATTATGTCGAACAAATAATACCGATACCGATTTTAAATTACACTTCAGGTAAGTTTGCTTTCTAAATAAATAATTTTTCTTATTAAACAAGCACTTCGGTTTTGTTAAAGTTTGAGGATTTTATTGCAGGATGAGTCGCACAACTTTTGAATATGTGCTTGGAATAATTGGCAGTAAGCTTCGAAGAAAGTTGCCTGGAACACCTACCAGTAGCCCTGAGAAACAATTTCTTATTGCAATATGGCGAATGGCAACTCCCGACTCATACAGGTCTTTAAAATTTATTGTTTGGTTTTATTGGATTGCACTGTGCCATTAAACAGGACTGATTTATATAATACTATGATTGCTAACAGCGGCTTCACTCTCGCGTTAGGTATAGTTTTTGTTCACAATGAATGAAAAATTTAACATCAGTCCATCAACAGCCCTAATAGCTGTCCGTCGAGTGACAAAGATTCTTGTTTCATTGGCACCATTTATTATTCGGTGGCCATCAAGACAATCTGCAGTAGAAATTTGCGAAGGATTTGCAGGATTTTTGTCTAGCATCAGGAAGAATTGCTATAGAACGAGCATTTGGCATTCTGAAAGTGCGTTTCCGATGCTTACTGCACTGTTTGCCAATGACAAATACAGCAGAAACACCTGATTTAATTCTGGCTTGTTGTGTTTTGCACAACATCTGCTTATTACAAGACGATCTAGTAGTTTGAAAGCGAAAATGTGGAAACTGTTAGTACAGTGGTAGAGCACACATCAGAATTAGCTCAAAGAAAAAGAGATGAGATTTGTGAATCATTACTTTTAAGAAATGTATAACCTTTTTTTAAATAAACTATTCTTGTCATTTAATATAGAAGTATTCATTTCTTCAGTTGAACCTTCACAGATTGTTGTTTCTAAATCCATTTTCACAAGAATGGATTTCACCAGTATCCCTTACCTAATACGCCGCTTACACTAGGGTTAAGTGCGTTACTAGGGTTACTTAGACTGCTTGCAAGTGATTAGTAAAAATCACTTCACAAAACGTAGACGACGCACAGTGGGCTGATATTCGCGTTTCATAGACATTCAAATTTTTTTTTTAAGTGCCGCTTTTTTTTGCTTGGAAACTATTAACAATACCTATTTTATGCTTTATATAATTAACTTTCAGGTTTAAAATCGTAAACAGCTCACTATGCATTTTTTTTCCAAAATTTTGTATGGAGTGAACATAATAAATGATGATAACTCCGTTATCGCACAATTGCGCCTAATATCCTCTTAGGTTATTAATATATCAATTATTTTGGATTTTTTGACATACTCCACGCTAAGGTCAAACGTGCGCTTTTTTTAAAAAAAATCTTTGAAAAAATTAAAATTCAAGCTTAACATGGATGTATATAAACTAGAAATTTACGAAAATCAATTTTTTGCTATATAAGAAAATGATATTCATTAATAATTATTAAAAAATGGGCTTAAATCTTTAATCTTTATCAGTTAATAGAAACATTTACACATAGCCACTTAAATTTAATGAACAACTAAGCAGTACAAAAATGATGAGCTTACAAAATCATTATCTAACGTCTAAGTAAACAGCTCACTCTGCATATTTAAAAAAAAAATTGTATGGAGTTAATATAATAAATGTAGATAACTCCGTTATCGCACAATTGCGCCTAATATTCTCTTAGTTTATTAATATATCAATTATTTTGGATTTTTTGACATACTCCATGCTAAGGTCAAACGTGCGCTTTTTTTTTTAATATTTGAAAAAATTAAAATTCTGAATCACTATCTTCAGAGTCGAACTCAGAGTCAGAGTTTATTTGACCAATATCCCTAAACTCGAATTCAGACGTTTGAAGATATAGCAGGTCCAATGTTTCAGCAAACAAAGGTTTCTTTTTTTTGCATCCATCGTTGGTCTTACTGCTGAAATAAGCGGATCGGACGAAATAAGTAAGAAATTAAAAATATCTTCATTCGAACTCACGCTGCTCTTCTTACGTGAGTGATGTTCTCTAAACCTTCTGAAATCCTTGTTCCTCGCTTCTGAAGCCCCTTCAGATAAACTCCCAATCGGTACTATTGCATTAGAAGCGATAATTTCGGCTCCATGAAGCAGTATCGTGTGCACTGTTGATGACATGTAGTACCAGTTGTACAATTCAACATACTTCTCAGCAGTTATGTACGCATATTCTCTAAATTTCGAAACATTTATGGGTTCACCTGAAGTTATGGCTTGCAAAATTATAGCAAATCTTCGGATCAGATCTTCACTTAGTCCAGTGATAGCCGCAGACTTTTCGGGAAATTCAAAAAATCGACGTGCAGTGTTGCCGTCATTAGTCGTGCCATAACCTTGTTTTACGACATCGACTAATAGGTTGAGCTCCGTTTTGAACTTAGCTTGGATAGTTTCTTTCTCGCATCCACTGCGGCTTTCTCACTTTCCCCTCTAGCAGACCACTTCTTAATGCCCAATTTATATGCGATATGCAAAAGACATTCCATCATGTTTATGCGCGCATGTAGTGAAGAAAGTCCGAGCTCCATCAAGTCATCTTCTGTTGATTTATTTTTAATTTTCTCCAAGTCGTTCATCTCCGAAGGTTTCGCCAAACAAATGTAGCACACTGCATTCGATCTTGCGTTAGGAGAAAGGTATGTTTTTATTTTAGCATCAACCATGGTGAGCATTAGCTTATGACTCACCATATTGCTATCACAATCAGATGGTTGGAGAGCTGATATTTCAACGGTGAGTCTTTCGTTTTCTTCCTTTACCACTGATTCACTTTCTTTAACAAAGATGAATTGTACTGGACGACAATAAGCTGCTGGGCAAGGTTTTGGTTTCTCCCATACTGTGATGTCTTCACATGTCATCTTTAGTGGTGATAACGAAGTCATGAAGATACTAGAGTCATACATTATGAAATGACTCACTTGTACAGATATTCCACAATTTTTAATTATTAGTAGGACCTGACCGGTTTCGCTCTATGGCATCTTCAAAGGTGCTCCACACTTATTCACATTACATATTTTAAAAAACATTTACAACAAAGTATGTTGTAAAGGTTTTTTTACTTAATTACTATATGTTCCACCAAGTGCCGACAATCGAAAGCATAAATTATACTAGAGTCATCTTGGGTAGAATCCATCTTCTGTTTGTATCTGCTTTGGCTGGATGCTCCGTCGAAACCGTATTTTAATATTAAAGAGAGTTCTTTATTTTGTATACTTTCTGGCAAAGATTTAATTATTTGCTGTCAGATCTAGCAAAGCTTGCAGTGAAATTTTTGCTGAGGAATCTGTCACCGTAATTGAATTTTTCTGTTCTGGTGGTAAGCATACCATTTTCTCTTTTTGCACGTAGTAATAAGAAGGGTACAAGTGCTTATGGCCTTCGCGAATTGCTGATTCTCGCAAAGTTATATATTGCCACTTAGATAATTTGAGAGATATCAGTAAACCAAGTGCTTTTTGGGGCGAAAACGTTTCTTTACTGGTTGGTTTTGTAATTAAATATTGAAGTTTGTCAATTGATTCTGGATGCTTCACCAGATATTCAATTACAGAAGCAATGTTGTTTTGGCCTTCATTTTTCAACTTAGAAATCGTTGCAAATAAGAGCTCACTAGAATCTTTGTCTGTCAGGTCTCCAGACCGCCTCTTTTTCTGTTTCGTTCCCAAGTCTTCAAAAGGTTTACGATTTGAGATTTTTCTTTTCGTCATAGTTCCAATTGATGTTGTAGATGGCTCCAAAAGAGAATCAGGAGCGCTTGATGACGATTCCAAAATAGTAACGTTAGAACTTGATGATGGCTCCGAAAGTGGCACTATTGGGCTTCCCTCATGTTGAGTAATCAAATTTATATTTTCCTTTAAGCAACTTGGCCAATCAACATCAGCCTGAAGCCAACCTTCGTATTCAGTTCGAAACTTCTCAGATTTCCTGTGTATTGAATCATATCGCTTCTGTGCAGCCCTAGTGAATCTCCGGCAAAATTCTTTTAAAGAGACACAATCCTCTTCAGATACACTGTTGTTCAAACGAGTTAGCACGGTTTGAAACAAAAAATTATAGTCACTGAATTTTGGAGCGTTTTTCAAAATTAAGAACAGATCCAAGTTTGTTACGATGCTTGCCATGATGTTTGTACTTTCAATGATTGAAGAATACTAAATGATATTCTTTTGATATACGCTTCTCTATTTATTGCGATCGTCTTTAATGTATGTTCCCGAACAACTGATTTACTAACTACCCTCTTAATGCTAATTATGTCTCCGAACAAATAATTTACTAAGTACCCTCTTAATGGTAACTATGTGCCCGAAAAACTGATTTACTAATTACCCTCTTAATAAATTATCCATTATTGTTATGAATTGTTTACATGTTTTTTAAATATTTTTTTAAATTTGTTATGAGTAATAATGACTAGGTATTAGGTGAGTATGTTAATATTAAATGTGATATATATGGGTGAGCATTTGTATTTGGGTGGTTGAAAACGAAAATAAAAATTTTTTTTTTTAATTTTTTCAAAGATTTTTAAAAAAAAAAGCGCACGTTTGACCTTAGCAGGGAATATGTCAAAAAATCCAAAATAATTGATATATTAATAACCTAAGAGGATATTAGGCGCAATTGTGCGATAACGGAGTTATCATCATTAATTATGTTAACTCCATACAATGTTTTTGAAAAAAAGCAGCCCTAGTGAATCTCCGGCAAAATTCTTTTAAAGAGACACAATCCTCTTCAGATACAGTGTTGTTCAAACGAGTTAGCACGGTTTGAAACAAAAAATTATAGTCACTGAATTTTGGAGCGTTTTTCAAAATTAAGAACAGATCCAAGTTTGTTACGATGCTTGCCATGATGTTTGTACTTTCAATGATTGAAGAATACTAAATGATATTCTTTTGATATACGCTTCTATTTATTGCGATCGTCTTTAATGTATGTTCCCGAACAACTGATTTACTAACTACCCTCTTAATGCTAATTATGTCTCCGAACAAATAATTTACTAAGTACACTCTTAATGGTAACTATGTGCCCGAAAAACTGATTGACTAATTACCCTCTTAATAAATTATCCATTATTGTTATGAATTGTTTACATGTTTTTTAAATATTTTTTTAAATTTGTTATGAGTAATAATGACTAGGTATTAGGTGAGTATGTTAATATTAAATGTGATATATATGGGTGAGCATTTGTATTTGGGTGGTTAAAAACGAAAATAAACAAAAAAAATTTAATTTTTTCAAAGATTTTTTAAAAAAAAAGCTCACGTTTGACCTTAGCAGGGAATATGTCAAAAAATCCAAAATAATTGATATATTAATAACCTAAGAGGATATTAGGCACAATTGTGCGATAACGGAGTTATCATCATTAATTATGTTAACTCCATACAATTTTTTTGAAAAAATATGCAGATTGAGCTGTTTACGATTTTAAACCTGAAAGTTAATTATATAAAGCATAAAATAGGTATTGTTAATCGTTTCCAAGCAAAAAAAAGCGGCACTTGAAAAAAAAATTTGAATGTCTATGAAACGCGAATGTCAGCCCACTGTGCGACGGGCTGGTAACTCGCCGTTCTTGCAGACGCAGGCAAGAAGGGTTGCCAATGCCAGGCCCTTCAGTCACCGACGCAGGATAAAACCCAACCCTCAAAAAATGTAGGATAACACCCGATCCAACCCTTTGACAGAGGCCGCATAGGTAGTCAAAGTCCACCGGCGTCATGGGGGTAATTCTCCCGAGTGCGTACTCGAGGCGCCCGGCAATAGACAAAGGAAAAGAAATAAAAAATGGGATGAATGTTGATGGGGATTGTTATAGAGAAAACTATTATATAAACAAATCAACATAATATAGGTAATCAAAACCTTATGATCAACATGTAACTGAACAAATTCAGTTACCTACATGTTTTCCTTAGACATACAACAAATGTACAGAATATAAAATGGTATATGAGTGAGTATGCTCACTTTATCTTAAAAATAAATCTGATATGTAATACACACTTATAATTAGTTAACAATCTTATCATTAATCAAACGAAAAAACAGCCAAGTGCGAGTCGGACTCGCGCAAAGAGGGTTCCGTACCAAACGCTCAAAACATTACGTTTGTTGTATTTGGGAGCTCCCTTAAATATTTATTATATTTGTTTTTAGTACATATTTCTTGTTTTTTTTTTTTTTTTTTTTTATATTTGGTTCGCCAAATTGACGCCGCCCGCCTGGTGGTAAGTCGTGACGACGTCTAGCGATTGTGGGCCACTCTCACAGCACACATTACTATTGAGAGTGGCCCTCAACTTGACGACCTACTGATGTGCCTCTTCACGCTCCGCTTAAAGAACCCAGGATTATATGTGGGAGGAAACACGTGCACAGGCAGGGCGTTCCAGGCCACTATCGTTCGGCAGAGAAACGAACGTTTAAAACGTTCGGTTCTCGCGAACATGCTATCCACTGTGTGGGGGTGGCATCTCTGCCCGGCACGAGTCGTTCGGGATCGGAAGGAAGAGGGTGGGATCAGATTGAAGAGCTCTTCAGAACACTCGCCGTGGTAAATACGGTAGAATGCGGCCAAGGAAGCTATTGTTCGGCGCTGAGCTAGCGGCTCAAGGCTTCCCGTTACCTCCGGACAACCTATAATACGGATAGCCCGTCGCTGCATAGCGTCGAGAGCGTCCAGCAGATACTTCGCGGAGCCGTCCCAGAGGTGAGAGCAGTATTCGACGCAGGGTCTAATCTGCGTCTTGTACAGCAGACACCTCTGGTCCGGTGTAAAGAATCTCTTTACCTTATTCAGTATTCCTAGTTTCCGCGAAGCTAGCGCTATACATCTTTCGATGTAGTTTTTATTATTGAGCTCTCGACGAACGTCTATGCCAAGGATATCAAGGTTGTCCTTCATTGGTAATAATGCATTCTGAAGAGAGGGTAGGGGAAGGAAAGGGGATTTCTTCGCAGTAAATGCACACGCCTGTGTTTTGCGGGCATTGAACTCGACCAGGTTCTCGGTACCCCATTGAGAGATACTGTCGAGGTTACGGTCGAGATCAGCCACGAGTCGTCGTCTCTCCTCCTCAATCTCAGATCGCCCCGCCGTCGGAATGAAAATGGAAAGGAGCGAAGCATGCCAGACCCTATCGAAGGCTTTGGCGATGTCCAGGCTAATAGCCAAGGACTCGCCGTGCCTTTCCATAGCCCCACCCCAGACATGCGTTACGAATGCCAGAAGATCACCCGTTGATCGCTTTGGCCTGAAGCCGTATTGTCGATCATTGATTAGCGAGTGATCCTCTAGGAATTGCATGAGCTGCTTATTTATAAGGAGCTCAAGCACCTTGCAAATGACTGAGGTGACAGCTATGGGTCGATAGTTGCCTGGATCGGACCGATCCCCTTTCTTGGGGATCGGTTGTACGTTCGCCTCCTTCCAGACCTCCGGCACGAGCCCTGAAGAGTATGACAGGCGGTACAGACGCGTTAATACTGGAGACAACTCAGCTGCACATTTTCGTAGCACCACCGCCGGAATGCCGTCAGGGCCACTGGCTTTCCGCGTGTCGAGTGACCGCAGCACTGCCCGTACATCACATTGCCTGATAACAATATCAGGCATTGTGTGGCCACAGTTGGCGATGGCGGGGGGCTGCAGGCCACGGTCGTCGACCCGGGAATTAGCCGCAAAGAGGTCTGCGAGCATATCCGCTTTCTCTTGGGCTTTGTGAGCCAGTGTTCCATCTGGGTAACGCAGCGGTGGCAGCGAGGGCTGACAAAAGTTAGATTGCACGGCTTTGGCCAGTTGCCAGAATCCACGGCTGCCCGTGGGATGGGAAGTGAGCTCCTGACCAAGCCGCGCGACGCGCTGGGCATCCGCTCTCTTAAAGGCCCTCTTACTCGACTTTGTGGCCCGGTTGTACGCTGCTTTGAGGTGGCCCACGTTTGGGTCGCGCACAGCCCGGGCCCTGATCCAGGCGCGATATGCCGACTGTTTTTGTCGAACAGCTTTGGCACAATCTCGCCCGAACCAGGGACGGGCTCTGCGGATACTGGCGACATCAGTGAAAGGGATGTAATAATCCATCCCTAAACTGATCTCGCCAGCAATAGCAGAAGCACTATCCGAAGGAGCCTTTCCTACAAAGCAGCGCTGGCTCCAGGGGACGGACGCATAATAATCGCGTAGACCGTCCCAATCCGCTGACGAGTAGTGCCATAGTCGTCGTGACGTTTGTACAGGACGTGCAGGAGGTGACACCTTCATGCCAGCGTGAACAACACAGTGGTCGGAACTACCCAGTGGGGCTCCTACCGAAACACTGTACTGGGCTGGGCGACTCGTCAGCAGTAGATCCAGCAGAGCGGGCGCGTGATCTGACCTGTCTGGTATCCGGGTGATCCCGCATACCATCTGGGTCAGACCGTGGGAGAGAGCGAACGCATGGGCGGCTCTACCCGCATGATCAGTCTTGAGGGACCCCAGCCATTCAATGTGATGGCCATTGAAGTCCCCCAGAAACACTAGGTCAGCGTTCGGGAACCGCACCTGCGCTTCATCAGCCGTCTCGCTGAGGTACTGGACGAGCTTTGTTGTCTCAGAATCCCCTGTGTGGGATCGGTAGACGCACACGTAGATCTGGCTCATAGAGCCATGGTCTACGTGCAGCCAAAGGACGGAATTGGAGGGGTTCTCTAGGCAGCGCAACCGGCGGCAGCAAACATCCGCCCTAACGAACACGCACACCCCGGCTTTGTCTCGAAATTGTTCCTCGATGACATAGCCGGGGTAACACAGGTAAGACGTGTCGTCAGGGCGGCGTATTTGTGTCTCCGTGAGGAACATCACAGCGGGCCGTGCCGTCTCAAGGTGGTGGTGGACGGTTACAGTAACAGAAATACCTATCATCTTTGAAATTTCAACTTACTATCACGATTCATGAGACAAACAGAGGAACACCAAAGTCTTAGTAATAGGGTTCCAGTTTTACCTTTTGGCTACGAAACCCTTAAAATAAACAACTTTGATAAATAGGTAAAAATTTCAAATAATCAACAATCTTGATAAATTATACAGAAAGTCTGTAATTCTGTAAAAAATGTAAACTCAAAAAACAACAATCTTGATAAATAACATAGATAGGCTTTAAATGTCAAAAAACATTAAATATAAACTTTAAAAAAAATCAACAATCTTAATAAATAGTAAATAAACTTTCAAAAAATCAGCAATTTTGATAAACACATAAAATCGAGAATCATTTATAAATCAGTCTTAAAAATAATGTATACTAATCTAATCATTAATCACAAAAAATCACAGTCAATATTAATTTACTTAAACTAATTACTTTAATTTCTTAATCAAATTATCTAATGTTTGTAATAAAGCATCCTGCCTTTCCATTTTTTCCATGTGTCGTTTTTCTTTTGCCGCTTCTGCAATCCTACGGCTTTCTAAAATGGCATCGGCCACAATAGATAGCCCCTTTACTTTGCGCCCCAGTTGAGCAGAGGGAGGAGGTACATTGCTATTGTATTTTTTGTATTTATTGTATTGTTGTTACTCTCACTAAGTCTCCTAGACCCACTGGACGATGAAGCCACTGCCAGCGGCTCCATAAACGGCCGTTCACCCAACAGTGTTTGCATGGCCTCATAATACCGCTAGCTCCGCTGTCCGTACCTACAGCCCCCATGAAACGACAAAGTTTCGTCACCATCAGCGCAACGACCGCTCCACCGAAGCCACTACCACAGAAGGTACCGGATGTGGCTACTGATGGTTTCGTGACAGTGCAAAGGAAGCGCCGATCACGAACCAAAGTGAACCGTTGCGGCACCGATGCAGCGCAGTCCAGCCCAGCGCTGCAGGCCGCAATACCGAGTACACCCGTGTATGTCTCCCGCCTACACTACACCACTAAGGCGGATGACATCGGACAGTACGTGCGCAAGAAGGCCAACTTCACGCCGAGAGTGCAGCTGTTGGAGGCGAGCCGTAACGTCAGTTTCCTGTCGTTCGTGGTGCGAGTGCCCAACACTAGACTGAGCCTCGTCATGGAGGAAACCTTCTGGCCACAGGGCGTGGTGTTCCGTCGCTTCCGCGGATCGCTACCACTGGTACGCAAAAAGACCGAAGTGCGATAGTGAAGTGTGTACTAACAATAGTCTTAAGATTCTATTACTAATATACATTTTGTAATATCTATATGTATTCTTAGTTTTAAGGTATTTATCTATGGGCCGTAGAATAAGTTTATACCAACTGTAACTTTTCTATTTGTTGCCTGAAATAAATAAATAAATAAATAAATAATACACCCAAGACCGGGGATTATTCCCGGATTTACCGTTGTGGTCACTAATTGTCTTAAAAGTTCTTTTTAAGCCACTAAATTTACTGGCGCATTGGGGTCCACTAACTTGATGGCCATGTTCCCTCATAATTGAGGCAATCTTCAGCCACACTTTTCTATTTGACAAGTGCCCAGAATGTAGGTCCCTTTCATACATTCTAAATGTCTCTAAAAGGAGTAATATAGTGGCGTGGGGCCACTTAAAAAGTGCACTTGCACGTTCCACATCCTCCGTACTGTGATGCTCGAGGACCATGTTATTTTCTGCAGGCTGTGCAACTACCATATCTGCAAATTTAAAAACACAACAAAGATTGACAAGAGGACCGACTTTATATAACAGAAATGGGATCAAATAATTGTTGGAATGAGAACTAGGGAAACAGCTTTCAATTAAAAAAAAATTGAAATTGGTTCACCCTGCCTATAGATATGAAGTAACCTATTTAAGAGCGCACAAAAGGTTCAGTACCAAAACAGCAAAAAAAAAACATGTTTGTTGTATGGGAGCCCCCTTATATATGTATTATATTTTGTTTTTTAGTATTTGTTGTTATAGAGGCAACAGAAATACATCATCTGTGAAAATTTCAATTTACTTACTATGACGCTTCATGAGATACAGCCCAAGACATACGGACGGACTAACAGCGAAGTCTCAGTAATGGGATTCCTGTTTTCCCTTTTGGGGACGAAACGCTAAAAACCATTGAGAACCATTTCATTTTATATCTGTTCCAAAAATCAAAATACACAAATACTATACTGACTTATTCCATCAGTTATTAACACAGCAAGGTTAATAAAAACTCAGCAAGTATTAATATGTTATAAAAAGATGTACCATTTTGAGGTTCTGCATGTTCACCTGATGCACCTTCCTGTGTGTCAGGACATTGTGAAGTTCTCTGTATAGCCGCATTCATAAGTTGTTCAGCAAAGATCATATCTGAAAGTCAGGAAAGAAAATTATTTTAGCTTATCGCCGCAGCTCCGCCCGTGTGATTTAGCTTACTCGTTCCCGGTTCCCATGGGAACACATTACCGGAATAAAAAGTAGTCTATGTTCCTCAGGGTGAATGTAGCTTTCCAATGGTGAAAGAATTTTTGAAATCGGCACAGTAGTTTTTGAGTTTAGTCTTTTACCATTGGTCCGTAAAAAGCAGCCCAGAACTGTCTACTTCTGCTCTTTTTCAATCCCTTCGTGAAGGAAATAGGAATTTGCATTCCTCCATCAGTGTCCCTTGAGAAGCAATTCAGCTAAGTCTTTAATCATAGCACTTGAGAAAGTACCTGGCTGACTGGTTTGTTATGCAACTGTTTGTTTTCACATGTTGCTCACTAAAACATTGTTTTTAATATTTTGTTTTTCTATAATGTATAATACTCAATACCATGTAAGTACCTACTTAACTTACATCATGTGTAGCTGATACTAATATCGTGAAACTCTGCTAGTCATTATCATATTCTCAAATAATTTTACTACATGAATCACAAAAAAACTATGCTGGCTATAAACCTGGGCTGGATTCGAACCGGCGACTAATCCTTTTCCAGGAGGAACGTTCCACCACTAGACCAAAACAACTAATTTTGTGATCACATTGTGTTAATATCGCGACTTAAGCTAAGGTACACAGAGACCATGTAAATACTAGCAGATCTTAGAAGGATCAGGTTTTAGAAATATACATACCATTTCGAGCCCGTTCCGCTTCTTCTTGTGTAATGCGGACCGTAACAGTGGCTCCATTACATGAGTCCAAGAAAGTTATAGTCTCTAAATCCATTGTACTAAATTATTTGAAGAAGAAAAATTTAAATTTTCAACAACTAAGTTCAGTCAACAACAAACAGAAATATTTGACAGTCTGACACTGACAGAGAATTTGACTAGCAAGACTCCGATACCCTGATTGGCTGTTTCGACGATAGCGCGGCGAGCTTGGAAAATGACGTCATCCGACGCCCAAAGATGACGTCACACGCTTGTCACGCTTTGAAAAAAGGCAAATGTCATGCGCTACGCGCCGTAAGCGTCGTCCCCGAACATAGGGTATGTGACATCATTTATATCTCTTTGGTGCCACTAGACTGTCATGCTGTGTCATGCTGTCATTCATGATCTCACTCTTACGTAGTATTGTATTCTCTTTGATCTCACTCGTGATAAACAAATCCACCCACAGGACAGGATCTTTAACATTATAAAGGCAAAACCTTTGTAGCTACATTTTATAAATACTAGAAATAATTTCTTAATTTAGGTGAACCATGTATTTCACTTGGGCTTCTTTCAATAACTTACGAATGCTTATGATGGCTTTTATGCCTATTATAATTTTTTATTTGATATGGCTGGTAAATACTTCAGAAGGAATACGTAGTGAAGAAGGAACATTGTTAGATCTAGTTTGCTGGCCCGACGGTAATGCTATTCCTGTTATTATCACATGTGGAGCTGTGATTGCCGTTGTCATAGAGGTCGGTAACATCTTCAATCTACACATTATAAATTATAAAATGCAATAAAAGTTATGAAACTGTGCCGGCGGTACAAGCCGCGCTGCGCCCGCGGCTCAAGAAGCCGCCGCTCCTGAGAATGCTTGATTTTTGAGTGAAAAAATCATGACAATCGGTTGGGTAGTTGTCGAGAAACAATTTCACATCGAGTTGCATTGGAGTCACCTCCCGGTTTTGCCGCATTTAGAAACTGCCGGCATGGCTGCTTAGCATTCGCATCTAGCTTTCTCGTAGTAGCACCACAGGTACTGTGTGCGCGGCAAACTGTGTAGTAGGCCTAAAAAACAGTTTTAATTTTTTTCTCTGTCTGTATGTCTGTTTGTTCCCGTTAATCTGTGAAACGGCAAGAGTGTTGGACCGATTTCAATAGAACTTTTACTGGGAGATAGCTGATGTTATAAACTTTTTCAGTTGTATGGATTATATCAGCTCTTCAAAGCCGGCCTTCCAAGGAAAGAGTATGACGTTACTAATGGACTTTTCTATTATGTGTGGGCTCTAATAGTTACAATTATTATTTTTCTTGCAATAATGTTTTACTCTGGACTTCAGTCGACCATAATAAGAGGTTTCCTTTATTTTTGTTTACAATGATTTTTGAAGTACCTACATATTAGGTACCTATGTAAAGCTTCTTTACAAACGCTTGACTTGGGGAGTAATCTGGTGAATCGAGACCGTTACGAAAAGTATGATCGGGCGAGGCGAACGGAAGTCGAGAAGGAGATATTTAGTGAAGATAGAAAGAGAGAGTTACGTGTCGTATATTTATACTTTAGGGGCCAGATAGAGGTGCTAGCACACACATTTCCATTTTTGGAAGTTTTAAAACAGTCGTGTGGTCTAAAGCACACTTGTTTATTTTTTTGGGTAAGTTGGTGCCTACCTAGGTACTTACTTCATACCTATTTCAAATTTAAGAAAGTAGGTAGTTAACGGCAGGGCCGCGCCGACCCCTGGCAGCGCCTGTGTGCAAACCCTATGAAGCGCTTTTTTTTTATGAATCTTCATGTTTAAAAGTTTTTTTTTTAATTATGTAAGTAAAACCAATTGGCTTGCCAATTACTGCGAAAAAATTAGCGCGAATCGGTTTTAGGGGCCATTCTAACATCTTCAGGATCCCAGTGACCTCACCTGCAAGCAGCGCACTTGCTGATCAACGAACGAGGCAATGTGGATTCACGGTATCCATACCTCGGCCTCTACGTGGGTACCAGGTGGTACATCAGTGTAAGTACGAGTAACCCAGCCCAGGTTGGGTAGTGTTAGTGGTTCAGATGCTGCAGAACCGGGCCCGGGCGATGTGTTTGTGGTGCATCAGGCATGGCACCAGTGGGTGCGCAGTGCAGTCAACTGGGTGGTGTGATTCGACCGGTCGACCCGCCCTGGCCAGGAAGGCCCTTGGAAACTTTGGTGCCGCTGGCCGCCCGCTTAATATAGCGCCTAATCTAAACAACCAACCCAGGATGCTGCCCCACTAGGTCGAGGATAATCCTGATGTGTGTTGCCGTGCCGCATGTCGGGTGACCGGTGCGGGTGCCGGTGACCACGCATCAGTGGGGTTTTGGAACCCTTCCGTCCAGCAGATCGGCTTCTCACGGTTCTAGAACAAGCTATCCCCTGCGTCTTGTCACGTACTTACTACTGCAGCAGATGTCGGTATACGGGTTCACACGGATACCAGACAGTGCTGGATCTACTGGAGTAGGTGAGTCGCCCAGCCCAGTACAGTGTGTCGGCAGGCGCCCCAGTGGGTAGCTCCGACCACTGTGTCGTCCACATCTGGCTGCCGCTGCCACCTCCTGCACTTCTTGTGCAAATGATTCTTAGGAAGTGGATGGTAGATTACAGCCGTAATATATTATTAATTTATTATAATTGTATTTTTAACACGTTTTCTTCTAATTTTGAAGACGTTAAAAAAGTCCTACCTACCTAACCTAACACATTGTTTGCTTTTAGCGTGAAGCTACTAGAATATTAACTTTTAATTAAACTATCGCGTTACATAATCTATCACCGAGTCAGTCACCGAGCCTTTTCCCAACTCAGTTGGGGTCGGCTTTTCAGTCTAACTGCGATTTGGCTGAACTTCGATATTTTCTGTGAAGCGACTGCCATCTGACCTCCATAACCCATGGGCGACATCGAAGTTCTGTAGTTAGACCGCATAATCTATTATAATATTCTACGGGAATTAGCACGAATCATACCGATAGATATGCACAGAGCTACAAACCTTTTGTGCCTGACATTTCGACCAGGTAACCACGACCGGTGTAACTTGATCGAAACGTCAGGTACAAAAGGTCTAGTCATCTATCGGTATGATTCGTGTTAATTCCATCAGAATATTATAAATAACATACTAGATTATTCTTTTTAATTTTTATTACAAACCAAACAATTTATTACGCGCTTTGCACACACTTTCGATTAAATGATTGATATGAATTATTTTGGCTCTCTCGTTTGTTAAAATGGGGGAATTCCCGTGGGTCCTCTCGGCTTGTGTCGCACGTACCACATTGGGTTGCGTTCATAAACATACTCACGGCGGGCGGGCGCGCCTTGATGAAATTGATCTAAGCACGGCGCAGTTCTTTGTTTTTAGCTCGTAGGCAGCGGCGGCCTTACTCATCGCGAGGCCAAGGGCGGCAGTTCTTTGCGAGGCCCCTCTTTCATACTGCGGCCCAATGCCTCGGCCGCCTCTACGTCCATTGCTGGGCGCCCCAGGTACGCACTCGGAAGTATTCCCTGTGGTGCCGACGGACTTTGGCCAACTATGTGGCCTCTGTCTGGGGTTGGGTGGGCTTTAGCACTGCAGCTGACTGTAGATGAGTCTGCGGCGCCCTGGCCACCGATTTCGGAACCCAGTAGGGAGGGTACTCTCCCTCTCGGCTGCCACCTTCGCGAGCATAACATGCTCGAAGAAGGACACGGCCACGCTCCACCTTCTCCCGCTGGAGACCATGGCTCAAAGCATGGTTTTTACTGAGAGCGTATTCACACCTGGTACCAACGACGAGGTCTCAGCGCTAACTTGCCCACGCTGAGTGCTCTACAAGCGTGTGGAGTGCGGTGCTTTCGCCGGAACCCTCGCAGTGTTGACACTGGAGCGTGATCTCAAGATGGATCCGGTCACCTTGCCGCCTGTGCAGCCACCCGTCCATAATCGGTCCTACCGCTGCGATGGTGGTGGTTCCCCACCGTGGTTGATAAAGTCGCACCTTCCATGTCTTCATGAGATCCTGGCGGAGTTAGGAGCGCTGAGCCTCGATTTCTCAAGATACAGGCCTGTGGTCCCGCTTCAGAACCCCCTTGAGCCATTGAAACAATGACGCAAATGCTCTTGCTTCTAGGTCCTATGGAGGGGTTCCGGCTAAGAGACATGCAGCCTCTAAGGAGATCGTGCGTTACCCTCTTAATATCTTGCCAGACCGCTGAAGACCTGTTAACGGTCTGTTTAAAACAGCCACGTTGTTGGCCGTTGATCTGGCTGCCCGTACCGGGGCGTATAAGGCCATAATCCGACTCCGTACCCCGGGACATACAGCGAGGCCTCTTTCTTGAAAATGAAGAGGCCTCTTTCTTGAAAATTAAGAGATGCGAAAATAGGTAGGTCTGGTTGTTGTAGGGTACACGGTACAGTATAGACTTTGAATTCATTGCAAGCAAAATAATTCTAAGTTCAATTAGGTGTGTTTTGAATAAATGAAATAGTTTATTAACTTTAGTTTAGTTTATTATAATTTTATTAAATAATTAAGGATAAAATCAAAAATAATAAAAAATCCCCCCCCCCCCCCCCCTAAAGCCGCCACTGCTCGTAGGTATCTAATTAATGTAAACTAAACAGCCCAGCTGTAAACAGCAAACGTGAATATTATTTTGGGAGCCTTGTACAATACATTAAGTAGGTAGGCTACTTATCGATAGGTAACTACTTTACAAAAAAGAATACGTCGTCCAAAATAATTTCGGTATTGGCGCGGGCGCCCCTATCGTCTTGGCGCCTGTGTGCGCCGCACACTTCGCACACAGGGGCGGCTCGGCCCTGGTTAACGGTCAGTGTGTTACACTTTCACGGCTAAAACCAAGTTTGAGATATTGATCTACGTCGCGTTATTTACAAGAAGTATCGGTGCTTGTAGTGTGACTGAATGCGTCATTACTCGAATCAGGATTAATCATTATGCGTCAGAACGGAAATTGTGAATTCTTCTAGCAGTTTGGAGTGTCTTTAATAATATCATCAGCTTCTCAGTTTTCTAATGATAATGCACTGATTTCACAGCCAAAATAAAAGGTGGGATTACAAAGGCTATGCTGAGGTATTCAAGTCATCTTCCCTCCAAAGTCGCCATAGACAGACTTCAGACTAGATTCCACTGCTGTGGTCGTGTCGCATTTCAAGAATGGTTCTACATACCTTGGTTTGCTAACGGAGAACACATGGATGACAAAAACTTGTAAGTAGACTTCTTGCTGCTTGTACAATCGCTCGATATAAAAATACTTAAATACTACAGTTACGGTTATAGCCCGAAGTGCGACCACAACGTGTATCCGCACTCCGCACTGCCGCAATCCAATATGGATAGGTTTTATTTACTTCGGGCATTACCCATAACAGCTAGGCTGAAAGAGCTAGGTCTCTAAAGTGTTTCCGTGGTATAAGATAGAATATGAAACATAATATCTAAGAAGGTATTTAATTTCCAAACAGTTCAGACCACCAGTTCGTGTCAGACAATGTGCCATACAGCTGTTGCTCTATGGACGTTATGTATCCTTGCATTCATCATGGTGTTACGCAAATAGGAACTATATATCGATATGATCCTGCGGTATGTACCTACACTTATTTGCCATTGGCACTGATAAATATGTCCTAGGTAGGCGATATGGCCAGGAAAGTCAGATTAATGTATCATTTTAGACACAATTGACCATATGGAATGCAGGATGTGAGGAGAAATTGATAAGTGAAATGATGTCTGTTTCGTGGCGATTCAATGCAGTCATGGCTCTTATAATAGTTACAATGGTATGTTTTTTTTAATTCTGGCAACACATTCAGGCCTCTACACAAATACACATTGCCGGCGGCATATAGGTATCAGTTACCGGCACTTTGTGTAGGAGTATTAAAAATAGGTCTAAATAAACAAAACCTCTTTTATCATGCAGATTATGCAAGCTATAGCAGTGAGATATCTCCATACAGCGTACCGAAACGGTTTACACATTGGTAATAGAATAACATGCCGCGCATATTTACTGCGGTCTGTTTCTGATACAGAACATTCGAAGCCCTCGTTTACGAAGAAAATATTCCCCAGAAAGAAATATCATCAAGCCCGCACTTTGCAATGGGTCTCAGTCTCGTATAGCCGTGGACATAAAAGATACACTTCCTCTGCATCTGATGCCAATAGCTCAGATGAGTTGTTGAAACCTATTTACGAGTAGTTATAGGATTGAGATAAAGTTTATTCTAAAAGTAGTCTCTTCAACCCTATGCCTTATAGACGCATGTCAGTGTCGACTAAAGTTGATCGACTTATTCAACCAATGATATCGCAGAAATACTCGGTTACGTGACCTAATTAAAACAATTTTGAAATTTGTCTACTATATCATTGGTTATCGACTAAAGTCGACGTTGGCTGTGCTAGTACCGTTAGGCACATATGGGATCATCAACCTGTAAGGCCTATAGGTGCAAGCACACTGTACACACAACAATCCGTCTACATCGCACCTATGTATGGCACATTTTCCGCTGCTGCTGCTGGAAAGATTTTGCACTGCGCCCCTTAAAAATGGTCGCGTACCTTTGGGAAAAACTTAAAAAATAAAGACACTTAGATTAACTTCTATTATCTAGGGTTTGGGCCTTCAGCATTACCCAAGTATTACTCTATACATACATACATACTTACATTAGACTACATGATAATAATATAACCTCAATCATTCGATAGAGTAAATAGCAATTTGAAGGTACTTTTTTTGCAGCTTACCCTTTAAAGATTCCGTTTTAGATATTGAGTTCCGAAATAAAACACTCGAATTTATTGAGAAATATAATATTTATTTCCTATAATTAATGTGACCAACTTTTCATTCCTAACATTCCTTAAACGAGACTTAGTTATTTCAGTACACGATGATCTTGGCAGCCTTCGGTCGAAAATCATTATCCTAAAATTCAATAATCAGCAATGACATTTTCATACGTGAGAAACAATTTAATATAATAAATGACAGCTGCTATTAAGTATGCATGGAAAGATAAATTAATACAGGGTGTTACGTAAGGGTTATATCAAACCGAAGCCAGCATCATCAGCTCGTCGACCATAACCCGTTTCGATATAGGCGACCGCCTAAGAAAAAAAAAGTTCATCAAAAAATTTAAAAAGATATTTCAAATCAAAACAAACGTGTCCCAACGCTACGGCTTGACGTAGCTACTACAGTACTACTAGACAATGAGCGCGTGGTATGTATGTACAATGCCCGTGGCGGTGGCGCGGGCGTCGCGGCGGTGTGGGCGTCCTTAAAGGATATAAAATTTTGACCAACACAGTTATGTTTCCCCAGATCCTCGTCCGTGGTTCGACAGGTGCACCACATGCAAGTGATAGTAAAATCTGTCCCCAATTTTAGAAAAATCTTACCTGTTTACAGGAAAGGTTAATTTCTTGTGTAACAGTGCTAAATGCGGCTTCGACTCGACTGCGTACACAGTATTTTTAGGTATCAAAACTCACGGTAGGTACAACTCCCGGGCAGCGCTCAAATTGCCTTCTGATGCTCCTACACAAAGCATCATCTCGTAATACTCTTCGTTACTCAGAGCCATTACTACACAACACAATCACTATCACACACAACTTGACACAACTCACAAATTAACACGCTAAACAATTATTTAGCTACCTCACTGCACAAAGCAAAGAATGCAACTGAACTGACCTGTGACCTTGCTAAATGATTTTAAATAAAATTGTAGGAAACTTCGTAATTCGACCGAAAGCTTCGTGTTCGTGCGGGCGACATCGCTTGATGCGAAACAGAGACAAAATGTTCCTACCAGGAGTGAGACTGAAGGCTTTTCACAGGCGCGCATTATTAGTACCTATTTTGATGTCGATGACCGAAGCAGCTGATTTTAGTTAGTGTTGTTTAAACAAGTGTGTATTTTATTCGGTAATAATGTTTTTTTTATGAACTTTTTTTTTCTTCTCTGGCGGTCGCGACATCGAAACGGGTTCTGGTCGACCAGCTGATGGTGCTGGCTTCGGGTTGATATAACCCTTACGTAACACCCGGTATAAGGTTAAGGATAAGAATTTACAAACAATTTAATTAATTACATTTGATTTATTTATGAATATTTATTAATGTGCTTGATGGATAAAAAAACCATTTTTTTTTAATTAGCAACCAAATCTTAGTCTTTCCCATTCCCTTTGGTTGAACTTCCTTAAAAATAAACCTAAGTCCCCGTTTCCGCGTAAAAATACGTCGGTATAAATCAAATGCATTGCCTGGTATTTGTTCACACGGCAGCGGATCTATATCAAGATGTAGTTTTTAGCGCACTGTTGTAAAGGCGCTGGGCGTTGAGCGTAAAGTTCGACTTCCCGCTCAACGTCTAGCTGGCGTTAAAAATACGTCGCGTTTTTTAAACGCCTGTGGAAACAGGGCCTAAATGAAGGGTTGTATGTAAAATTACTGTTTATCACTCAAAAACTTCTGAATCTTGTCTGGTTCAGTTAACTCCTTTAAGCGATGAAGGTTGTCCCACCAAAGCTTGAGTCTGTGACGGCGGATCATGTTAAACCACGGAGTGATTGGGCCCTCTAATGTCGGTATATATCTGGTAAACAAAACGGGATTTTTTTTATGATTTCTTCATTTTTATGTTGTGTGTGTTAATCTTAGTACTCTCACACCAAATTTCAGCTTTCTATGTCATCAGGAAGTACCTAAAAGGTTTTGCTGATCATGAGTCAGTGACGAAATCTGGGTTTTTAGATATGATAAAAACTATGTAAATATATAGCTATATACTTGAAACTTTGCATGTTTTTACCGACATCATTTCTTGAGAATTTTGACTTTCTAATTTTATCCAGACCGAATCTATAGGGATACAGAAACACGACGAAACACTTCGAGAAAAAGTAGGTGTGCGCTGTCTCGATTGGCGGGATCAGTACCGTGGTCCCAGATAAAAATTATTATACTGTCGATGGCTTAATTACAAAAAATACCAATCGTATTGAGTACCCCCTAAATTCTGTTAAAAATGCAGATTACGAGTGAGACCTTTTTTAATAACCAGGTAGAGAGCTGATTATCTTCACAATTTATAGCTCCACCGGTGCCCTGGGGTTATCCTTTCAAGGGAAGGGTGAACCATAGCCGCCAAGCAATACCCTCGATCTCTGTGGGGATTAAACAGTGTCACTTACGAATTGAACTCAGCTTTAGGCACGAAGCAATACTCGGAGATCTCGTTAGAGTTGGGCTTGACTTTGACGTCGCTCTGGAAGAACAGTATGTGGTCGATCTCGTGCTCGCCCCACACGCCGTCCCCGGGGTCGTGGTAGTGCACCCGGGTCATGAACGTAAACAGTTCTGGGTCCATCTGTATATAACAAACAACATTGTAGAAGTCGTTTACCGCCGGCATTTTCCACAGCAAGCCGCACACAGTACGGCCCTACTACGAGAAAGCTAGGAGCAAATGCCGGCACAGTGTGTGACAGCCTTTAAGGGCCTGTGCAGATGAGGCACTTTCGCCGGGTACATTTTTGTCCATCAACAATGAAGATCTCATGATCGATGGACAAAAATGTACCCAGGGAAGATCTTTATATCTATGAGCAAAAAGCACCCAGGGACAGTAACCTGTCTGCACAGGCCCTAAAACGTACGTTTCACTCAAGTAACGGATTCGTATAAAAAAATAAGTTTAACTTAAACTTTTCATACATAAACGTCACTTTTGAACATCTAGTTGTTAGGCTGTCCGGGAAATTTTTTAAAGAGACCTAATTAACTGGATTTACAATTTTTTTGCTGTAACCGTTGACAGATTCTAAATATGGTTTTATTGTATTTAAGACCTATTCTTGTCATTCCTTTTATATAATACAGAGATCCTTAGAAATATGCCGTTAGGTTTCGGACTAGTTGACATATTTCGTCACCTCAGTTCGTAGATTTGAGCCTACGATATTAATACTCCCCGGAATCAGTAATAGAATTGGCGAAATGTGGACGATATAAGTGTCTCTGTCTACCCCTTTGGGGATAAAGACGTGATTTGTGTCTGTGTGATATTGCTACTGTAATTTACTTTGTTTACACAAGGGTATCATTTCATATAATTACATGATCAAGAGGGATGCCCAGTTCATGGTTGAGCCTGCGTCGGGCAGCTGTTATCACATCCTCGGGCTTGTCATCTATGTACAGCGGATGACTGCAGCATGCATTGGTATAGTATTCTGGATATGTTACCTGAAAGAATTACAACAGTTGTCTCGTGAGACTTGTTCTATTCAGGAAACTTAAATATTCATATTAGGATGCATGGAGGATCTCATATTATGTGATATGAGAACTGATAAATACTTATTATATTTAGATTAGGTTCGCCTAAGTGACGTGGCCCGCCTGATGGAAAGCCGTGGCGCCGTCCAGCGAATAATTAGGACTGTTTGCACAAATATTTCTTGCCACCCAGAGTTGGAACCCAAGACTATGACATCGTGTATTCAATACTAGGCTAGAACTACTACTAGGCCACCAAAATCATACTGATCAGACTTGTATAGTAATATTGATTAGACTACTTAACAATAAATACCACTAAGGGTCGAGAACAACTTTATTTATCAAGAAAACCAAGGATATATTAACTGCTTAGGTGGGGCAGTGGTTTGTGTATGCGACTCTGAGGTCCCGGGTTTGATTCCCAGGTTGAATCAATTATTTGTGTGAAAATGTTTATTTCAGAGTTTGAGTGTATTTAGAAAGTATGTTTATCAGTTGTCTAGATCCCATAACACAATCTATATTAGCTTAATTTGTGCTAGATGACGTTGTGCGAGAATGTCGAAAATAAAATATAACTCACTTTCTGAGGAGACCTCCTTTGCATCAGCATGTCTCCTCTCTTGTTGAAGAGGAACACACTGAATGCTCGATGTAACAGCACATTGCCATCATCCCCAACTTTGTGACACTCCCTCTTAGTGGCAGTGCCTACAAAGTTGTCTTTCTCATCCACTAGCAAACATATGTCTTTGTCGAGAGCTTCCAACTGTGAAAAGATGTACAATTTAATATATCTATAGAGATTCTTAGACAGAGAAATGACCCACCTCACACTGCTTCTAGATGTAAAGGTCATCTATTGGCATTGATCAAGGCAAGCATTAGCCAGGAAAGATTTGGAACAGGTACCAAATTTAGTTTCACCAGTGGACCTTCAGATTTTGTATATTTCAATAGTGTTGGTTTCAATTGAGAGGGGTTTTAATTACCCAGTCTAGATGCATCTGTGGCTTATTGATGGCATTGATCAATAATATAATGTATAAATTGGTATCAAACAATGGTTTCTACCATATCAATTGATAGGTTGCTCATTTATTGATAGTGTTAATCGGAACTCACGGGATTTTGTTTCATTTGGGGACTTTGTTTTATAATATGTAGTGATAGATGTCATACTATAGATAAATTTTACCTGAGCAGGTTCCACTGATTCAGTTTCTACTACTTTAGGTTTAGTAGGTTCGGTAGCTAATAACCTCTTTTCCACTCGAACAGAATTCCAGAGACATCTTGTGAACCTCCGAACCAACATGTTGACTAACCTAAAAAATAATGAATGTTGCAAATTGATTCTAACCGAAAGGAGTTAATAGCACAAAGTTTATGCCTATACTAATTTGAACAAACTAAAAAGGAACGAACTTTGCAAGAGCTAACAGAAGGCACAATGGAAATGTTATACATAGATACATATCTTATCTTATTCTTCAATGCATCAAATCATGATGTCATACATTATTCATTTTTATGATCTACAGAACATTATACAATATTCAAAAGAAATCTCTGCAGGTGATAATGTAGCCAATTACATTGTATTGTAAAGTGGAACAGTTCTTTACATCACAAAAGGGTAATTTAAATTATAAATATGACACAACATAGTTTTGTTGTCAACAATTGGTTACAAATGTTTGTTTTCCTTACATAATAGAAAAATTATGTATTATTGTTTTGTTGTTGTTATATTACTTACACTTACAACATATACTCGAAATCACTTCAGCTTAAATTAGCCAAGTATGCAATGTGTTCCACTTTATTACACTATGGACCCAACGCCCCCATTGTCAATCCATAGCGTGGTTAGTATTCGATCTTTTAGCTATAATATTGTTACTACAACAGGTAAAGCTTCATGCATATTGTTAGCTATTCTATCACTATGGTTCAAGTGAAAAACAAGTAGGCACCTAAGTGGAAATATGTCACACTGGCGCAAACTAGCAACTAGCTATATTAAATTCCAATGTACAGTATGTGGACTGAGGTTATGTATGTACTTAGATTCTTGTTGCTAAGGTGATATTGCTAAGAATAGAATAATCTAGAACAACTGTTAAAATAGTTTTGTTTTGAATACATTAATGCTGTCATTACCCTAAACCTATGTGTGAAACTACAAACTGAACGTAACTTTCTAAAAAGTACCAACTCTTTTGATAAAACCGGTTCCCGAATCCCGGAAAATTGTTACGCTGCGATCACAGGTTTTAAGCCGTTTAAGAGTGATCTACATGGCAAAGCGATATCCAAAGCGTTAATATTATCGCAGATACCTGCGTACTTATTGAAGCAAACTAAATTCCACGACGCACAAAACAGTACAAATTCAAAGCTAGCCATGAATAGGCAAGAAAATCATATGTACCTTTTTTAAGCGAGGGTTATATGTTCGCTGTGAAATAAATAGCAATACCTCGAATATTTATTTCTGTATTTCAACTCTGGAATGGAAACTCTTCTTTTTCTTGATGAACTTTGAAAATTAATTGAAAATGAACGTGAACCGATGTCTCGATTATCCTCTGACAATGACAGACATCTGCCAGATGACATTGACTTGACAGTGTCTGAAGGATTAGACATTTGACGTTTATTTATACCTACCTACGTTTCATTTTTTACATAATATCGGTAAATTTAAATTATTATGGAGTTAAATTTTTGCTGAGCGCATGGCTGGTAGCTTTTTAGGTTACCACTGGCGCTCCGCAAAAATCGGGTTCCCAGATACTCACATACCGAACAACGTTTCTTGTCCTGCACCTGGAGCTAGTTAGAAATAACCAGTTCTGTGCGGGACTATCAACTAATCAAGCATTACCTTGTCATTGACGAATCATCGATCAATATCGATGGAGCCACGTTTTTAAAAGAAGAAGAAGAAGAAATAATTATGAGATTTAGAATTTTATACTGCTGCTGACCCCGAAAACGTGGCTTGCCTTATTACTTACCAAACTATCACATATTTTTGACATTGTAATATGAGTTTATAATACTTGAAATAAAGAATACAATATACCAAATATGCACAAAAAAAACATGAGAATCGGTGAAGCCTCAGAACAATAGGTTTACTATTAATGTGAGGGTAATTTGTTTCGAAGGATTTTGGCAACAAACACTATATGACACACACACACACATATCACGCCCGCAGGGATAGGCAGAGGTGCATTACACACCCACAATTTGCCAGTATTTTAGTCCCACGTAATAGGGGGCAAGCCTATTGCCGTCACCGGGCACATTTATAATGGGTTATGTCACTATGACACTAGAGTAATAGGTATTTTTTTTTAAATATTTTTCAGAAACTCTGTAAACTGTTATCAATATCTTCGAAAAAGATGGACTAATAAACAGAGTCAAACAAACAGAGTCAAGTAGCTATACCTATGTCTGTGTAAAGCCCCCCATATACGGTACAATTGATCGTTGCGATCCATCGTAGCGATGGATCGAAACGATTGGTCTGTAGTGTTGCCGCTCATACACGAAACGATTGGTCGTTACGATCGATCATTTATACATTTGAAATGGAACGATTAAGACGTGTTCAAAAATTCAATACGTGCCCTGTAAAATGGAAAACGAACTTCTTTTCTCGTCTGTGGCGGTATCTTTGATTATGTTACAGAAGAAAATAACTACTCTACCTCGGTGGCACAATGGTACTATGTACGGACTGCCACGCTCGAGGTCTCGGGTTCGATTCCCGGGTCTGGTGGATAATGTATAATTCTCTTTAGAATTTTAGGCAGATAATTATCCCAGAATCTGGAACTTGTGCCCGGTACATGGCAATAGGCTCGCCCCCTATTACATGGGACCTAACATAGCTGGCGAGATGTGGGTGTGTTTGCACACCTCTGCCTACCCCTTCGGGGAAAAAGGCGTGATGATATGTATGTAGAAAATAAGAAAACCTAGAAAAGTGTGGGTTAAGAAATGGCTATTAAAGTGATATCAGTATTCGCATGTAAATATTTTAAATGAATTAAGGAACAAAAATGGAATCGTTGATCGCAAGAGCCAATACACTGTCGATTCATCGTTACGATATTCATGATTGCATGGGTTTTTGTTGGGATCTCCGATGTCGTCTGCGATGAAGTAAATCGTTAACGATCGTAACATACTAACATACATTACAGATCCGTCGTTTCGATCGGTCTAAAGCGATGGATCGTAACGATGAATCGTCCCGTATATGGGGGGCTTTAGCCATCCCCTTGACGTCTAGTTCCGCTTTTCGTTAAAACACTTAGGTCTGTCCTCAGGTCTTCAAGATACTAAATTGATTTAGCAAAATTCATGACTACAATTTTAGGTATTGCAGCTTGCTTTACGTTTTTTTCTTTTTTGACTCTGTTTTTATTTTATTAAAAACAGTAGTATTAATAGCTCCGGACGCACTGGTGATCACCGGTCCTATTTTTATATTATCCTTCCTATGTTTGAGAAATACAGGAAGGGTGAGTAGTTGATCTCAAAATAACTTTTTCCAACAACACGAAACTTGAACTTCTGAGTGCATTCAATATAGGTACATCGTTCCATCAACATTGTTGTACATTTTAGTTACCTATGCCTTTAGTTTAATTTTCTTCCGGACGCCCGTTACAATATTAAGGATGTATTTTTCTACCTAAATTAATTAGGTACCAATTTATGTGTAAAAAATGTCAAACGTTAAATTAGCGATACGAGTTAGACCGTTTACAGAAAAGTAAGTTTTGAAGTTATATTTTTCGTGCATAATAAAAATAGATCTTTATTTATTAGTCTATGTTTTATGTCGTTTTGTGAACCATACCTGCTGTACTTACTTTTTTTTTCAGGGAACTAAGATCTGAGAAAGATCCGGTCGCTGTAGTGGGAGTCATAGATGATAATACGGTTACAATAACGAACATCAAAGTAAGTATAGTTTTATAAACTTAAGACAGATGGGTCTTTTACGCGACTATTGAGATATTTACATAGTACCTAGCTCTTTATTACCCGACTGAAGCTGAAGCCAGTTCACCCGTGACCACGGCTCTTTGGCCTTTGGCCACCTGTGTGGCCTCTTTCGTTGTGTTTCGTTTTATCCACGTCATTGGGTTGGGCTTTATCCCGTGTCGTTGATACTTTAAGGGGTAGGCAGGCCGTTCTCAGGCCCTGTCTGCGGTGCCCTGGCCACTGACTTTGGAAATCAGCGGGAAGGGTACCCTCTCGGTCGCCTCCTTCGTGAGCATGACTTGCTCGCAGAAGGACACGGCCGCGTTCCATCAACACACGCTGGCCATGGCTTGAAGCATGGTTTCCAGCGAGAGGGCATCGTATCCACGCCCAGACCCACGACGAGGTCCCGGCGCTGACTCGCCCACGATGCGTGTTTTGCATAGTTGTACCATTCTGTCGCTTAAATAGCGGAGTATTCGGAATGTCACATTAAGTAGGTAGGTACCTACCAAAGCTGGGCATTAACTCGTTAATCCGTTAATCGTTAATTAACGAAGTTAACATTTCGAGTAACGGATTAACTTTTAAGTTAACTTAAAAATATGTTAACAGACTCGTTAACTTCTGTTACATTTCTCCAAGTCCGTTAATCGTTAATCCAACTCCCGTGGTCGCGTTGTGTCCAGTCACACTGCAACCATACGTCGCAATATTTGCGTGTCACGAACACTACGTAAGTTCCACTAATTAGTGTTTCGTCCAGAACGCAACTGAATCATCCAAATGAATGAAAAAACATTGTCAACATGCCTATATTATACATAAGACTCCGCTGTCCGTCCGACCTTCCATCACCAGGGCTATATATCATGAACCATGATTAATATATGTAGTATATCATTCAGAAGTTTGGGATTTATTATAAGAACTTGTAAGGACTTTGATAATATATTAGTCGTCAAAATGGTATATAATGCGCTTGTGAGGAGTCATCTCGAATCAACAGCCATTATCTGGAGTCCACACGAGGCTAAGTATAGCCTAATATTGGAAAAAATCCAGAATAAGTTCACTCGCTTCTTATATTACAAACAATATGGAGTGTACCCACTGTACCCGCTAATGTACCCTAGCCTGTTTGTGCTTGGCATGGTGGGGTATGTGAGGCTGAGCGTGCGGCGCGAGGTGGCGCTGGTGGTATACGTGTGGCGGATCCTGCGCGGGCACTTGCACCACCCGGATATATTGGCGAGGTTGTAGCTATGCGCACCGGACGGATACGTGGGTGCACGTCGCCAGCCCCCCACCTTACCCCCCGCACCCTCCCGAGACTCAAGATAGTTTTAGAAAAGTGTGTTTCATTGTAGTAAATTGATTCATAATTATTTAACCATTTCTTAATAATATAAAATTTAAAAAATTACAATTACAATATTTGATTAATTTTGACATTAATTAATTAGGACTTATAAATTTGACATTCTGTAATTACTTCAAACGAAATAAGACATAAATCGATTATATAAATTAATTTAATAATTATTATTACATAGCTATTTTATTTGAATTGATAATATCTCATGTTTATGTTTAATGCATAATATATTTTTTAAAGTTGTAACCATATATTTTACTTGCAATATTGTATTGGGATAAACCTGTAATGATGCTGTAAATGTTTTGAAAATAAATAAATGATAGCTAAAATTTTGAAATTTAACAGATGATGTATTTCTGTTGCCGCTATTACAACAAATACTAAAAACCACGTGACCACGTGCGTTTCGGGCCTCGCATAGAATACTGTTACTACGGAACCCTATTCTATCACCCATAATATTTTAACATAAAACTGAGCTGTTAAGTTGAATATCTCGAAAACGGATACTTAAATTACCTGTAGGAGCTACAACAAAAAAACTAATTTTTAATAATTTTATTCTAGCAATTTGTTGGCGTAGTAAATACACATAACCATTTTTTTATTCCGCGAGACCGCGGCCGCTGCTACGTCCGTTGCCGAGCGCCTTTGGTTAATAGATCATATTTAATAATCATATTTTCAATGTTGTTGCCTGTTAATCTAATTTTGGTGTTCTTGATGTTACACGAATTTTGGTCTTTTGACATGTAGGATATTTTGAGAAAAGTTTTAAAGCTAATATTAAATACGCTGCCCTGGGCCGCGGCCGCACCTACGTCCATTGCCGGGCACCTCCGGTAGACACTGAGAGAATTCCCAGTGGCGCCTGGCGGACCTTGGCCACCTGCGTGGCCACTGCGTGGTGGTCGGGTGTTACCCCGCATCTTTGGGGTCGGGTTTTATCCCGCGTCGGTGAGTGAAGGCGTGCGTGGCGTATTGTGCGACACAGATCATCACTATGCACGGAAACTTCGGTGAGTATCTGTTTCGCATGCATCGTGAGGTCACACCCGCGTGTCAACGCTGCGAGGCTTCCGGCGAAGACACAGCATTCCACACGTTGGTGGAATGCTCAGCATGGGTGAGTCAGCGCCGGGACCTCGTTGTGGGCCTGGGTGTAAATACGCTCTCGCTGGAGACCATGCTACGAGCCATGGTCTCTAGCGGGAGCCAGTGGAACGCGGCCGTTTCCTTCTGCGAGCAGGTAATGCTCGTGAAGGAGGCGGCCGGTAGGGTGAGGGAGCGTACCCTCCCCGCTGGGTTTCGAAGTGTTCGGCGAGGACGCCGCAGACGTGACTACGCCCAGGACCGTCGACCTCCATGATCGGTGCCTGAGGACGATGGATTAGCAACCCACCGTCCTTACAGAAGCAGGCTGGAAGGGCTTTGTGATGTGGGGCTTAACCTCACACACGCCTTCACTCACCGACGCGGGACAAAACCCGACCCCAAAGATGCGGGGTAACAGCCGTCCACCACGCAGTGGCCACGCAGGTGGCCAAGGTCCGCCAGGCGCCACTGGGAATTCTCTCAGTGTCTACCGGAGGCGCCCGGCAATGGACGTAGGTGCCTTTAACAAGGCAGCCAAGTCCTGCAAAAGGGTTCTGATGAAGGCGCGCTTCAATCACGTTGGCCGCGTAGGAGCCAGACTCTCGTCTTACCCATCTGGGAGTAAGGAGTTTTGGTCTCTAGCCAAATGTGTTGAGGCGAACTTTTGTCGATCCTCACTCCCTCCTTTGCAGAAACCTGATGGAACACTGGCACACACAGCTGTGGAAAAGGCTAATCTGTTTGCCTCTCTGTTTGCTGAAAATTCACGGCTAGATGCTGGTATTAAAACACCACCTCAGCTACCTCCTAGTGATTGCAAAATGCTGAAATGCCTGAAATCCGCATTCATCAAAAGGAGGTTCTCAAAATATTACGCACTCTGGATGTGAATAAAGCCAGTGTTCCCGACGGTATTCCTGCCATTGTTCTGAGGAACTGCGCAGCCGAGTTGTCTCCTATCCTGACACGCCTGTTCCGTATGTCTTTCCGGGCTGGCAAAGTTCCGAAAGCTTGGAAGGTAGCTAACGTACAGCCAGTACCAAAAAAGGGTAGACGTGCAGACCCTGTCAACTACCGCCCAATTGCGATCACCTCCATTCTCTGTAAGGTGATGGAGCGTGTAATAAACAATCGTTTACTGGCATACCTCGAAGACAATGACCTCCTAAGTGATCGGCAATACGGGTTTCGCCAACGCCGTTCTACTGGAGATCTTCTAGTGTATGCCACGCACCTCTGGGGTGAGGCTCTTGAAAGATATGGTGAGGCACTTGCTGTGTCACTTGACATTTCGAAGGCTTTCGACAGGGTCTGGCACGAAGCCCTTATAGCCAAGCTTCCTGCTTACGGAGTTCCGGCTAGTCTTTGTGCTTGGATTTCAGATTTCCTAAGGGAACGATCTATTCGAGTGGTTGTTGACGGCTGCTCGTCTGATCTATTAGCAATTAACGCTGGGGTACCACAGGGATCTGTTCTCTCGGCAATTCGTTCGTTATTCCTGCTACATATAAACGACCTGCTCAGACCCGGTATGTTTGGGTATGCGGACGATAGCACGGTTGCAGAGAGATATTTCTCCAGCGCAAAGGCCAAAAAAACGGAAATCGACGATCTTAGTGTGGCAATGGTTGAACGCACCAATTTAACCCTTCAGGCAGTGTCTGACTGGGGCGATGCTAACCTTGTCACATTCAACACCACGAAAACCCAGGCGTGTCTTTTCTCTGCCAAAAAGAGCCCGTTCACCAAGGCTCCCACTTTCCGGGATGTCCCTGTACCTGTGACTCAGCATCTCCAGCTCCTTGGTGTGGACTTATCATCCAACCTGAACTTTGGAAGCTACATTGAATCCAGGGCTAAAACAGCTTCGAAAAAACTAGGCATCCTCTCTAAGGTGCGTAAATATTTTACCTCGAATCAACTGCTGAGTCTTTCCTGCATGGAGTACTGCTCGCACGCGCCAGAAAACTTATAAGCGATGAGGCGCTCACAAGTAACCGACTTCAGAGCCTCGACCATCGCCGTCTGGTTGCGAGTCTGTGTGTCTTCTACAGGTTACATTTCGGAGAGTGTGCGCAGGAATTGCATGAATTAATTCCACCAGCACCATTCCATCATCGGACATCAAGGCGTGGTCTGAGATTCCATCCGTATGTGGTCGATATACCACCTCTTCGTACCTCTCGATTCGCTTCTTCTTTCATCATGTGAACCGCAAAGGAATGGAATTCCCTTCCAGCGTCATTGTTCCCCGATACATATAATCTTGGGATTTTCAAGGCAAGAGTAAATAGGCATTATTTGAGTTTGCGTGCTTCATCTTAGACCGCATCGTTACTTAACATCAGGTAAGATTGCGGTCAAACGCACTCAAATTTATTCATAAAAAAAAGGGGGGGCCGCGGCCCAGGGCAGTGGATTTAATATTAGCTTTAAATTTTTTTCAAATTATCCTACATGTCAAAAGACCAAAATTCGTGTAACATCAAGAACACCAAAATTAGATTAACAGGCAACAACATTGAAAATATGATTTGTTATCTACTTATGATGTTAATGATGTTCAGCTACTTTTGGAATACTAGTGTTCAGCTACTTTTGGAATACTAGTGTTCAGCGTTTTATGGACGTTAGTATGTTGAGTTTATTTTGTTCTCGTGTTGCGTCATTGACTTATGACATTTTTAGTGTTCAGATGTTTTGGAAGTTTGAATGTGTTCAGCGACTTTTGGGGCCGACTGTACCTACCTACGTTGTAAGTTTCAATGTTGTTGGACAAAGAAGTTAATTCATTGACTTCACGTTTCTACATAGTTTGACATCTTTTTTCAAATCTTTTCAGGTAAGTCTGTCAGGAGCTGGCGACAGTCGGGAACGTATTCGCCAGTATCACGCAGACTACACTTTCGACAGTTCTTGTCCTGCCAGACATCCTGCTTATGCTTCACAAGAAAAGGTAAGTACCTTTTAAATGTACCTAAAAGAAAATTACTTATCTATATTATGGCGCAAGTTGGTACCTAATCGAACCAGAGAGCGATTTCTTGGTAACTAACGTCGTAAATAGTAACACAGCCATTAGGTACAGAACTAGGTACTGCTACTGCTATAGATGCTACAGTAGGTTTTACTACAATAACTGCACTGGACCTATAGCAGGAGGGTAGGTACTGCAAGAATCAACGTTAGTGGTACTGCTTGGCTGTTAATGACTTAATTTGAATACGGATATGAAGGTGGAGAGTTTGTAACTATCTTATGCTGAACACTTTCAGAAATTGAGTCGAATTTTATTTATAACAGGTTTTTGACAGCATCGGTCGCTCGGTTATATCCAGTGTCTCACAAGGATGTTCAGCGTGCGTACTGGCATATGGCCAGAGCTCAACTGGGAAGACACATACCATGATGGGGACAGAGACCGAGCCCGGACTGATACCGAGGCTGTGCTTGGCGTTGTATGAACAGCAGTACAAGGATACGGAATATACAATTAGGTAAGAAATATCTTTTTAAACTGTTGTGTTAAACTGGACCGTGGTCACAGGCTGACTCTTAATAAGGTAATTTAACTCGTTTAAGTCCCGGAATCGTATATATTAAAAATAAATATCTTATTTAGGTAGGTCTTTATATTTACATAATGTAGTTAAATGTTATCATTAGACACTTGAGAGTGTATAAAGGAGCGACCTCCTCGGACGGAAGGAAACTCCGGTCTTCGTCAACCAAGTAAACAAGAAGACACCGTACCCTGCTAAGGCAAGAGTGAGTCTATGGCAAGATAGTTTCTCAATACCTACTTTCATCCGGCCCGCAAAGAAACTACCCCCCGGACACAAACTCCCCTGGCCCACCTGGTAGGCTCTTAATACTCGTAGAATGCGACCCAGGTTAGCAGATCCAAAGATAATATGTCCAAGTGGGGTTACATTGACAATAAAGAGATCCAGTGTGAATGTGGCTTATCACCACAAACCATCAGCCACATGATGTCATGTCCGAGTTGCACAGAGTCTTGCACTTTAGATGACCTGTACGAGGCGAGGCCAAATGCAATTCGCGTCGCAGAGCACTGGGCCAAGATAATATAATCATCATAGTGTTGCCCATCGACACGAGAAGAAGACCGTGATTTGCCACGTTGGATGGCGTTACTTATTCTTTGGGCCAGGCAATCGCCAACCCTGTGTGGGTGCTAAGGTGTTTACGCATGTACCGTCCCACACCAAAGGCAAATGATGAGCCGGTAGCCTGGAAAGAAGCCAACGTTCTATTAATTATCTCAGTCCTCAGTTACCTCAGTCATCTGCAAGATGTTTGAGCATATTATAAGCTCTCATGCTCAAGGCTCAAGCTCATCAAGGCCTTCGATAAAATTTGGCATGTGTGTCGCTCTTTTCAAAGGACCCTCTATTCAGAATGCAATATTATTAATGGCATAAAATCTAGACATCTTTGGCATAGACGTTCGTTTTGAAGAGCTCTTCAACCTGATCTCACCCTCTCTTTTTCTTTTACCTACTATCTAAAACCTAGTAAGTTTTCTAATATGAACGTTTATAGCGATTCGTCTATGATTGTTATTTTGTATTTTTTTTTGTGTTTGTGTGAATGTTTTTTTAAATTAGTTAAAGTTATCTATGAAAAACTTTTTTATTGCCGTTCTAGCCAGTACTTGGGTAACATATTGAGAGTTGTTCCTACCTATTCGATTAACTTTGAATGGTTATAAATAAAGAACCACCATGATCCCTGGCGCCGAGGTTGAAGTCACACGCGAGCTTTTAACACCGTACGAAGCTTTATCTTTGCAAATATCTGAACGCATGTGTTACTTTAATAGGTTTGGAATAGTGATTGGAAATGTAGGTCTATTGGGAAATGGAAATACGAACAGTGGGAGGGGAGGGAAAGAATATAGGTACCTAGATTCATATAGGTACTAGAAACTAGGAACTAGGAACATCATCACGCCTCTTTATCTTTCATCAACATACTACGAGTATCTATATTTACTTACTGGTAACGAGTACCTACATACTTCGGTATTATCTTCTTACAGAAAAAATAGAATATTTAAATATTTTAGATTTGGTCTCACTGTAACGTAATGTATTTTACTTAATTATCTTAATATGTATTCAGATAATATTTATAACATTTATCTATGTTGATAAAAGGAAATGTTTCAATGTTATTCAGGTTTTTCAATATTATATTCTTTCAAAATTTATAATATTTTCATTCACATTCAAAATCAAAATCAAAATCAAAATATCTTTATTCATGTATCATGTAGGTCACAAACTAACACTTATGAACGTCAAAAAAGAAAATGCTTCTACATTTACATTTACCGCCAGATTCGCAAGGCAATAGGTAGAGCCTGTGAGAAAACAACCTGGCAAGAAAAACTCACGGCCACTCTTTTTATTCGCCAGTAAATAAAATGATTCTGTTACAACAATAAAAAGAGGGCAAGGGCAGTACGTGACCATGTGTGGACCAAGTAAACTTACAAATTATGGATCTCTGTTATTCACAAGAAAGTCAAATAGGTACCAGTTATAGGTGCCACATAATGTCAAAGTACCTATACCTAACAATATCATAATAATAATAATTTAACAATAATAAGTGAGTTTCAGCAATAAAACAACATTTCAAACAGAGTATCAAACAGAAGTAGCTCGAGTGATGAGCAAGCAACTCATTGCCATTTCTCTGTAGGTATCGTTTAGACGACACCGTTTCCCAAAGTGGGCGATAACGCCCCCTTGTGGGCACTGCAGGCCTAAAGGGGGGGCGGTAAGAAAAATGGGGGCGTTGTTGGGCTAGGAGCTAGGAGGCCTCTTAGACACTGACTGCATGAGCTCTCGACTCTCAACTACAACTTGTGAACATCAACTAATATTAATAAGAGATTGCTCAAACTCGGTTCGATATTTCTCTCCGCGTAATTCATATGTCTGTCCTGTTCTATTAAATATATAAAACAAAAATCATGTCAATCGGTCGCTCCGTTCCGAAATGAAAGTAGACACAAACAAACAAATAAAAAGGCAACAGACATACTTTGGCATTTTAATAGTACTACTCCTAGATAGGTAATTTTCGTAGATAATAGACTGCAGGCAATCATGTTTTAACAAGTTTTTGTTAAATAACCCGAATTGTGGATTCCTGTATCAATCGGCTGGTTCATAGAATAAGAATACTAGTTCTTACTTGTTGAGTAGGTACGATTGAGCGTCGAATAAGATAAACGAGTTTATGCATGTGTGTTTTATACCTGTCGGTGCGTGCTGCTTATGCAATCCTATATAAACAACGTAATATTTATTTTATTTTCATTTGTGGTTTTGCGCGTAATAGATAGGCAGTTACTTAATTTCAACACTTACTTACGTATTTCTCAAAACAAAACAATGTCGGAAGTAAAAAGAAGAGACGGCAATACTGTGCGGAATATATTAAATTCGGATTCATTGAAAATCGTCCATCGTCGCCTTTGTGCCTTCTATGTCTAAAAACATTTTCGAATGAAGCAATGAAACCTTCAAGACTGCAAGATCATTTAAATAAAATGCATCCAGATAAGAAAGACAAGAATGTAGCATATTTTCAAGCCATAGAGAAGAATCATAATACTCAGCCATGTGTAGCAAAACTAATGAAGCAATGAAACCTTCAAGACTGCAAGATCATTTAAATAAAATGCATCCAGATAAGAAAGACAAGAATGTAGCATATTTTCAAGCCATAGAGAAGAATCATAATACTCAGCCAAGTGTAGCAAAACTAATTTCGGCAGCTGCTAAGCAAGATGACGACGGACTTCGAGCTTCGTACAATTTCTCTTTGTTAATTACTCAAAAAGGCAAACCACATAACATAGGAGAAGAGTTAATTTTGCCAGCAATAAAGGAAGTAATAATTACTGTGCTAGTAAAAATTCCTTTGAGTAATAATTCTGTGCAAAGACGAATTGATGAAATGGCTGAAAACATTGAAAGATCATTGTGCGATCACCTGAGGACAAGTCAATTCTCAATTCAGCTCGATGAGTCCACTTTACCAACTAATGAAGCATTGTTGCTGTCTTACGTGAGGTTTATTAAAGATGAGAAAATATGTGAAGAACTATTGTTTACTAGAAATTTAGAGACCGATACAAAAGGCGAAACCATATTCAATACAATGGAAAAGTTTTGTGATGAGAAAGAGATTCCCTTGAAAAATATTATATATATATATATAAATATATATATATATATAATATAATATAATGCGCTCCGACTATGACTTAAAAAATAAAATTCCAGATGTCCTTGCTGTACATTGAGTTATTCATAGACAACATTTGGTTGCTAGAAACTTAAGTGAACGACTTTTTCAATCATGTCCTTTGAAAAATATTATGTCAGTTGCTACGGATGGCGCTCCGGCTATGACTTAAAAAATAAAATTCCAGATGTCCTTGCTGTACATTGCGTTATTCATAGACAACATTTGGTTGCTAAAAACTTAAGTGAACGACTATTTCAATATGTCATCAAAGCAGTCAATAAAATCCGCAACAGCTCTTTGAATGATAGCTTATTTCATCAGCTTTGTATTACTAATGACGAGGATTTCAACCGTTTGTTGTTTCATACTGAAGTTCGTTGGCTATCAAGAGGCAATTTAATAGCTGCTTAACTCTGTGATAGAGTTCTTGGAAACTAAAAATACAGAATTGCACAACAAGCTCATTAAATCAAAGAATGATATAGCTTACATGACAAACCTGTATAAATTGTTCAAAGACATGAATCTCCAACTGCAAGACGATGAACTAAATTTTATTAAAACGTCGTTGCTGTTTTCGCAGCCAAACTGCTTCTACACAAAAAGAATATGGGCAGACGTGAGTTTCACAATTTATCAGTATCCTACAGTAACGACGATTTGTTTGCCTACTGCCATAACATTTGGAAAACCTCCACATTGATTTCATCAAACGATACAAGGACATTTTGAACTTGAAAATACCAGACTGGGTGTTGTATCCGTTTTCAAATGTCAACACAGCAATGTTACCTCAGCTGGAAGAAGAACTTATACAGTTGACAACAAACGAGGAAATAAAAATCAAGTTCAAAAATGGTTACCACGAATTTTGGCTACAAAAACCGATCCCGCAATTGTACCCTGGATTGTGGTCAATCGTTCAACGATTCTTGATAGCATTCCCATCGTCATATTTGCGTGAACGTGGATTTAGTGCTGTGGCAACACTGCTAACTAAAAAGAGAAATCGTTTGCATATTACCGAACGTGGCAATTTGCGACTTTTTTTGAGTGATGCCAAACAAACTTATTAAACAGCATCAGATTCATCCTGCTCATTAGTTTTTAATAAGAATCGATTATGTTGGCTTTATTTTGAATAAAAGATACTCTGCATGAATACTATAAAGTTGCGTTTCAATAATCAATATCATTGGCAGGTGTAGCCCGTAAGACTTAACTTGAGACCTGAACACCGTTGTGTATTACCTACTGCGCTCAGGTTTCAAGTTAACTCTTGCGAGTAATAGTAAAAGTCTCGTTAAGAATTAATGTTTAATCTCCGCTAATATAGCTCACAATAATCTATTAATTTAAGAGTGCGTCCTGGTAAGCGCTGGCGTCCACTAGCGACACCGATGATTTTTATTAATATTGGTGAATACAAGAAATTTTTGAAAAAAAAATTGTGTATTTTATTACCGAAGAAGTAACCAAACTTCGGATTATTGCCTAAAGTGAAGACAATACTCCAAGATGCTTCTTCGGTAATAAAATACATAACATACATCTCAAAAAATTGCAAATTTCTGTCTCTAGTATTCTTAAAGAGATTTTTTTTTAAATATCTTTCATTTTTTTTTATATTTTCAATGTACAGAATTTTCACTTCTATAAATTAAATTAAAAAAAAACCTAAACGAACTACAAACTATACTATCTAAAACTAAAACACTAAAATAAATAAGTAAGGCAGGGAGACTTGGGCAGAGTGCCCATAACACAGCATTCCCGCGCTGAATTGCCAATGAGAGTCTTTGCGCTAGAAAGCTGCCTGCGCGGAGATCCCCAGTCTCCTCCCTCAGACGCTTGCTGAGTTCCGTGAAGAGCTAATGCGCACCGTGGCCCCATGGGCCTAGTGTCTCGACACCAAGTGCGATGAACTCATATTGAGTGCCGAGACTACTATATTTGCTTGCCTTTATTTGTTCCCGCTTATCGGCCGCCGCGCCGGCTCGTTTACTTGTAGCCCGGAGGTAGGACGCCGCTAGAGTATCGGCACAGGTGGCGTCCCATACAAGAGCGCGCCCCATCCTCCAGGGTACAAGAGACATCCCGTCGGGCCGCTTGCCATCGTCGCGCATGATCTGGGGCTCCAGGATTGCAGGAACGCTGGCGGTGGCAAGAGCCCGTCGCAGAATGTCATTGAGCGCAGCGTGGCGGGAAAGACGACCGGCACTGTAAAGGCAAGCAAGTCCATGATGACCATAACGATTCACAACAGCTCCACACGAAACACAATTGTGCTCCACACACACCTGGGCGCCTAACCGGAGACCGACAGCTATACGAAGAGTAGAGGGTCAATGAAGGTGCCAGTGTTTGGAGAAGGATATGCATGCAGCCAGTGTCCGGACTCTGGTCTGGCTACCGCTAGAAGTCTGGCTCGGTCTATTTCAGATGTCCCAAAGCCCTCTGTTTGTTGACACCCAACAAACAGAGGGAAGGTAAATTTCGACGCAGATCGGCCATCCAAGCATTTAGGGCTTCATCCAGACCCGATATCTCACAGAAATCTGCAGGAGTTTTTAAAACTTTACCTGAGAGATTACGGGTGCTGTATATAGAAGCCAGAAATGCTGGCAAAGCTACACTTTACACTAGAAATTTTGCGCGTTCCTAAACCACAAAACCTTACCGGTAGGGTAGCTTGAGCCCAAGCCTGGTCCTCAAGCCGAATATTCACGATGGATTCAATTTGGGATTTTAAAATGTTTTCAATTGGTAAAATCAAATTTGTAAATTTCCAAATGGGGCAACAACGGAGTAGGTAGGTAAATTTAGGTACAAATAAGCAATACTTCAGGAGGAACAATGCGGAGTGACTATTAATTTTAGAAAGTCGGTCCGAATGGTTGTTAAATTTTGAAAATGAATCACTTAAGAGGGAAGGAATGGCATCATCAAATATCGGTGACCCAAGGAGATACAGACTGTTTTTAGACAAGATTTTTATATTAGGAGCGACCAAGTTAAAATTTTGATGAATTTCAGAAGCCAAAGTGTCATCAACTTTTTCAGAAATATATAATTCGCATTTTTTTGAATTTAGTTCCAACCCAATCAAGTTAAATTTATTTTTTATGGCAGAAAGATCTTTAAGAACAGTCTGAGCGTTCCCACCTAGGGTTCCATCGTCAAGGTACCATACGTTCAATTTTGAATTTAGATTATGAATTATAGAATTTATAGCCAAACTGAATATAGCAGGACCTAGGGGATCACCTTGCTGACAACCCACGGCTGATATAATTTCGTGACTTTTGTGCATTAATTTTGATGGACAGTGGTAACACTGTAGTAAGAAGGTGTAAATTTCTGGCAGGTGGAGTTTAATTTCGTTCAGCAAGGTGTCCCGGTTCACCGAATTGAATGCATTTTTAACGTCTAATTTTAAAAGCACTTCGCATTCATTCGTTTGTATGAATGTCCTAACTGAATGGACTGCAGTCTCACAACCCCCGTGGGTGCCAAAGCCCAATTGAATGGGTTCACAAAGGGGTTTCAATTTAGAACGGCACAACCGAATACAAACTTTGGCCGCCAAACGTCGAAAAGTAGATCCCACGGCTATAGGGCGTACTCCACCGTCTTTCTTTGCAAGTGCTATCAGATTAGCACCATATATGAGAGGTATAATGTCTTCGCAGACATCTCCCAAGAGCATGAGATTCACTAGTTTTGTCAAGCTGATTGAAATTGAAATAAATTGAAATAAAATTTATTCACGTAATTACACTTACATAATAATATATTACTTCTGCCAAACTGTATAACAGTTTGTTGGCAGATGAAGCTCCCTGTTTACATTTTTCTTATCATAAAATTTTATTTCTAATAAATTCTTACATTCAATATATATACTTACACACATTTACATAAAGAATAACCTTTATATTCACATTTTGTGCCTAAGACGATATCAGATTCGATTTCTATAAGCTATCAAGCTCGGTATAGATATAACATAAACATGACAAACACTGTTAGGTAGGTATATGTAATAGTATAGCCGCTCAAGCCGTGGCTAATCACCGCTATAGTCTGTCTGTTATGTAACAATGTTATTACAAAATGTTTGCAACATGAATTTATTTGTCTTATTTTTAAACATTCTTTTAGTAATGTTACTATTTGACAGAGATGGGGGAAGATCATTAAATATTTTTGGCACCAAATAATGTCTGTTTCTTTCGCCGTAATAATTATTACAGGGGGGTATTTCCAGCATGTTAGTGCATTGTCTCCACGGGCGTGTCTTATGTACTTTAAACTCATCGCTAGCGTGCTGCTCAACTGCTATCAATAACAACACTTTCTCGTGCACTGGTAGCATTTTACATTCCCTAAAAAGCTGGTCATAGTTATTTTTACATTGGTTTTTTGTGTTTTTATCTACTAGCAATTTAAGAAATCTTATTTGCAATGACTTTATTTTATCTAAGTAAGTCATGAACGTACGACCATAGCAAGTTACCCCATAAGAAATAATTGAATCTACAAGTGAGTAGTACACGGCATACAACGTTGCCCTATCTAGTGTAAAACTAAGGTGATGGAATTTTACAAGCACTGCTCTTAATTTCTCACATACTATCGTTATGTGCATCTTCCATGAAAATTTGGAGTCTATACACAGTCCTAGATACTTATAAGTCTCCACCACCTCAACGTTTGGGCACTGACATGTTGCATGCAAGTCATGCATACACTCGTAGCTATGTCCGACTATTCTCGGCCGCCTATTAACATTTTTGAGGTAGGGAGAACATATATGCATACATTTTGTTTTACTCAAATTTATGATAATGCCATTATCATGTGCCCATTTTATTATATTAGAAAAATCCTCCTGTATTTCAGTTTCTATAACAGCGAGGTCCATACCTGCATAAACCAAACAAGTGTCATCTGCGTACATATAGATGCGACCGTTCCTAACAACGTTACACATGCTGTTAACATGCATTATGTATCCGACGGGACCAAACACGGAACCGGTCGGTACGCCACAGTTTACGCGCGTGCGCTCGCCACTGACTCCATCAATGACAGTCTGTAGTGTTCGGTCTGTAAGATAAGCCCGGAGCCACTTGTTCAGCGGTCCCGCAACACCACACTCGTCCATGGCTTGAAGCAGCTGGTTAATTTCCAATGTATCAAATGCTTTTCGGAAATCAATGTACACTACCACCACCTGCTTCCGCTGACCCAGACCCTCATTGATGTCATCAGTGAATCGCCCCAACACAGTTGCCGTACTCCGCCCCCTACGGAACCCATGCTGGATATCAGTTAAAATATGATGCTTTTCTAAGAAAGTACTTATTTGATTTACAATATATTTTTCTACTATTTTATTAATTACTGATAAAATAGCTATTGGTCTATAATTAGAATAGTCGCAATGTGATCCCTGCTTAAAAATAGGCCGTATTAGCGCTGTTTTGAGTTTTTCTGGGTATACCCCCATTTCCACACATAAATTTATAAAATGGGCAATTACGGGGCTAATTTTATTTTTAATTAATTTAATATCTTTTACTCTAATTGTATCCGCCCCCTGTGCTTTGTCACAGCTTAGGTTACATATATTTTTTTCTATATCTGACGGGCTGGCTTTTTGGAACCTTAGCGACACCTTGCTGGGGACTACATAGTCACCCCTGTCAAGGAACTTATGATCGCATACATGTTTACTATTTATTATTTCCTGTGTAAAGCATTTGGAAAAATTGTTACATATATTTATTGTACTCTCTGTTCTACCTAAATATTTTACAATAGTTTTATCTAAATTTTTCGATTCCTTTCCAGTCCATTCGTTAATCTTAGCCCATATTTTCCTAACGTTCTTGTTACATTTTGCTATTTCCTCCCTTCGATAATCATTTTTAGCTTTAAAAATACATTTATTCACTTTATTCCTATAATTATTATATTGTAATCGTAAGTTCATGTCTTTTGGTTTGCTTTTTCGTAACCTAAATAGTCTATCTCTGTTTGCAATCATATTTTTTAAGCTATCAGTTATCCACGGTTTACATTGACGTTTTTTGCTAACCTGTAACTGTACCTTTGATTCGTTGTAGACACTGTTGTCAGTGTCTACAACGAATATTGAACACATCTGATCGTACAAGTAAATGGGGCACTTACAGTCCATTAACGGGTCCCAGGATACCTCCGTAAGGTTTTTGAACACTTTTTTTATCACTTATTACTGTAATGTTTTGTTTTTCACTTACGCGGTTGTTTACTGCACCATCCACACATACGCCTATGAGATATTGATCCGACATCTTACATGTTAACAAGTGGGCCGCGGCGGCACGGTGCGATCGAATCCAGGCGTGGTCGATGCACGACCTCGTCACCAAGCCGGAGGCATATACTTCCTCTCTTGTTACGTCTTTGATAGTACAGTCGAATCCTAGCTCGTACATATTATTCATGTATATATTATGCACACTTGGAATGCTATGACCGGTTTCACACAGTATGTCAATGTTCGTATCACCCATAAATAACACTTCACAGCTTCTTGGTATGCTAGACAGTAATTGATTTATTTCCTGTATAAATCCTGTTTTATCCGTGTTCTAGATTTTATTGGTTTGGCACTAAAGTTGTGTTTATTTTTCACATATAAAAGCACTCCGCCTCCTCTGTTACCTTCTCTCGTATCTGCATATGTACTGTATCCCGGTAACTTGTATAGTGGCAATTCACATTTTTTTACATTTATCTCTGTTAATGCGATGATATCCAGGTGACTCATACTCCCGCATGTCAGCGTTTCAAACTCATTGAAGTGCTTCCTCAAGGAACATATGTTCAAGTGTATAATATTAAAACTCGAAGCCGTCTTTCTTAATTCTTCTTGCCACTCATTTGTGTGTAGACATTTTGTAAATGTATGGTTGGATTGTATATGGTTTGTGTGAGGTAAGACGCTCGCCAGCAACCCCAGTACCATAACAGGTGAGGTCTAAAAGGTGCTGTGAGGAGATGCCGTCGAGGCCGGAGGCGGGGCCTTTAGGGAACGATACCATAGCTGACAGCACATCTTTTTCTGTTGCTCTAACGCAGATGGTGGGATCAGACGGCGGGTCAACAAAACAGGGATTAGACGGGCCTGGGGGGTGTTTGGATAGAAGCACTGCCATTGTCTCTGCAGTGTCAGGCGCCAGGGTGTCGTCGGAAAAAAGGAGCCGTACCTTTAAGGTCCGCATTGTGTATTTTTTCCTCGACTTTTTTGTAGAGGTTAAAAATATGAGTACGCGGTTTGGATGGTGAACTGGAATGTGGTAGTAATTGATGGTTCAGATTGTTTTAGATTTTTTGTGTTAATGATATGGTTTTAGTTTTATTGTCTGAAACGTGTAGAGTGGAGTAAGAAAATGTAAGGAGGTTGTGCCAGGAAGGTATATCATTATTAAGTACACAACATGAGATGATGCTTGTTAAAGCGTCAGCCACAGAGCATCTAGCGCCGCGTGGAATTCTTTTTAACAATGGTGTGGATTGTTTGAGCTGACTAAGGAGAGTATGAAACGGAACATCATGAGATGAAGGAATAGGTTGAGATGTAGAGCTGAGGTTTGAATTACTTGAGATGGGCACAAAATAAAAAATGCGTACCTGATGAATCCGTGATTGGTGTATATTCAAGCCTCTGAGAGAAGAAAAGCCCTTCTTACATACTATACATATACTGGGTACCTGCGTACCAGGAGATATCATAACAATATAAATATTTATAAAAAGTCACTGATAAATAGAATTGTTTGTAATGTTGACACTGAATGATGACATTTAGGTGCAGCTCCGCAGTTGCCTTGGACACAACGTACTCGGGAGTAGCATGGCATCGTCACGCTATTTACTGATATAGGTGTAGTCGATGGTGGCAGTCGCGGCGTCGGCATGGTAATGGGTGTCGCCGTATAGATGGCCCCAGTGCCGTATTCTACTTAACGTGTCATAGCCATCCAATATTATTTTCCATTTTCCTCAATGGAAAAACAAAAATTGCGAAAAACAAATTTTGTTTTATTAACTTTTGTTATATTTATTTTGAACAAGCCGGGAATTTGTAGATAAAAATATATTTTATTTGAGATTTTATAATATTTCAAGATATTTTACATTATTTTTTATTTTAGAATTTTACTCAATTCCAGTTGACATGTTTTACAATATATATTTTTCAAAAAAATTAATGTCAGTGAGTTGGTAATCGGTAAATATGGAAATAATTTTTTTTTAAATGTCTTGTATTCACCAAGATTAATAAAAATCATCGGTGTCGCTAGTGGACGCCAGCGCTTACCAGGGCGCACTCTTAATTTGAAGTTATAGTGGTTTTTAAGGTGAAAAAAAGGGGCGCTAAATAATAATTTATTCTCAAAGTGGGCAGTAGACAAAATAAGTTTGGGAACCAGATAATCCTTAATAGTATAATATGCCTTTTTTAGGAGGTGTGTCTTAACAGCCACTTTGGATTTATTCAAGGGAAGGTTCATAATGTTTAGAGGAATTTTGTTATAAAAAAATTATCACACTTATATCCCCGAAGGGATATGCAGAGGTGCATTACCCACTCACAATTTGCCAGTATTTTTAGTCCCACGTAATAGGGGGCAAGCCTATTGCCGCCACCGGGCACATGTATAATGGGTTATGTCCAAAATGGCCGAATGAATTTAATAAAAAGTAGCAGCTAAGTATATTGAAATTTTGAAAAAGAAATCTGAAACCCTTTGCCTTGCGATGAAATGTTGAAGAAAGGCAACAAAATCTGCCATGCCAGCCGTAGAGAGAGAATGCCTACACGTGCGACAATTCGAATAAGATACGCTAGATAGCTGTCAGACTGGTAAAAAACAAAATACACGCACGTGTTCACTCCCTAAATTTTTTTTTGCAAATTTGGGGTACCTACCTAGTTCTTTTTTATTTCACTATTTCATAGAAGATAGATTTATTGCATTACACAGTTGCGGGTTGTCTGTGGGGTGTCAAATGCCTTCACCGTTCACCCTTAGTATGGCTTCAGCCCTCCTAGAGTCACAGTGAGTGTTCCGCCCGGTGTTAAAGTGTAAACGGGTCGCGTTCTGCCCACCTCGTGCCTCGTTCTTTTGTGAGAAGTTCACAATTCCTGAAAATATTTTGGGTTGGTATTACTGTATTTTCAAATGACATAGTTTTACTAAGTCGCGTGTTTTTCTAAATTACTTGAGCGTAGCAGTATGTTGTAATTATTTAATTCTTTACTAGAAAACAAATTGGTAGTAGATTAGGTATTACGACTCTCATTATTCCTGCTTATTCATCAGTATATTCTAAACAGTAGGTAAGTATGTTTAGACTTAATAGAAAGAAAGATTTTTTAACAGAAGTATATTTAAGTTTGGCTCCATAGGTTCGGTGTAGCGGCAATGCAGTATTAGGTACAGTTTGCAATTCACACATTGAACTTTGACCACTCTTCCTAATAGTAGACCAATAGTTGATCTCTTAAGCGAGCATATATAATTGTCTTAACGACTGTATCTCGTTGTGCATTCACGAAGATTATAATCAATCTCGCAAGATTGATACAGTGAATGTAAGTAGGTAGGTACTGGATTCACCTCCGGGATCCAGCATAAATGTAGGGAGCGTTAGCATCGGCATCGAGCCCTCAATGAAGTATTTGGGGCTCGTACTCGATAGTCGGTGGAACTTCGGACCACATTTCCGAAGTTTGGTCTCCAAAGTGACGGCAGCAGCAGCCGCGCTCTTGCGACTGATACCCAACTTAAAGGGACCCAACGCCTCCTGCAGGAGACTGTACCATGGCCGTGTACGGGGCTCCCGTATGGGCGCCGAGAGTGACGGCCAACAACGCTGCTATTTGACACAGATTGTTGAGGACCTTGGCCGTCAGGACAATAAGAGGGTACCGCACGATCTCCCTAGAGGCTGCATGTCTCCTAGCCGCGACCTCTCCATGGGACCTGGAAACGAGAGCCCTTGCTTCATTGTTTCAATGGCACAATGAGGCGCTGGAGCGGGACCACAGACCTGCGTCTCGAGAAATCGAGGACCAGCGGTCCCAACTCCGCCAGGATCTCATGGAGAAATGGAAGCTGCAACTTGAGCAACCAAAGTGGGGAACCACCACCATCGCGGCGGTGAGACCAATCATGGAGGAGTGGCTGCAGAGGCAGCACGGTGACCTCACGTACCGTGCGACACAGATCATCACCGGGCACGGAAACTTCGGTGAGTATCTGTTTCGCATGCATCGTGAGGTCACACCCGCGTGTCAACACTGCGAGGCTTCCGGCGAAGACACGGCATTCCACACGTTGGTGGAATGCTCAGCATAGGCGAGTCAGCGCTGGGACCTCGTTGTGGGCTTGGGCGTAGATACCCTCTCGCTGGAGACCATGCTACGAGCTATGGTCTCTAGCGGGAGCCAGTGGAACACGGCCTTCTTTCTTCTGCGAGCAGGTTATGCTCGTAAAGGAGGCGGCCGGTAGGGTGAGAGAGCGTACCCTCCCTGCTGAGTTCCGAAGTGTGCGGCAAGGCCGCCGCAGACTTATTTACGACCCGGACCATCGACCTCCATGATGGGGGCCTGAGGACCGTGGATTAGCAACCACCACGCAGCGGCCATACAGGTGGCCAAGGTCCGCCGGGCGCCACTGGGAATTCTTTCAGTGTCTACCGGAGGCGCTCGGCAATGGACATAGGTGCAGCCGCGGCCCGGAGCCGCGGATTAAAAAAAAAAAAGGTACTGGCGATTGGAAAAGTGGGCCGTGAGTTTTTAGAAATAGAGCCTGAGAGAAAAGAACCTGACAATAAATGGGTACAATGGGTACAATACATGTGACATATTGTATAGGTAGCTAAGTATAAATCGAAAAGGTTTACCAGTAACGAGTTGGTTCCAAAATAATTTTGCAAAATAATTTTCTTGTTGATAAAATTGTTGGTTGATCAAACATAGTTAATTAGTCAATTCGTGACTGAACGCTGTTTACAAAGTTACACAACTTTTGATCAGTATTTGACGAAACTTATTTTCTGTTATTATGAGATACTGAATAGCGATTAAATTTTCTAACAGATTAATTTCTCAAAGAAACAAAGGTTTCCCTTTATCGCATAACTTCACAACTTGACATTTCCATCTTAATTGCCGCTATTTCGTAAACTTGTATCTATTAATATTTGGTAGAGTCAGAGACTTGGGATGCCTCTCGTTTCGCTGGTAGAGTCAATTTTATACTGTCAATTGGTGGCAATTGGCTGAACTGGCGCCATTAGTTTTTTTTTAAGCTGCGAATGTCAACTAGTACTTAGAGAATAAACTTTACCGAATACTGAGCAGATACAATGCATGCGAATTTTCTTGAAGTTTCTTCAGATAGGCTAAAGCCTAGATTTGAGCGATAAGGTTGTCTGCTATATACTTGACTACCTCTAGAGCAAATTTTATCCTACTGAAGTGCAAAAAAATAACAGACAAAACTGTCCCTTTCTTACAGTCTATATTTTTATTTGTTATTAGCTTCTTGGAGATATACAACGAGCGTGTGCACGATCTTCTTTGTGGGGAAGCAGCCGTTAATATCTGCCATTCTCTACCACGAAATAAGGGCAACGCGAGGAAGGATTTGCGGGTACGGGAACACCCTCAGAGAGGAACCTATGTGCAGAGTAAGTAACTAAATCATGGTTGTGCACTCTCACCAGGAATATGCGTTTTTACATTAAAGAGCCAAGCATTACATTATTGAAGTTGGAGAACCGAACATTACGAATTTGACAACGTGGCACCGCCCACGTCAGCACAAGCTGAGAGGAGAATTCCAGTGTGCAAAAGTGGCCTACACTAGCACCTGACTTTTACTCTCTTCTTATTGTGTAACCTCGCTTCTGTGTTTGTGATATAAACGTCTTCTTTCTTTCATAATAATAGTGACAATGACAGTTTACATAACTAATTATGTATTGTGTACCAGATCTTCGACGTGTGGCCGTTCACAACGTAGAAGCACTGCTCTCTCTAGTGGCAGAAGGTGTTAAGCGTCGTCGTACAGCAGCCACTAAACGCAACAGCACATCGTCAAGATCTCACGCTCTTCTAGAAATTACCACACCTCATGCTACGCTACACCTAGCTGATCTTGCTGGGAGGTAAGTTACCTACTAATGGTACCTAGAGTTTAGGAACCTGAACTTCACCTGCTGACGAACATTACGCTAACATAGTTAAATATTAGCTGGAATAGTGAAAAAGAACACCTTCGATGATGCCGCGAAATCGTAGAATACATATACAAGTGAGTCCATAATGTACCTAATGCTAACATGAAAGCTCCCAGTAGGTTTATATTATTGGACTTTATACAACGTTAAAGTTTAGAACATGTTAATGAAGCATGATAAGGCAATAACGACTATCTAAATAAGTACATATTGTTAGAAGTAAGACTACATAATATTCTAATGCATATTTTGCTCCTGAGTGAGCTACCGACCTACTAAAATTGCATGCCTATTACTATGGTGAAATAAGGTGAATCTGTAATTACCAACTGCTTCAACATCTCATGTAACCCATATTTGCAATGATCTTTATAATTAATAATAATAATAAATTAATTAATAAAAGTAACTAACTGGCTATATGGACCAACAACATATCTCTGCCTACCCCTTTCGGGGAAACAGGCGTGTTCATATGATCAGATTTTTATAATAGTTACACAGTGTCATATGGAGGGAAAGTAACTTAAACATTATAAGTAGATAGACAATTTAACTGAAAAGAGACTTCATTTTGATTTTAAAAACAATTTGAACGGCAAGCGTCCGGACGGTTTGATCTTGATTCCTTGGAAGAACGGCAAATGCCTGGTGTGGGACGCTACGTGCGTCAACACTGTCGCCGCGTCTCACCTTGGTCGAACCGTCCACGCTCCGGCTGCCGCAGCTGAGGACGCGGCGGATAGAAAACGAGCGAAATACGCTGAATCGGAGTCACGTTATTTATTTGTGCCCTTAGCGGTGGAGACCTTGGGCAGTTGGGGCTCCGAAGTCAAGAGCTTTGTCAGGGAGTTAGGACGTAGAATTAGGGAGAGGTCCGGTGACACTCGCTCTGGGTCTTTCCTGGTGCAAAGATTGTCCATTGCCATTCAGCGGGGCAATGCTGCCAGCAGCATGGGCACCTTTGCACCAGGAACGATGCAGGACGTATATTATAGTGATTTGCGACTTTTTTTTTGATTTCTGACTAATTAATTGTTTATTTTAATTTAATTTGAATTAGTAGATTAATGAATTTTGAAAAATCTATTGTCTAAACTGCGAATCGAACCGGCTAAATGGTGGAAAATACCGATATTTTACAAAACAAAAAGCAAAATTGTTTAGTCTACCTTCAATATTTAAGATACTTTCCCTCCATGTGACATGGTGTTGGGACACACTGTGTGTTTCTGTGAAAGAGTTCTACCGAGATTAAAATTTTGGCTAATTAATTTATTACCCAAATTAATTATGCTAATCTACGTTACAATATATTAAACAACATAGTGACTTTCACTGAGGAAAGTTATGTTTGTTAACTGGTGTCGGTTTTTCGTGATTCTTGCCACATTATCCACCTGGCAGCGTGGCAGCGAGGTTAATGTTCTTTAGTTAGATACACATAGTACATCAAATTAAAGTGTCTGATTCTAATTCAAAATGAATATCGTGGGACTAATGAACTATCGGGCAAAATCTTCGGCTAGTTGTAAAAGAGAAACTATTATTTATTTACAATTAGAATTACAATATTATTTTATAGAGAAATTGCTAAACGCTTAATCGATGCTTCTCAGGACCAGAAGGCTGGCTATTTTCTGTGCCAAAGAATAAGTATCGCTATCCAACGTGGCAACACATCCAGTATTCTGGGAACCTTCCCAGTTAGCAATGACGCGGAGGATTTTTTAAACTTCATTTTGTAGTGTAATTATTTTTGTACATAATTATGTAAATAGTAATTCCTACATGTTATTTAATAAAAAAAAATTAGATACTTAAAATATTTCCAATCTACGATGTATCATTAAAAAGGTTCCCAGAATGCTGGCTGCGTTGCCACGTTGCAAAAGTATGTTAATCAAGCCAAGCAGTTAGTCTGTATAAGACTAAAAAGGGAATTTGTGGCCATTCCTATAGCTAGCTGCTAACTTAAGTACTCAATCAGTACTAAATGTCATATCAGAACGAATTACAAGTCACTATAACGAAATATATATAAAATAAATACAAATAGTGTGCAAATATCCTAACATTTTATTTATTTACTAGCTGTTGCCCGCAGCTCCGCCTGCGTGTTATAGCTTTCTTGATCACCAGTTACTGATTTATTATGTACCTATAGCTGTTGAGCGATATTGTAACTTAAGATAAAATATTATAGTATCTTAGCCGTGTGCAGCGCACCTTGGTGAGCTCCACTACGGGTGGCGTAACCTACGACAAACTTATTATTTGCCGTTGGTACAGTAATCGGGTCTAGGGATCGAACCGCAAAATTAAGTTTGTTTTTTATTGTATATACTTTTCCGGGATAAAAAGTACCCAGCGTGGTGCCCACCGCCGGGCGCCACTGGACATACCCTCTGCTAGAACCAGAGACGCCCGGCAACGGACGTTAGAGCGGCCGCGGCCCTGGGCCGCGGATTAAAAAAAATAAATAAAAAAAAAGCGTGGTGCCCAGGATATTAAAGAATAATTATACCAAGTTTCATCGTAATTGAACCTGTAGTGTTTGCGTGATGCCTGAACAAACAGACAGACAGACAAAAAATTTTTTAATCACATTTTTGGTTTCAGTGTCGGTCTAGTAACACCCTGCCATTTATTTTTTTGATATTTTCAATGTACAGAATTTTCACTTCTACAGATTTATTATAAGTATAGATTTAGTTTACCAATTTAAATCTAACTAGAAGAATGATTGTATGTAGGTAGGTACTTGATATTTTGCTGTGACATAAAAGCAATAAAACTGTGCGGAACTTCGCGAATCCTATGTCCCGCTCATAAAACGATGTGTTAAATGTTATGTAACGGCCTGTTCTTGTAACTTTACTGTTTCAAGGTTCCCCACACTACAAACTAAGTTGTGTTGTCGTGGTGATGAAACATCGGAGTAAAAGGTGATCAAGTTCAGTATGACAACAACTTTAAATTATTTAGAAATTTTGCACAATTTACCTTAACAGAACCAACCTTATGTTGTATGGTATTTCCGCTTAATAGTAAAGTTACATACATACATACCTTTATTAAAGGACTATATACGATACCCTACGTCAGGGGTTCCTACCTATCAACATATGAGGCTCTCGCAGTAACATGATTGAGTCTAACACTTTGGGTATGTTTACCAAACGGCAATAGACTAGCCCCCTATTACGTGAGACCAACAGGGAATGGCTTGGGACCTTTGTTGCTCTATGGCGACCGACGTAATGTGAGCATAATGAACGCTTTTTCGACTCTTTTGGGATAAAGAAGTTTGTACCTTTAGGTTTTATTTTTGTATTTATTTGCGTAAACAAACAACATCACAATAAAGAATTTCCTACAGTCTACATATTACATCAATATAAATGATTGTGACATCCAGACCGTTTACCACATATAAAAATTTAAAAAACCGGCTACGTTCGAATCGGATTCGCGCACAAAGGCTTCCGTATCAAAACGGCAAAAAAATCACGTTTGTTGTAAAGGTAAGTAGTCTTTGTTGTTATAGAGGCAACAGAAATACATTATCTGTGAAAACTTTCAACTTTCTAACTATGACGGTTCATGAGATACAGCTCAAGACAGACGGACGGACGGACGGATGGACAGCGAAGTCTCCGTAATAGGGTTCCCGTTTTACGCTGAGGGTACGGGACCCTAAAAAAGGGTATTCTAAGCCAAGTTTTGCTAGTGATTTTAAAGGTTCCCCCTGTTATATAAGCTTATTGTCGTTTGTTGAAACTGTGAGCAGATTATAGGTCAGCGTCGCTCTTCAGATAAGATGATTTGTCTTGTACCAGAAGAATAATCTTTAGAAGAATAATCTTTACAACACAAAAAAACACGCCAAACATTGACTCAAATACTCACTTCAAATTATCGGAATGGGACCAAATAACTGTCGGAATGTAGTAGCTTTAAATAAAAAAAAACATCAAAACTGGTTCCCCGGGTCAAAATATATGAGGTAACAGACATAAAAAGAAAAAAAAAATCATTGCCGACTGGGAAGGTTCCCAGAATGCTGGCTGTGTTGCCACGTTGGATAGCGATACTTATTCTTTGAGCCAGAAAATAGCCAGCCTTCTGGTTCTGAGAAGCATCGATTAGGCGTTGAGCAATGTCTCTATAAAGGCGGCGAGCACTAGGACCCCATGACCCCAGTGTCTCAACCCCAAACGGCTCAAATATGTAATCACCTGCTAGGTTAGTATATTTACGCCGTTTAAGGCCTTCAGCCGATGCAGCAGCAGCGCCGGCACATCCGGATGTGCTTGGAAGGTGTGAAGGTGCTAAGGTGTCAACGCATGTAGCGTCCCACACCAAAGGCCTTCCCATCTTCCACGGTAGCAACGACATACCGTCCGGTCTCTTTCCATCGCTTCGTGCTAAACCATTTAGTTCACGTACGGCCGGAAGACCTGCGGTGGAAAGACCCCTACGAATTATGTCGTTTAGAATAGCGTGCTGAGGTATACGACCTGCGCTTCTGCTACAAGAAAGGCCATGGTGTCCCAGATTATCGACGGCTACTCCACAGGTGCAATGATGCGGGGATACACAAGGTCTACCCAGTCGAAGGCAAGTGACTATGCGGAAGGTTGTGTCGTCCAACATTGTACCGATGTTGGGCGATGGGAGCGCCTGGATCCATAACCCTGACTCCCATTCTCCAACAGCTAGTAGGCGTGCACGGTCTGAAATATTGACAGAAGTGTCAATTAGTGTATTAATTCTCAATTTACAGAGCGGTGAATACAGTCAAATCGAGAACCTCCTTTTAATTTGATGGCCGAACTCCATCCTTTTTTTTTTTAAACCGCTTCCCGGAGCCGCGGCCGAACCTACGTCAATTGCCGAGCGCCTCCGGTAGACACTGAAAGAATTCCCAGTGGCGCCTGGCGGGAACTCCATCCTGGCTATTGGGATTCAGGTTCAAATTAGAAAATGGTTATTGATTAGTTGCTTATTAGATAATTATCTACTGAAGGTATATAGTGCCCGATGTCGACAATAGGGTCGCTGTTATCTGGTAGTGCCTGGCAGCGGCACTGACAAAATGTGGGTGTGTATTCACCTATGCTTATATCCTTAGGGATATATGCGTGATTAGGTACCTATACCCAATGATATTTGACTGCTTCGGTGGCGTGGTCGGTAGTGCATCGGCTTTCGACTCCTGAGTCTCTGGTTCGAATCTTGGGTTGAATCTAATATTTGTGTGATCCACAAATCAAATCAAATCAAAATCAAAATATCTTTATTCATGTAGGTCACAAAGTAACACCTATGAACGTCAAAAATAGAAAATGCTTCTACATTTACATTTACCGCCAGATTCGCAAGGCAATAGATAGGGCCTGTGAGGAAAGAACCTGGCAAGAAAAATTCACGGCCACTCTTTTTATTCGCCAGTAAATACAATGATTCTGTTACAACAATAAAAAGAGGGCAAGGGCAGTACGTGACCATATGTGGACCAAGTGAACTCAAAAATTATGGATCTCTGTTATTCACAAAAAAGTCAAATACTAGTCAAAGGTGCCACATAACCTCAAAGTACCCATACCTAACAATATAATAATAATAATAATTTAACAATAATAAGTGAGTTTCAGCAATAAAACAACATTTCAAACAGAAGTAGCCCCTATGTAGCTCGAGTGATGAGCAAGCAACTCATTGCCATTTCTCTGTATCGTTTAGATAATCCTTAATAGTATAATATGCCTTTTTAGGAGGTGTGTCTTATAAGCCACTTTGAATTTATTCAAAGGAAGGTTCATAATGTTTAGAGGAATTTTAAACATTATGACTGCTTCGGTGGCGTGGTCGGTAGTGCATCCGCTTCCGACGCCGGAGTCTCGGGTTCGATTCCCGATCGGGACAAACTTTGTGTGATGACACAAACGTTTGTACCGAAGTCTGGGTGTTTCCTATGTATAATATGTATGTATATACAAAAAAAAATGTATATAAGTATTTATATCAGTTTATCTAGTACTCATATCACAAGCTCTGCTTAGTTTGAGACTAGATGGCGTTGTGTGAATTGTCCTAACATATTTATTTATTTATTAATTTATTTATATTTTGTTATAAAAACGCACACTAAATCCTGCAAAGGAGTCATGAACCTTCTGTAAAAGATAATACGTCCCAACCAATTTATGCTTATTTCTAGTATTTATTGCATGTATGTCACTGTTCATACTGTATAAATGTATGTTCTGTTTAATGAACATAATATTCGCATATATATATTGTGATGCAACTGTTAAAATGCCTATTTCTTTAAATCTTTCTCTAAGAGAAACTCGTGCATTCAGTTTATAAATCGCACGTATAGCTCGCTTTTGGAGTATAAAAATTATCTCTAAATCAGCTGCCTTGCCCCACAGTAAGATTCCATACGACATGACACTGCGAAAATAGCTAAAATAAACCAGCCTGGCAGTTTCTACATCCGTGAGCTGTCTGACTTTACTAATAGCAAAAACCGCAGAGCTAAGTTTCCCTGCAAGACCCGATATTTGGGCGTTCCACTGTAATTTACTGTCTAGAGTAATACCCAAAAATACGGTTGATTCTACAAGATTGAAGGGTATCACCGTTCAAAATAATATTAGTACCGTAGTTCTGAACATTAGGCATACTAAATCTAACACACTTCGTCTTTTTTGCGTTCAGAAGTAAATTGTTGGTTGTAAACCAATCCAGAACTAGTGCAAGTGAACTATTTACTTCGTCAAAATTCCTCAGCTTGCGATCAACTTTAAAAATAAGTGATCTATCATCGGCGAATAGAACAATGTCGCACAAGTTCTGTACATAGAACGGTAGATCATTAATATAAACTAAAAATAGAAACGGACCTAGAATTGATCCTTGTGGCACGCCCATAGCTACAGAAGCCCCTAAAGACCGACTACCATTGATATCAACATGTTGTATTCTATCACTGAGGTATGAGGCAACTAGGTCCAGTGCCGAATCTCTGATACACGCCGCTTTCCAGCATACGTTGAGCTTTAACTGGGCAAGAATTCAAGGAGCTAGTTATATTCGCGGGTATGTCTGATTTAATGTTTGTTTCGGAGTTTGGGTGTTTTCTATGTATAAATAAGTATGTTAATCAGTTGTCTAGATCCAATAGAACAAGATTATAGCTTAGTTTGGGCTAGATGACGTTGTGTCAGCATGTCCAACAATATTTATTTATTTACGTATTTAGTATTATTTATATATTTAAAAGTCATAGGTTGTCCCATCCCTGGATAAAAGTCTCCGTCGTGTTTTACAGTCGATATTTCCGATTCTTTTCAAAGTGCTTGAAAACGTCACGCTGCCCTGTTTTTAGAGGTCACATTATGAATTTTATTGAACAAAGAAATAGTACATACTTAGGTATGTATGTGCGTAGTTACGACAAGAAGATTAAGAACATTGATTGTTATAAGCCCTCGTCTGGGCCTTGAATGTGTACACACGCGAGTGAAGCCGCAAAAGTAATTCATGTAAGTAATTTGTAATGCCTTTTTATAATTGCAAACAATGGGACAGTTGCCAATACACATAATCACTCAATCAGTTTCAGACATTGCGAATAATTTATTGGCTATTTGTTTAGTTTAGGTAAAATAAAGCCTGTTTGTTTTTTATATCTATATTTACAACTCTAGAATGGCTTTAGAAGTTATTATTTTAGGACTTAAATATGAAAATTATAATTAAATCTTGGTACCTATGTCTAGTGGAGAAAAAAAATTAAAAGTAATCTTACGTCTCATTAAAGACTATTCATACTCAAATCACTTAACTGTACCTATTTACTTCATGACAACTCTCTTTTACACTCCCAATTTAATTATAAATAACAAAAACGAATGTCATCGGCCGGAATCGAACCTGTGTGACCTTTCCCTAACAAGGGGAAAGGGGGGGTGCTCTGCCACTAAGCTACGATGACCGATGAATTTCTAAATCGCGCTATAGGTTAACGTTGGAGCTAACCCCATTGGAGAGCATTTCCCTTGTTTGCTTATGGTCTAAATCACTGTACCTAAATGTAAAAATAGTGTTCACTCGTTCCTCCTCTAACAGTTATACGTGGAAACTGAAAAAAATCTAACGTAATTTTTGTTAATACATACACTATAAGTTTTGCACTTCTAGCTAATCGAAACTATTTGAATTTCGAATGTTATATTTTTTTAAACGTTGCAACCTTCTTAGTAATAAAAAAATACAATTGGTGGGAAATCATTTGTCAATTGTTTTTTATCACACATCAAAGTTCGTATGCAACGAAAATGGAATTACTTAAGTCAAAAAGATTTTAGAGCGATGATTTTAAAAGTTCTCTCTCTCCGCAAGACTGTGCCGCTCGTTTTCAAAATGCTTTTGGGAGAGAAGCACCTTGTTTGAGCACCGTGAGGCGATGGTTTGCTGAATTTGAGAGAGGTCGAGTTTCTTTACATGACGAATTTCGTGAAGGGCGGCCTTCAATTGCCGTCAACGAAAATAATGTGGCTACTGTTAAGCGGTTAATTGAAGAAAACTCGCGGATTACCTATGATACAATTCGAGGACTATTGGGGATTGGTATGAGTCAAATCCAGAAAATTTTACACGAAGAATTGAAAGTTCGGAAACTTTGTTATCGTTGGATCCCTCATGAACTGACAGCGGAGCAGAAGCGGGCTCGCGTGCAATGGTGCTCACAGATGCTACTGAAGTACGACCACGGACATTCTAATGCTGTTTATGACATTGTCACAGGTCAAAAAACAGCAATCTTGTGAATGGGTGTTTGAAAATGAGAATAAGCCAACAAAAGTGAGGCAGGCGAGAAACGTTGGTAAAAAATGATCGCGTTTTTTTTCTCAGCTACGGTCCAATCCCAATCTGTAATTCCACTTGAAGATCAAAAGAGTGTTAATGCCGAGTGGTATTCTACCATTTGTTTACCCAGGGTGTTAGAAAAAGTTCGCGAAAGACGACTCAAAAGCCGCGTTCTCCTACATCATGACAACGCTTCTTCACACACGGCCAACAAAACAAAGTAATTTTTAGCTTCCGAAAAAGTACAACTCGTCACTCATCTTGCGCATAGCCCCGACCTAGCACCCTGTGATTTCTGTATTTTCACCAAAATCAAAGATTTGATGAGAGGTTTAAATTTTACCAACTCCGAAGAGGCAGTGATAGCGTTCCATCAGCACGTAGAATGTGGTCCTCCTGTTTTAAAAAATGGTTCGATCGCATGAAAAAAATGTTTAAAATGTAAAGGAGAGTATTTTGAGAAGCAATAAACATATTTATAAACATATAGGCCTTTAGGTACGTTCGTGGTGTGAGAATGGTGTGCTCGTGTGTTTAATTAGTTTTATTGCAAATATGTCCAAAGTTAACGCCGAAACTGCCATAGGCGATTTGTCGAAGAAAGTTACAGCGTTGACAATAAAAATTTCGGCACAAACTACGCTTATTGAAGCGCAAACTACGAAAATTTAATATCAACAGGAGATTATCGAAAAAAGTTTTAACGCCATTAATAATCTTGTGATGGTAGTTAGTCAATTATCTACAAAAATTTATGAACTGGTAGAATCAAGTGGTACGAGCAAGATAGAAGATTCAAGTAAGATACCAATTGACCCAAGTGCGAGCGAGACATCGCGAATTGCTACGAGTGGACCAGTGATGTCACCTAACATTTCTTACGTGAATACGCGCTCTCGTCAGGCGGTTGCAGATCGGACGAAAAATAAGGGTGCGTTCTCACTTGGCAAACAAAAATATGTCGATAATACTTCACCGTCTCGCCCAATAATCATGGAAGTACAACCAAAGGTGTCTGATAGCGATTGGAAGGTGGTTAATAGGAAAAGAACAAAGCCTATTTCGAAAGGAAGTAATTCGGAAATACCATCTATTCAAGCAGTAGCACAAAAGAAATTTATGCACATTTGGTCTTTGCATCCTGACACTACAGAGGAGGCCATTATTAAACACGTTAAAACTATTTGTGTCTCAGATGATATTAAGGTGGTGAAAATTACACCTAAAAATAAACGCATCATTTATGGTGGGTGTACCTGAATCAGAATTTGAAAAAATAAATAGTACAGAGTGTTGGCCGATCAACACTAAATTTAATGAGTGGGTGTGGTTTCGAAACAATCATAAACCCGCCACGGGAACGGCAAACCACTAACTCGATCCATATGTAGTACCAGAATATCCAGGGACTGCGAACTAAGACAAAGACGTTCTACGAGAGCTTTTTGGCGTCTAGTTACGACCTATTTGCAATTACTGAGTCTGGTTTGCATCCTTCTATAAAGGATGGTGAACTCATCCCTCCCGGATATACAATACTAAGATGTGATAGAATGGACGGCAGGAAGCAAGGAGGAGCCTTCATAGCGGTGTCTTCTCGCTTAAAAAATTATTTAGTGGGAGTGGACAATGTGGACTCGGCCTTATTCGAGATAACTCTGTCTGTGCAACGGTTAGTTGTAGAAATAAGTTTTTTTTTGTGCTGTGTGGTGTATATTCCACCAGCATCTAATTATTGCGAATATATGCATTTATTTGAAATTTTGGAAAATGTGTGTACAAAGTATGAGTCAGTAATAGTTATTGGTGATTTCAATATGCCTTCAGCAAATGTAGATGTGCACTGTTATATGGAATATTTCACTGAGTTCTGTGGATTGCGGCAGATAAATAACATACGTAATATTAATGACCGTACCTTGGACCTATTATTGACTACGTTGGCGGGCGACATGGAGGTTAAAATATCGGATGAGCCGCTGGTCGATATTGACAAACAACTCCGCCGTTAGAAATCGAGTTGAATAAATTCAACTCCCGTTGTAAGATCATACCCTGTTTGGTTAATAATGTAGGTACGGAAACTATTGGTAATAAGAGGTGGAACTTTACTAAATGTAATTTTGCCATGTTATATGAGGGGTTTAGTATGTTAAATTGGGACCCCTTATATAATATTAAAAAGTCAGATGAGGCATTGATGTATTTCTATGAATTAATAAACGAAAATATAAGTGCATATACCCCCGTCACAAATAAAAATAAAAGTGCAAATGGGCATATAAACGTTAGGTACACGTATCCGGAATGGTATATACCTGAGTTAATAGGTGATATAAAGAAAAAAGCTAAACTTCACAAAATCTATAAAAAAACAGGTTCACGATGTGATTACGAATCGTTTTCTCAGACCCGGTCATTAGTTAAACAAAAATAAAATCAACTTTTGTCTTCGTCTTTTGTATCAAATCAAAATAATTGCATAATATTTACAAGCGCGATGAACTGTATTTCTACCAACTAATTGTATAAATAAAGCCTGGAGCTCTATATCACACGCCTTGGGTTAGTTTAGACTCCAGATCTATAAATTTCAAATTTTGTGCATATAACTTGTAAACCTTAAATCTCTTTGCCTGTAACTGAAAAATTGTAATTTATCGAGATAAATAAATACTTACTTACTTGCTTAACTTTGGGCAGTACCATCGCACACACACACACACACACAGGATGTCAGTCATATAGTTCTATTCTATTCATCTCTCTTGCAGTGCAGTATAACCATTTTATCATCAAACATCATGATGACCATTGTTTCAGTGAAAAAGCAAGTTGGGAAGGTTGCGGGGGTGGCAGACAGAAGGAGGGAGCTAACATTAATAAATCTTTAGTAGCTCTAAGCAACGTCATATCTGCTCTTGGTAAGTTAATTTTTTTTTAGTCTGCCACTCACTACTGTTATTATTATTTTTGATCAAGCAGGCAGTTGAAAAAATACTGTGCCTACTAATTTAAGTCTTGGAGTTTAAGATAATGTTTGTCAAGTCTGTTCTTAAACTGGTTCACGTTTTGGGCTAAGATCACGTCATCCGGCAGTTTATAACACTCCCTGATAACCCGATTGGTTAAGAAGTGTTTATAGGTGTTGTTAGTTGATAAACCAGTGCTCAGTTTCAGACCATGGCCTCTCATTCATAAGTATTCATAATAACTGACATCTAAACGGGACTTGATCGTGACAATATTGAACCAATGAAAAGAACAACCAAAAAGAACCAACTGGGTAAAGGGGTCCTGCCGATTAACTGACGGGACTCTGACCAACTTATTGTATAATATACATATATTATAATATAAAATTTCATAATAATCAACATTACATTACATGGATTAGTACCCATGTAACGCTAACATTAACATTATTATGAAATTTTTACGTAACTGCAATTGGCGCCTGAAGCACAGGACTACCTATATAGTTCAGACGCAAATTACGTTTATACGACTACCTATACTACCCAATAGTGCTCAATTAAAATTAAGATGTAAATGTTATTGTACAATGATTACGAAATAAATTTTATTATTATTTTATTATAAACACAAAAGTTCCCGATAAGCGGCAATGGGATAATCACCTGTTACGTGGGGCCAAATAAATATTCCTACTGGCGATAAGTAGGTGTATAACATGCCTCTGTTAACCCCTTCGAGGAAACTGCTGTAATTTTATGTATGTACCTATGCACCAACCATGGTCACGAGATACATAAAGTGGGGAAAAACCGGGATAAACGCTAATTATACAGACATACAATTAAGCCTGTTTCTTCTAAGGGGCAGGCAGATTTCTTTTTATTTATTTAGGTATATAAACAATGACACAATATTTAATACTAGAATAATATTCACAAATGTACTGTACCAATTGTAACACCAGCGACATTTACCACATATTATCTATATAATAATATTTGTTTATATTTAAAGATAAGTAATGTTCAGCAATTCATAACCTAATAGGTAATAATATACAGTTATAGGTAGGTACATTCAATCATGCATAAAACAAGTTACAGGGTCGCTAATTTCTCCAACAATAAATTTTTAAAGGTGCTAGTACGCGTCGCCGTAATATCAATTTCGTTAAGACCCGCTATAACGCTTATACATAGATTAAAAAGGCGTTAGGTATAGCTACATTTTTCTGGTAGTAAATCATCATTAATAGTGTAAATACATGAAAATTTATGTTTTAGAACATTAAGGTTAATTATATATTTGCATGTCAACAAATGCGCTAGCGATTCATAAACAATAGTTAGCGTTTTATGTTGGTGTTAAGATAAATATAAACATGTCCATAAACCTCAATTGGCTGTGTATGTAATGTATTGGATATATTATTTATTTCATGGTCAAAGACATATTTGTACCTATCTATTTACATATCAAGTGTAGTTTATATTCATTATAGGCGTTAAATTCCACTAGCAAGAAGAAAGTGTGTTACTACTTAACAGTTAAGGGACGGTAAAGGCACGGTCAAACTCATCCTTCACATGCGACGTATCCACTCATTATGACATCTGAACAGGATCTGTCCTATACAATTTGTATGGTAACGAACATACTGGTCATTCACCACGCTGTCTTACGCGTCACCGCGCCAGATTAGCGTATTCCCATGCTATCCCACGCGTACGACGCCGTCAAACACGTTTAAAGTGTCAGTCATAGCGCGTAGATAATGTAAACAGTCAGACGTCGGCGTCGTAAAACGTAGGACCATTGTGTCGCTGTTTCCCACGTCGCGTGGCATACGTCATATGTGAAGGGCCAGTGTGTTTTAAGCTTAATAGTCGACCTAAGTGTGCCTACTTGTTATCGCATTTGTCCATTACTTGTTTTATGGTGTTCCCTGACTGCTTACACAAATATATTTGATAGAATCTTGATTATTTTATAGCTAGACGATGCCCCGGCTCCACTCGTTTAATAAACAGTAAAATCTTTATCAAACTTTGTCCAGTCTTATGGAACGTGAAAGAGTAAAAAACAAACAAACGAACACACACACATTATTTTGACCTTATAGTACTCGTATTAATGTGATTGGTACCTACCTAGGTTTCTGTACAGTTTTGGAACAAAATAAGCAATTGCAAGCAGAAGCAATTTGTAAGTTTGCAATATATTTAATAGTTAAATGGAACGGAATTTGGTAGGCGTATAGACACACAGTTTTTCGATTCGAATGATGGGAAAAGTCAGTTAATGAGTCACTATTATAAGTAGATATACCAGGGTTGAAAGGAGACCACGAGTTCCCTTAGGCCGTGTTCGTAACCGTTCGTAACCACGGTAGAAGACAATTTATATAGTTTTGCGACGAACTACGTAGTATGATTGATAAAGTTTATTGACAAACCACTAATAAAAGAATACCTACTATACTATTACAGAGCCCCCACTCTAAGAACTGAGGTCACTATATTCTTAGAAACTGTTATCGTAAAATTCCCAATAGATGTAGATTAACTCTCTTTCAACTAATTTAGAGAAAAGGGTGTAATTATTTCGCAGACACTATTTACTACTGTTTAGTTTTTAATGTTCCCAATGGACTTCCAGTGATGAATCGTAATTTTTAATGTATTTTCCAATTGTATTCTTTATTTCAAGTATTTTAAACTCATATTTCAATGTCAAAAATATTCACAGGTCAGACATATTACCAATTAAGAAATGTCAGTTTTCATAATTTCATTACATAATTAAATTCATAAAAATATGTAGGTACACATAGTTAAATAATAAAATAAGTTTAATAATTTTCGTATAATATGTTGTTATTTGTAGTTAATGGAGGTGCTTTACGAGGGAAGTTCGTACCGTATCGTGATTCTGCTCTCACTTGGCTCTTGAAGGACTGCTTCACGGGTGGCGCCAACACTTTTATTATAGCTAGTAAGTAGACAAGGCAGATAAACGTTACAAGAAGCAAATATTCAAAGACTTTATGAACTATTCGCCATCTGTACCAAATTACCAATATTATAAAAAGCAAAGAGTTTCTTGATGCTCCGAAACAACTTAACCGATTTTGAACATTCTTTCACTACTACGTAAGTAGGTACCTACATTATCCCCGAGTGCTATAGGTTACTCTTATCCTGGTAATGTAGCAAATTCAAAACTGTTCATTCCTGCACTTTTCCTTCCAAAGGTTTTATCTCACTTTTCATCCCATAGGTACTTTCATTTCACTTATAAAATCTATCCAAATATTGTTTAGAAGTAATAAGGCGATAAGGCTGGCACTTCTACCCAGCTTCTGTGTGTTTGAGTATGTATGTAATTTGTTTATTCTATTTCATTTAACCAACAGCGGTATCACCGAGTGCGGGGTGTTACGGCGAAACAGCATCCACTCTTCGTTGGGCAGCCAGAGCTAGACAACTTCCAACTCCACGGGCCACAAATTCTAACTCTAACGTAGCTTCAAGAGCGGCTCTACAGGCACAGTTTTACCAATTGATTGCTGAACTGACTAAGCATCATATTCGATATGTATGTAGATCTTAATAGCTAGTCATCTAGAAGGCTGACACCCGAGTCTCAATTAATAAACAATATTGTTACAGATTCCAGCAACAGGCAGCATACATTTTGAAGAGCAATATTGGAAACTACATAGTAAAAATGATTCTGTCGCTAAAGTTATAAATACAACCGCAAAAATAGGAAACATAATGAACACGCGTCCGAAGTCTGACGCTAATTCAGAATCAACTGCATCATCTGTCGCTAGCGGCAGTTCCGATGTTATTAACTCTATGGATAAAAATATTACGATTGCCAACGAGATAAACAAGGAAATGGACAAATTATTCGGGCCCACATTAGAAAGAACAAGCAGCGGCGACGATTTAAAAGTAGTTGCCCCACTGCGACACAAAAGGCGACAGTGCAGATCACAAGAAGTGTTGACTATTGACGAAGGAATTGACGCAAATACTTTATCCAATAATAACTTATCAATTAATTTACTAAGTCAAAATGAAGTGGGAATTAATCACTTGACTGATACTGTAAAATCGAAAGATCCTAATATTACTATACTTCATGAGAATCAAAGGGCTGAAATCGTTGCCTCAGTCACTGAGAGGTTGTATTCTAAGTTGAAAAAGAAAGAAGAAAGTGTTATTTCTAAAGCAGAGTCATATGTGGATAGAAAAATAGTGGAACCACTAAATGAGCTAAAAATATGTTCTAATGCACGTCAAAGATTAATGGAAATAAGTCAAAAAGCTATAAGGAATAGAAGAAAGATAGGTATACCTGCGTATACGCAGACAAAAGGATTTGTGACTCGTGTAAGAGATCAAGCTATTGACGTTCAAAGGGATTTACTCTCGTTTACCAAAGGTACTAGTAAACCTTATACTTTTTACCGAGATGTAGCAACAGAAACAGCGCCTATGACGCCACGTTGTAAAGAAATAGCTGTTGGGCCAACTGGATCGCTGAACTTCAGTGATAGATCTACGGGGACAAAACCAGTAGTTTGTAAAAATTCTTTTATGATGACTGAAAGTGTTGTTAAATCTGAAATACATACGCAAACACCAGTAATGGCACCGCCCAGACGCAGAAGGCATACAATGAATACAAGAAAATGTATTAGCAGAGAGCCTCAAAGTAGAACTAGAGATTGTTCCTCACCTTCACTTATAAGTATAAATATATCACAAACATATTCTGAAGATTCTGAAACACAAAGTTCCGACGAGAATTTGGAAAATATAAGAAAAATGAATAGAAATACTACTACAACACCGACTCCTGATTTGTTAACAAATCATAATACCACAGACACACCAAATGTTATTGAAATGTGTGATGATATAATAACTGTATCAGTAAATGTAACGGGTAATACTAATTCTATAGCTAAAGAGAACTGTGTCAATTTAAATTCTAATGCGGAATTTCCTGATACTGATGATTTACCTGTTCTACCAAGAGTGAGTCCTAATATAAGGGACAACATCAATCAAAATGAAATGAAGAACATAATACTTGGACGCAATAAAAACATTTATCCTTATAATATTATATTTTCTCCACCTAAAGAAAGAGATTCGCGAAAACTAGTGACCTTTAAATGCGTTGATGAAAATCCATCTACTGTGGTTGCTACTGAGTCTGAGGAATCTGAAAATGACAATTTATCTTTACACAATCATTCTGACTATTTGAAAACATGTGAAAATGATTTCGTACTTAACGATTGTGAAAGTGAGTTTTCAGATACAACCGAATCAAGTAAGGCAGAAACAGATTCGTTTATATGGAAAAAAGGTACACCGAGTAGGACATTAAGCCATTTGAGACATAATCGACTTCCAGTTTCGAAAGGTCCTAAATACAAAACATCACAAGCAACAATCCTGAAACAGTTTTTAGGCTTCGAAGAGACAACAGGAGAAAAAGTAATACCTTTGCGTAGTTATAAATCAACTGCAAATGTAAACGATTATGTAATGAGTTCAAGTGATAGCCGAGAAACAGTTAACGCACTAGAATACAAATCGAATTGTTGCAATCCAAATGTGAATACTTGCTATCTGCATAATCATAGAAATGGTCAATACCTTGAACAGAAATTACTTGAATCATGTAACAGTATGGAAGAGTCCGTTAAAAGATATGAAAACTATATAGAAAGTTATAAAGATAGATTAAAAAAAGAAAGAGTATATGCTAAGCCTAGAAGGCCCAAAGAATTATTGCAGCACTTGGTACAGATGCGAAGAGAGGTAATCAAAGCTGAAAGTGACCTAACTGATAGTTCCTTAGACGTAGTTCAAAAAGAGAGTGGTAATAATTTATCATAAACTCTTTCGTATTAATTTATTGTATTGTCGTATATAAGTGTACCTACTTATAATATTAAAAAATGAATGAAGTGTTTATTATTTCTTTCTGGTCTGTAGCAATAATTAATGTTCCCGGATCTATTTTACGTAAAATCAACAAAGTTACTGGCAAAAAATCGATGTATGGAAAAACGGGCAAGTATACTGAAGGTTCGTGATGTTGTCCCAGTCACACAGTTGTTGTCCAAAAATCTGACGATTATTTTGAGGGGTATCGAATTAATTTTTTTTGCCGAAAGCTTGCATCAATTCCAAATCGGTGCCGTACATTATTTTCATTTTAATTTTTTCCGAAGATTGATGATATTGGTTATTAGTCTAAATATTCACATAATATAACTCTGTCTATTGCACTTGTCCGGTCCAGCTATACACAGATAAGACTCAAATGCTTGAGCAATCTCTTGGTCTTTCCTTTCTCTCAGGCACGGCTTAGGTACCCTCACAAAAGAATATATAATACTTTAATACAAGTTTGAAATATCTAGTTTAATTATCAGTATTCTCTGAATGGGTGACTGCAATCTGATTGCTACATATTTATCTGTAAAAAAAAGATTTTAGGAGTTGTTATCTGAGACTTCAAGTGAGAAGTCGGTAACTATCCATTGTACAAGCAAGTCGCATAACTTTCTAAAATAAAGGTCACAGTTATTGCCGAAATTCATTCGCTATAATAACTTGGCTTACTAAATTTAAATTAATTATACGTATTACGTCTCAAGTTCATTGAAATATACAAATGTGCAATCTCAATGTGTCCACATGTTGAAATTGACAAGTCTAGTGTTGAGTGGGCAGCCTTCGTTATCGGTGCCGCGATAGGCTTATTATCAGCTTTAGTTAAATAATGCTTTAAATAATATTTTCCCACTAGGATGGACATTATTGAAGTGATTTAATCTTTGTATAAATACCAAGACTTATTCTTCAAAGTGTTTACGTTTCGAGATTATTAAAAAATAATATAAAATGTCATTTTTCGTTACCCAAATATTTAGCCCGCAAATATTAATATCAGTGACCGTATTTATTATATACATTATATTATGGTTCCGATATAAATTTAAATACTGGGTTAAACGAGGAGTTGTTGGACCGAAACCAGAATTTCTCTTTGGAAATATTAGACATGTGATAACAAGGAAAACACAATTTTTCCAGCCATACATTGATAACTACTTCAAGTATAAACATTTACAGTACGTCGGTATGTATTCTTTTCATCAGCCTGTGTTGTCGATACACGATCCAGAATTGGCAAAGTTAATACTTATTAAGGATTTTGATTATTTCCAATCACGTGGAACATATGCTGGAGGGGTGGGAGATCCTCTAGCTGAAAATTTATTCAATCTTTCTGGAAATAGATGGAAGAAATTGCGGTTAAAGATGACTCCAACCTTCACGCCGGGGAAACTGAAAACAATGTTCCCTATCGTCGAAGATATCGCTAGACAGGCATTGGGTTATATAGATGTTCTATACCCAAAGAAATCTGCGGTAAATTTCTCGGACTTTTACTCGAAATATGCAATGGAAATAATCGGTAATGTTGGTTTTGGAGTGGAGTGCAATGGATTTACAAATCCGAAATCGGAATTTTATGTGCGAGGACATGAGTATTTTGATCATCACTCCTTTTATTGGTAAGTAAAAGTCTACCGACATTAATGTCTAATAGTCGTTTGTAAAACTCGTGCCTCCAGTTTGTGCAATCTAATCGAAACGTCGTCGCGTCGGTAATGTAGGTGTAGCCTATCGTAACTTTGATATTGTTACCGTAGAGTCCCGTTCAAATCGTGAAAGGTTACAAATTAGTACTTAGGTTTACAATTTTACTTCATTGCCTGGTTTGACACCAGAGGATGTCTGTTACTAAACATTAGCTTAAATTCGATAAGTGATTAATGAATGATCATTATTTATCTTTAGAATATCGTCAAATCCCTTGAAGATCATTTTTAATAGTAACATACTTCAGACACGGTTAAGTAATTACTATATAACTATAGGTTGGTATACATACGTCATATTTAACCTTCATCGTAATTATAATTTCACCACTGATGTGGCGCTAGTACCAGTTACTTAGTTCTTACTGAATTCAACAACTTTTATAGGTTTCATAACTGTTTGCGTGCGTAAACCCACTTACGTGAACTCAAAACTATTTACCAATCAATCGAAACTGTTCATTATGTCTCTCCACAAAAAGTAATGTCCTCATGTCCTTGAAAATCAGAGCTTTTGTTTTGTTTTATTTTTATATTTTTTATTAATTAATTAACGAAGAACTGTTGTGAAGGGCCTACGTACCTACTAAAAACCGTGTACCACAGCCTGATTTCGCAATTAATATAAGTTTATTAAGTGTCTCCAAATAGTTCCTGATGTACCTATCTGTGAATGGATTAAGTGTAGGTACATACTTAAAGTATTTCTTCCTAAAAACGCAATTAGAAGCGAACTCAATGTGGTGGCAACAAACAATTGCGTCCTTATACAAGTAGCTAAGTACATCAGGGACTATTTAAGAACTCTTAATTGATATTATAAGTATTAATTACGAAATCAAATGTGACCCAGTTGAGCCGGAACTCGCACCAAAAACGTAGAGTGAGCCAGCGACTGTTAGACTTAGGTACGTCATGGTGTAAAAGCTGAAAATGTCTCAGGGCTATTCGGGATAGTCCAGTCCCGAACACAGCTTGCGGTCGTGGTTATAATTTTTTCCAAAGGCGTATAAACTAATAACTTAAATTCGTATAGCATAGGTTACTTGGGGTCCACCAATTATAATAATCGTCGATAATCTGGGACACCATGGCCTTTCTTGTAGCAGAAGCGCAGGTATACCTCGGCACGCTATTCTAAACGACATAATTCGTAGGGTTCTTTCCACCGCAGGTCTTCCGGCCGTACGTGAACCAAATGGGAACCGTGGAAGATGGGAAGGCCTTTGGTGTGGGATGCTACATGCGTTGACACCTTAGCTCCTTCACACCTTCCAAGCACATCCGGATGTGCCGGCGCTGCTGCTGCATCGGCTGAAGGCCCCAAACGGCGTAAATATGCTAACCTAGCAGGTGATTACATATTTGAGCCGTTTGGGGTTGAGACATTGCTAAACGCCACCAGAAGGCTGGCTATTTTCTGGCCCAAAGAATAAGTATCGCCTTCCAACGTGGCAACACAGCTAGTATTCTGGGAACCCTACCAGTCGGCAATGACGCGGAGGATTTTTAAACGATATTTTGTTATGTACCTAAATATTTTTAGTATAAATAATTATGTATATTGTAATTCTTATTGTAAATAAATTATAATAATTACTTTAGTATACTGATGCTTAGACGTAACTGGCACTGCAGGAGCAAGTGTGGTTTCAACCGTGCTCAAAATCAAAAATCAAAATATCTTTATTCATGTAGGTCACAAAGTAACACTTATGAACGTCAAAAAAAGAAAATGCTTCTACATTTACATTTACCGCCAGATTCGCAAGGCAATAGGTAGAGCCTGTGAGGAAAGAACCTGGCAAGAAAAACTCACGGCCACTCTTTTTATTCGCCAGTAAATACAATGATTCTGTTACAACAATAAAAAGAGGGCAAGGGCAGTACGTGACCATGTGTGGACCAAGTGAACTTAAAAATTATGAATCTCTGTTATTCACAAAAAAAAAGTCAAATACTAGTTAAAGGTGCCACATAATCTCAAAGTACCCATACCTTACAATATCATAATAATAATAATTTAACAATAATAAGTGAGTTTCAGCAATAAAGCAACATTTCAAACAGAAGTAGCCTCTAAGTAGCTCGAGTGATGAGCAAGCAACTCATTGCCATTTCTCTGTATCGTTTAGATAATCTTTAATAGTATAATATGCTTTTTTTTAGGAGATGTGTCTTAACAGCCACTTTGAATTTATTCAAAGGAAGGTTCATAATGTTTAGAGGAATTTTGTTATAAAAACGCACACCAAATCCTGCAAAGGAGTCATGAACCTTCTGTAAACGATAATACGTCCCAACCAATTTATGCTTATTTCTAGTATTTATTGCATGTGTGTCACTGTTCACACTGTATAAATGTATATTCTGTTTAACGAACATAATATTCGCATATATATATTGTGATGCAACTGTTAAAATGCCTATTTCTTTAAATCTTTCTCTAAGAGAAACTCGTGCATTCAGTTAATAAATCGCACGTATAACTCGCTTTTGGAGTATAAAAATGATCTCTATATCAGCTGCCTTGCCCCACAGTAAAATTCCATACGACATGACACTGTGAAAATAGCTAAAATAAACCAGCCTGGCAGTTTCTACATCCGTGAGCTGTCTGACTTTACTAATAGCAAAAGCCGCAGAGCTAAGTTTCCCTGCAAGACCCGATAGCGATGTTAAGTGTCCGGCAATGGATGAAATGGTTTCTAATATTATTACGAAGAAAATATCAGAAAAAGAAGCTTTTGGCTTTTTTTAAATTTAATTTATATATTTTATTTATATATTATATTTAATATAATTATTTAATAATTATATATAATTATTTAAATTAAGCTTAAATAAGGAATTTGTCATGGATACCTACTAGTTTTACACCTTTACTACCTCGTTATCTCCTGAAGTAACCACAACTGCAACTCCACACCTGTGTTGGATACATGATCTGATAAATTTTCAGCTTTTTAAATTGATGTAAATGTGGCAGTCGCTGACTCTTGGCATAACATATTATCCTACAATGATAGTTCTTCTTATTACTTGTTGTTGAACGAACGTATTCACTTCCCATTTTCTTTTTGTCACAAAATATACAAGTCTTCTTTATGTGCCTATATTTTTTAAGTGTAAATGTATGCAATCATTCAACCAGAGCGCATGATAAAATATTTAGCTGGTTAGAATATTTGGGCCTTGTACTATTCTTGTCAACTTTAAAACTTCTCAAGGCTCTACAAAATTAAAGGTTGTTCTATCACATTTTCAGGAGAATCATTCGAGCATTTGCATTTTTTGCTCCGGACACCTTTGATAAACTAAAGATAAAACGAATCAGTGCTCAAATAGAGAACTTCTTCAACGGATTAGTGGAAAGTACTGTGGAGTATCGACAGAGACATTCTTTAAAGAGGAATGATTTTCTACAAACTCTTATTGAATTAAAAAATGGTCATGTTGTTGATGAAAATGGTACGTAATAGAGGGAAATACGTAGGTAGCAATTTGTGTCTAAACTATAGAATTGAAAATTTACGATGTTTAATAACAAAGTCACCCCGTAGATGAAAGTAAACACCATTCCACGGTAGGTACCCAAAAGTTCTCGTTTTCCGACAATGGACCTGCCTGCCTTTACATGAGATATAGAGAATAGTGGATTGAATAACATATATTACTTATAATTCCTTCGTGTAAATAGCCGTGATTGTGTCAAAATTAATTATATTGATATACATAATTAATTGGTAAATTGCAGGAAACGTGAAATGTGTGACAGATTTCCCATTTTCCATGAACGACATAGGAGCCAATACAATGCTGTACATGATCGCAGGCTATGAAACTTCGTCAACTACCGGACAATTCGCGGCCTACCAACTAGCTCTCAACCCTGACATCCAAGCAAAAGCTAGAGAAGAGGTAGTCAGGGTTCTAGAGAAGTATGACGGAGTATGCACTTACGAGGCTCAGAATGAAATGGTTTATCTGAATATGGTTTTAGATGGTGAGTATGCAGAATTGGTTATGGATTGGTTATATATAAATAATTTATTGATATTACATTTATAATTTTAGTATTAGTAAAAGAGCGTGTAAAAAATCCTCTGCGTTATTGTTGACTGGGAAGGTTCCCAAAATGCTATGGCTGCGTTGCCACGTTGGATGGCCGTAGATATTTATTCTTGGAGCCAGGAAATAAACTGTATTCTAGTAATGTGCAGCATTGATCAGCAGACGATTAGAGATGTCTCTATAAAGGCAGCAGCCGTGACGCCAGTGTCTCAACCCCAAACGGCTGATATATAATCGCCTGCTTTTTTTTCTTTTTTAATTCCGCGGCAAAATCCATTGCTGGGCATCTCTGGTAATCGCCTGCTAGGTTAGCGTATTTATCTACGCCGTTTGAGGCCTTTACTGTTCTTTATAATCATCATCATAACATAGTATTAAACAAAGTCAAAGTTCCGTATGTATGTTTAGATCTTTAAAACTACGCAACGGATTTTGATGTGGTTTTCACACATGGATAGAGTGGTTCTCGAGAAAGGTTTTTGTGTAAATAATTTGTCAATCGGGCGAAGCTGCGGGCGTCCCCTAGTTATTGATAAATCACTAGAGTCAGCACCAAGCACTTTGAGTAATTGAGCATCCAAAATCTCCTCACATGAGTGGTGGCGATTCAAGGCTTCAATCACACTAATTTATTAAAGGCAAAATTTAGGAGGTGTGCCCAAATATTTAGATCTTATTTTTTTTTACAGTTCGGTATTGTAGTAGTTGACACCTTGATAAATCCATACGAAGATAAATAGTTCGCTTTTTTATTGACGTGCTCTAATACTGATGTGTTCATTTCATCCAGAAACCATGCGGATATACCCTTCGATGCGCGCTTTATTCCGACGATGCAATAAAGACTACAAGCTACCGGACAGCGATTTAGTTATAGAAAAAGGAACTATGGTTTTCATACCTATACAAGCAATACAAATGGACCCAGATATATTCCCGAACCCAGCGAAGTTTGACCCAGAGAGATTTGCACCGGAACATAAAGCAAACATGCATCCATGTCATTGGATGCCGTTTGGAGAAGGCCCAAAGAAATGTTTAGGTAACGTATATATATATATTTATATAGTACTAGCGGACGCCCACTTGACAAATTGCACAAAAACCGTCCTCGAGAACCACTCTATCCATTGGTGAAAACCGCATCAAAATCCGTTGCTTAGTTTTAAAGATCCAAGCATACATACGGACGGAAGCGACTTTGTTTTATAATATGTATTAGTGATAGTGATATTATATATTGTAGTAGAATTAACACTTACGCATAATCACGCCTATATCACCGAGAGGGTAGGTAACGGTGTATTGCACACCCATATTTTGCCAGCATATAACATTATTAAAATAAAATAGAGATTTGCATAAGATTGATATACCTAAGTAGGGTCCCCGGGTCGAATCAAATATTTGTGTGATTCCGAAATGTGGGTTTCGGAGTTTGGGTCTTTTAGTTGTCTAGAACTCATAGCGCAAGCTTCCTAAACACAAGTTTGGGCTAGATGACGTTGTGTGAGAACTACGAAAACAAAAATATTTTTTTAATTATTGCAAAAACAGAAATGCAGTGTTAGCGTGACCAAGTAAGGTGTGGTCCACCTGTACCTATGCTTAACAAACAGTAAAACCAATGACTCTTGAGTTATGTCACCGTATTGCAACCGGTTAACGGACAGGTCAAGGTTACATGTTGTTGGAATACAAATTTAAAGATGCCAGGACATTTCTCTGTGCCAATCTCGTCTCACCTATCTTTAAACCTAAGCGATTACAATCGTATTGGTTTTTGAAAAATAATTCTATCAAACGCAAAGGTGATAAGGGACCCATCATCCCCTTGGTACCCGTCCTCCTTACCTGCGCGTGAGCACATGAGAAACTCTGGCTAATTGTATACGCAATTAAAAAAAGGATAGGTATGTATCGTCTAGCTTCGTGGTAAAAAATTAAACCAAGTAGGCTAAAGAGCATAGTACTTCTCCAGTGGGACCATCAGAATGATTCAGTCACTGAAGCTTTATCAAGATTTTATAATATACAGAGTGAATTTTTCAAGTGGGCTTGGATGGCCAAATCCGGTACTATAAGGAATAGCGAAAAATGCTCAAAGGAGTAGGAGGAGGAGGAAACTTAAAACCTCATCACTAGATTTTTTACCTATAATCCTAGCTAGGAATCGAACCCATTGGTTTAGAAAAAAAATCACACCCTTTGTTATTACACCATACGATAGTGTTGCTGTTAAGGATCAAATTCTGAGAAGTAATGATATACGGCAAATTTAAGGAAAAATTTGAATTTTCATAAAATTCATACTTTATGTCAATTTTGAGTCAATTTCGTTCGTAATCACAGAACTGACTATTTCGTCTTCTAAATGATGCTCGAGGGCAGGTAAAATTTGAAAGTAGAACATAATATTGTATCTCACGTTTGGAATTAGTAAGTAGTACCGTGATCTCGCGTTTAATACACTATAAGAAACAAGCTGGCAAGTACATGTCTGTCTCTTATCACACTGGGCGGAGGTTGCGCGCGCGCCTCTGCCCAGTGTGATAGGAGACTAAGAGACAGACAAGAAATATGAATTTTATTAAAATTCTAAGTTATCCTTAAATTTGCCGTTATATACTTAGTTACATTTTTTCGTGCTTCTTACAATTTTTAAGGTGGTCTTGTCCCGGGGCATGACACGTTTTAAGGTCAAAAATATAATAATTATTAATTTATCTGTTACAGGAGTACGACAAGGGTACATTCAATCAAAGATGGCGTTAGTTAAGGTACTACCAAAGTACGAGTTGCTGATAGGCAAAGAGACTTCTGTACCAATAAAATTAAATAGTTCATCGCTAGTGTACGCAGCTGAAGGAGGCGTATGGCTTAAATTAAGGAGAATCGCAGACTAGAAATTCGGCGCTTTTTGGTTTAAGAGAAGAATAAATTTAGTAAAAAAATGCACAAAAATTGCCATTGCCTGCATTGACATCTAGAATAGGAGATTCCCAAACAACAGTTTGGAAATTGGCAAAGAGGAAACTTTACAGAATGTCATTCCACAATGTGGCTCCCTTAAATGGTTCCTTGGTGGAGACAAGGTGACTTTGCTTTTGGCTTTGGGCGTGTACCTACCTATAATGCTCGCAAAACTTCTTTTAGAAGTTTTAGAAGTCGCACAAAGATGCATTAGTAGTAGTAAATTAACAGTATTCGTAACTCTCCTAGTTACGAATACTGTTAATTTCGGAGCGCTGTAAAACCATTATAAATAAATAAATATTGAAATGTTAATATTGGAAATTATTCCTCGAAAACTCTACAAAAAAGCTTTGATGAATTTTACTCTAAAATGATCAGAAAAAAATTATAACCCCTTAAAGGAAATTCATTCTCAAATTTTCATCTGTATTTGTTAATAACTTTGTTGTTTAATTAAAAAAAAGTTATAGAACAAAGTTGTAGGGAATTTAATTTGCGACAAAAATGTTGTCGTTACCACCACAAACTTGGATTTAGCTTTACACTACCCCCCCCCTGCCCCATTGATATCTAAAAACTAAAATAGCGTCCTCTGTCTTTTGCACACTTAGCCCCAAAAAATGCAACATTTCAATGGACTAAGGATGACGTAACGTCACTACAGCTGCCCAGTTTAAGTTGTTGCGGGGCAAAAAATTGAACTAATTTTGTTTGTAGTTATTGTTGAGATCTTGTTTTTGACGTGTTTCAATGTAATGTGGCACCCCTAGTGGAACGCAAACATATTGGGTTACCTATATCAGAGCCGCTTAGTATTCGACACGAAGAAAACGGGCGACACCCGCCCTCTCGTCTAAATACGAGTAGATATCATATTATAATTGTTACGAACCAAGAACTTTGTTACTAATTTACTACCTGATTAAGTGATTATGTACATACGAGAATGACCAGAGAAATGAGAAAAAGTAGGTACTATAATTATTAATGATATAGTACAGAATGGACCATGCAGTACTAAAAATAGGATCGTTCTAACCCAGACTCACATTACGGTTAATTCCAAAAGACTGTAAGTAACAATCTATGTACATACATATAGGCAAGCGGCAAACTCCCGAAACAGTGCTTAGAAATGAAATTGACTGACCAATCAGTGAAAATGTGATTTCCCCAATACAAATTTGTAGTTTTTGTAAACCTTGGACCAAAAGGCGTCGATTGGTAAGAAAACAAAATAAATATAAATAAGATACACTATTATACGCATGTAGAGTCGCGTCAACTCGTATAAAGCGCGTGCAATTTGACAGGATTCAAACGGGCAATCAATAAGGAACTCCAAATAAAAAAAAAATATTTTTTTTTTTAATTTGGAGTTAATACATTGAAAAATTATCTAAGAACTTTTTTGCTTTGTCTGATTTCTCACTGCCTCCGGATTGTAGAATGCTAAAAGAACGCTATGTGTATAAATAGATTTTACGATGTGAAAAATGTATATTTTCTCATTTTGAAAAATAGCTAGTTGAAGCTTAAGAACTAATAAGTATTCTGCCGCAGGATTTTTTTGAATTCGATCAAAACTCAGCGAGATAAAAAATGTTGAATGTGACCATTTTTGCGCTTTAGAATGGTTGTAACTTCTTTAAAACGCATTTTTTCGGAAAAAACACAATGTAAAAAGTGTTCTGTTTTGCCCGTTTTACCCTTAGAAATCATTTTCCAATATAAAAACCAACGTTTTATCAGTTTACAAATTGATTTGTTTATAACAATTAATAGCCCACCGGCACAGATTTTGTTTTCTTATCAATCTAAGCCTTTTGGTCCAAGGTTTACAAAAAGTACAAATTTGTATTGGGGAAATCACATTTTCACTGATTGGTCAGTCATTTTAGTTTTTCAGTGGGTTCGTCGCTTGCCTAATAGGCCAGTAAAACGAAAAAATTTATACAAAGTTTTTAGGGATTAAAACATTTTTATTTGAATAAATTATTAAACATAATTTTCAATTTCCTATTCTAATCTTTGTCGTCTGTATTATATAAAGGAGATACGTTGGAAGAGTCCGAATCAAAAGTATTACACGTATGAAAAATCTTGAGAACTGCGGTACTAAATGTAAACGAAACACTCAACGACAGCTCTCGTTCTATTGCCGAGCGCCTCTGATTAGCACACAAAGCTGACGTTGTGTATTTCACGTAAATAAATACATAGAGTAATTTATTTATCTCGTCATTATTTTTCACGGGGGCGATTACTTTCTTTATCTGGTTTACTTTTTTTAGAAGTCGATGGTTGTTCTCTATCTTCTGGATCAGTTTCACTTTCCGATGAATTAATTGCAGATATAAGGACGCGCGTATGCTTCCTTTCCTTAAAATCTGTTTGAGAACCTGCATTCTTTAAGTTAGATTTTCTTATTTTATCTTTATCAACCATATCTCGTTTTCCCATAGGTTTTATGTCATCAACATCAAAAACGTAAGATTCACTGGGTCCCAATTGTCTATTGTTGGTATTCACTCGAACTTCAATTAGTTCATCATCCATTTTATCCAGTACATCATTTAATATTTGTTTAGCAAATTTTTCCGTTTCAAATATTGTTTCGGACAATCGTAAACGATCTGGCGATTTCTTTAAACGTTTATTTCTAGATAATATGAGATTTTCTTTACTATTATCTATTTCGTGGACAAGATCATATACAATGTCAACAATAAATTGTTCATCTTTAGGTAATTTCCGGTAAGCTTCTAACATAGCCATTTTTTCGGTAGCAAGAATTGCAAAATCGGAATCTGCGTTCATTGTATTGCTAGTTTTTCTTAACAGTTCAGTCTTTTCGGTATTTGATAAGGTAGCGTTCTCTTTCGTTGTTGCATATTTATCTTTCATTTTGATACCGTTATCAGGCGAAATAGTTCGTAGTTGAGTTTCATGTCTCTCCTGAATGTTAAATATAAGATCATTGGTGTATGTACAGAATATTATCAAGGCGAATAGGACTGTGGCCTTAGGACTTATTGTAAAGAAGCAAAATATAGATTAATATGTCAAATACACAATGTACACATTAATATATAATATTATAGCCAAAAAAGCCTTGGATATTTTTTTGCTGCTTCATCACACTCTAGCAACAAGGAGATTTGGTTGAAACTTGTCGCCCTCATCAAAGATTCTTGTCCGAAAGATATTTAGTATTAGTTCTGATGTCCATGGCCCGCATGGGAATAGTTTTCTTATCCCCGAATTCTACGTGAACACATTTACAGGATAAAAAGCAACCTAAATTACGGTCACGGCCCGTTAAAATCGATCCAACCCTTTCAGAGATGAGCCATATCGTATCCATGTACTTTCATATGAATTTAGTGAACAACTTTTAATTGGGAAGGAAAAAACTACACCATGCGGGCGTAGACGTGGACGTCAGTTGGAATGTAATAAAAAGAAGTTACCATCAGTTTATCCACGTCAGCGTAAAGGTTGACACTAACACGCACGAGTTGAAAGTCTACGGCCAGTACAACTCTAACGACGGTTAACACAGCCGAGCATAGCCAACAAGCTGTGTGCAGCCATGCCGATATTATCGTCAGACGTGTCGCTTGATAAACACCTCGTATACGACGCTCGTACGCCAGGGTTACAACATTCACCGTATATGTACACCTATAAAATATAATTGGGTGATGTAGAGCGCTATGAACATAACCGGGGCAGGCGCCTGCAACGATTCTGAAGAGCTCTTTAACCTAATTCCACCCCTTTCCTTTTCGATCTCGAACAACGCGTGTGGGGTAGAGGTGCCAGCGTTTGCGAGGACTGAGCGGTCCTCTGCCGAACGGTAGTGGCCTTGAACACTCTGCCTGCATGTGTTTCCTCCTAAATACAACCCTAGTTTCTTTAAGCGGAGCGTGAAGAAGCACATCACTAAGCATACCTACTTGAGGGCCACTGTCTTTACTACTGTGTGATTGAAAGTGGAACTTTTTTGAGTTAAATACCTGTCTGCCCTTATTAATCTGTAAGTATTTGAGAATTTAAACTGAAAACATTACATACGTAGTACTACCAGTGATCTCTCCGAGTTTAAGACAGAGCTCTTGCAAGCCTGTGTGTGTAATCACTGAGGAATAGATGCATAGTATACCCATCGCTAGAGAAAAGAGAAATACAGGGGGCAGTACTCTCCATGGTCGTTGTAACCTGTGCAAATAATTCGCAGCTTAAATTTAGACACGTTGTTGGCCGTCAATCTCGCTGCCTATACGGGAGCCCCGTATAGAGCCATACCCCGCACGGTCCGCAGGTACAGTATCCTGCAGGAAGTGTTGGGTCCCTTTAGATTGGGCAGCAGTCGCGAAAGCGCGACAATCTTCTGCCGCCGTGATTTTGGGAACCAAACTTCGGAAGTGTGGTCCGAAGTTCCATCGGTTATCGAGTACGATACCCAAATACTTCATGGAGGGTTGTCGATGCCGACGCAGTAATTGATTTATGTGATATTAGATATTGATATAGAGTCATTTAAAGTGCAGAATTAAAAACAAGGTAAGCACATTTAAAAGTTCAGTATTACAAAGCTATTACGTCCTTTAAAAAATCACACAATTCCATGAAATCCCATCATTATCTACAATTAAAAAACTAACCAAAAATTAACAGTAGCTCTGCATTTGACGCGAACGCGCAACTAAAATAATAAAAAATAACACATAACATACCCGGTTAAAGTCCGTGTTCCAGTAGAGCACATGAGAAACATTGTGGTCCACACCAGACCGAAGATGCCCGACACAAGCGGCACGTATGTCGGCAACGAGCAGATACTTTTCTCAACCCATTGTGTACTTACGAAGTCCACCGGCACTAAAAAAATGTACATAGGCGAAAAAAAAAATGTACTGATGGGGTTCCATCGAACAGTTTTCTCATATTCAATTCCCACGAGAATAAATTACCGTGATTTAAAGTATCCTATGTCATGTATTGTCTCAGGAGCGGCCACGTCTGCTCCTATGTCCATAACCGAGCGCCACTGGTTAGTACACAAAGAATTTTCCGCCCACAGTCTAGTTACTTATGCTAATTTTCAGGTTACAGGGTTTAATTCTTTTTTTGTACTTGTCGAATTATAAGCGTAACTCCGCCTACCTACCCTATCTAAAGTTTAGATGATACAGGCTCTTTGTAATGTTACTGTGTCACGGTGAGTAGCTTAGATTCTATTGTCCGTTACTCAATCGAAGCCCTGTCGTTTTGTACCTACCTACCGATCAACTTTGTGGTTTCGACATGTAATAAACACACTTTGTACTCTAACATATACGAGTATGTAGGTTATACAAAATACAGCCTCATTTGTTGGCTACCATGGTTTAAATTTAAAACATCGGAATTGGCTGGACCCTAAAGTCTATATAGGACGAGTAAACGAACACAGTGTTAACTCACAGTCTGTCTCAGCCTTATGGGGCATAAATTCGTAAATAACGTTGTGACGCATCGACGTTAGAGACAGCAGTTTCGGGAATAGAACACACTTCTCGTCGAATAGGTACATCAGCATGTGGAAGCAGAACGTGCAAAAAGAGCCGAAGACGAACGTCAGAAAGAATAGTAAGAGATGTGCTCCTGAAACAAACAAGGTACCGTGTCTTCTTGCAGAGGTCGATTAAGTGACCAAAGTCCGCCAGTGTCCTTCGAGGACATCACTGCCAGCTAGAGGATAGGACGGAGCTTGAAAAAGAAGCGCGCATCTCGTTCCCACTTTTTTTTATCCATAGATATATAAATTTAGAAAACGGTGTATTTATGTGCTTTGCATCCATCCGTTTAATTGGTTTAAGTGTGAATGAGTAGTTATTAGTAGCTACATGTTTCCTTCTTTCAATGGCGGCCTTAACGTTCATTGCAGGGTGTCACGAGTACTCCATCGTATGGGTACCTAAACTATAATTCTAAAACTTAACGCACTGTGTGGATTGGAGCAATATTTAAGGGTCGAATCAACCTCACCTGCAAGTCCTCCCTTAACAGAGCCCGCATAGGTGGCCAAAGTCGCCAGGGGATTATGTACGTTATGGCGATAAAATCTGCAAACTCTGCAGTTCTGCACCCAAAGACCAGGCTTTGGCGTCGGTTTTAGACGTCAGATAATAATAAAATCGCATTACTTAATTCCCATAGGTCTGTCATACCACGTCTCATATACCTGCCTTGGAGATTTTTAAGTCTCTAGCTATTATGACTATTAAATTTTTCAAAGAGCTGACAATTTATCTTAATACCTTTCCATGCTCTATTGATATTAACTTCGTTTCGTTCTATCAAGCGATACTCTTCATATAGTTTCACGTTGTTCATTCCTACCAGTACAGAATACTGATGAATACATAGAAGATACTATCGACTAAGACAAAATTATTTTTTTTCGTCTTTTGTGTTCTTGCAGCAACTTGCCAATTTTCCGTAACGAAGATTATTTTGCACAGAGTACATTACACTATACTGAAATTATTTTGTCAATTGAAAGCTCATTTGACTGGTGTTGATAGAAAAGTCATAGATAGTGTTTTTGAGGAAGAATCTAAGAGGATTTATACCAAAAAAATCACGGGTCGAACAACGGCTGGAAGCCTTTGACTCGCATTTCTGCTATTAGCGGACGTTGATGCCCGAAATTTACGTTTAAATACTAACTAGTGTTCGCCCTATGGTCCAACAGTAGTAGTAACCTCACGAACATTAAAAATATTTTTTGGGTTTCTCCCATCCTCCACAGAATAAAAAAATCTCAAAAATTATTTGAAGTAAAGGAATACTTGTGCCAAGTTTCGTAGAGATCTGATAATAAATGGGGCAGGTAGCCCGGAAAAACATTAAAAAATTTTGACCTTTTTTACCATCAAACCATAATAATTTCATTCCTAATACAATTTATGTATGATATTTACACACCATACTGTACCTGGGACTGTGTTATCCACAATAATTGGTACACCTGCATTCCAGTGGTATAAGTATGTAAAAGCTGTCCGGGCTGGAATGGAATGGAATTTTATTTTGATTTACAGAGTGGTTATGGACATTCTAAAGTGCCCGGTAACAGCAATAGGCTGGCCCCCTATTACACGGAACCAAGAAAATTACTGGCAAAGTGTGGGGTGTATAATGCACCTCTGCCTACACCTTTGGAGATATGGGCGTGATGTATGTCTGTATGTCTACATTCCAGTGAAAACATATTACGCCTATATCTTCCATTCCATTCCACGTAATAGGGGGGCGCAATAGCGAGGCAATAAAACAATTAAGATTATATTTGGTAATGACTATAATATCTGACTAATTGACTCAACTTATATTACTATTATTATCTAGCTTATATATTACTTACAAACAAAGGAAGATGAACATGTCGATACCGTGGGGAAGAAAGGTCGTAGAAGCCACTTTTGGCGAAAATGACTTAATAATGCAGTCTTGTTCAGAATTTCGCGCTCTATCGATCTGTATACCTATTTAAAGTTACAAAAATTTAATAAAAATGTCTTTTACACCCCAGTATTTTTTACGTCCTAAACATTTTTTTTAATAAAAAATGTCTTAAATCTGTTGTAATTTTAACTTTATAGTTATTTGGGCGTATCACTATTGTAATTGAACCAGTTTGGCTGTAACAGTAAATGTCATAAACAACTGGCTTTTACGCCGTTTTGACTACGTTAAAAGTACAATATTATTCCTTTTACACCTTTAAATGTTTACGCTCGCTACTAGATTCTTAATTGCTTGCGAATATTTGACATTTCCAATATATTCGTAGGAGTATTGCGATAAAAGGTATCTTATATCTTATTGTATTGACTATACTCTTTTTTTTTAATTACGCGAGATCGCGGCCTCTCCCATGTCCATTGCTGTGGGCTTCTCCGGTGACTCCAGAAGGTATTACCGGTGGCGCCCGGCGGACTTTGGCCAGCTGTGTGGCCTCTTCGGGGGTTTGGTCGGAATGAAAATCCCGCGTCGTTGAGGTTGGGTTTTATCCCGCGTCGGTAAGTGAATCTGGTTGCTTGCTGTGGGGCAAAGGCCCCGCAGCACGTAACCCTTCTAGCCTGCTTCTGTAAGGACGGCGGGTGGCTATCCCGCCGTCCTCAGGCCCCGATCATGGAGGTCGATGATCCTGGGCGTAGATGAGTCTGCGGCGCCCTGACTGTGAAACTCAGCAGGGAGGGTACGCTCCCTCTCCCTCTCGGCCGCCTCCTTCGTGAGCATGACTTGCGGCCGCGTTTCACCTACTCGCGCTGGAGACCATGGCTTAGAGCTTGGTTTCCAGCGAGAGGATATCCACGCCCAGACCCACTACGAGGTCCCGGCACTGACTCGCCCACGCTGAGCACTCCACCAACGTGTGGAGTGCGGTGTCGTCGTCGGAAACCTCGCAGTGTTGACACCGGTGTATGAACTCACGATGGATGCGAAACAGATAGCTACCGAAGCATCCATGCCCGGTAATGATCTGCGTCGCACGATACGTGAGGTCACCATGCCGCCTCTGCAGCCACTCGTCCATGACCGGTCTCACCGTCGCGATGACGGTAGTTCCCCACTAAGGTTGCTCAAGTCGCACCCTCCAAGTCTCCATGAGATCCTGGCGGAGTTGGGACAGCTGGTCCTCGGTTTCTCGAGTCGCAAGCCTGTGGTCCCTCCCCAGCGCTTCCTTGTGCCATTGAAACAATGACGCAAGGGCTCTCGCTTCCAGGTCCCATGGAGGGGTCCCGGCTAAGAGACATGCAGCCTCTCCGGAGATCATGCGGTACCCCCGTATGTTTTTGACGGCCAAGGTTCGCAGAGGTCTGTTTAACAGAGTTGCGTTCACCCTGACCGCCAATCTATCCGCCCACACGGGAGCCCCGTTTAAGGCCATACTCCGCACGATACCCTAGACTGTACTCTTACTAAAGAGTAACAAACATCCATACATCCTTAGAAACTTTCAAATTTATAATATTAGGGCCAAATAAATCACTTATGGTATTAGTTAAAGCTCTATTATTATTTTAAATTTAGTTAACGTAGATATTTACGCCCATAAATAACTTCAGTAAAGTAATATAAATGTAGTTATGCCCTTGCATAAAAAAATAAATTTTTGTATTGGATACAAAAATTGAATTTTATAGGACATATCCACCACTTTTTTATAATTTTTACGTCGTAACTCCAAGCTTACTTTTAAATTACACAGTTTATTCTATATATGCGTTTTTTGCTTTAAAATACATTAAAACACAAATATTTTTCACTATTATTTATGATTATAAGTCTAAAATTTAAAAAGTTATGATAGATTTTTCTTTTTTTTTTTGGTTTTTTACTTTTCCTGAAGAGTTTGTATTTTGACTTTTACGACCTTTCTTCCCCACGGTATCGATGTGAAAGGTGGGGTGAACGTAACAGTAATTATTAGGTACATGCTTATATGTATTTACTTAGCGCACGTGCCAAAATAATATTATAGGTATATTTGCTGAGGTACCTAGCAATGACGGATTATTATACAAGTAACATTCACAAGTAACATTCTATGGCTTCGGCATAGTAACTCACCCCTTGAGAAGAGAAAAAATATAATTAACAATAAAAGTAAATGTACATTCAAAATATCGTAAGTAAGTCTAGATAAGAAAACGTATAAAAAATTTAACATATAAAAATGGATATAGAAAATTCTGTAGGTACTCCCCTTTTGAAAAAAGAAACAAGTTGTACAGAAATAGTAAACGGAAATCGGCTAAAATGATTATTTTGCTAGTTACGCGTGGTGTACCAAATGTGCGTGGAATTCCGGTATGCGGTAGTATTCCTCTTGAACGTCTGATGTCATCCAGTTGCTTGTCTCGTGCGTCATCGTTATGCCGCTTGCTAATTATTGCGTAAGGCGTGATGACTGTGGCTAGAGACAAAGTTCTTCGGTTGAAGTACCTTTATCCATTCCCGAGGAGCGTCATCCTTTCAGCGTGGTAGCAAACTTGAATGTAGTGAGTACGTTCGTGCAGGAGTTAATCCCTGGCTCTATGAGATCGGCATGATTTCCAGAAACAGAAATCTCCATTTGTACGAGTAGTTTTGCCGTGTATTTCCATTGGAGGACAGTCTTTGGCTCTCACAGTCTTTGTCAGCTCACCAATTAGAGTTACGGACTGAATTTCGACAGTACAATACATGTAGCGAACTTCCAAAACACATAGATCGACAGATTTTATTAGACAACACACACCTTCGAATTACCACTACTTCGACAGACGATTATTCGACAGACAATACTGAGACAAGACACATCTTCGAATGACCACTACTTCGACAGATTTTTTATGTAGTGTTTCGTTGAATTGTAACTGTTTCTTTTTCTTTGGTTTTTCAATTTAAGCTACAATTCTCTGTATATCGTTTTCTGTACTTTTTATTTGTTTTTTAAGTTCGTCCAAAGTTTTCACTATTGATACACCAACGACTGCGAAATGGATTCTTATTTTATTATTATATTTATGTATTGTATAGTCAAACCAAACTGAAAACATGTATTAGTGGGACTGGTACAGTTAGCAGTTCTGATCGCAAGGTATAATATAAATATATTGTCGAGCTAGGTGTCAAAAGGTCTACTATGCTTTTGTAGACTTAGAGAAGGGCTATGATGGAGTGGTGAGGAGTGAATTGTAGTCAGCACTGTCCATAAGTATATGGAGTAAGCAGCAATCTGAAACGAGCAGTGCAATCACTTTATGAGGGTTCCAGTGCTTGTGTCCACATAAACGGGACTTAGACGGACTGGTTTGGTATCGAACGAGGTGTCAGGCTGGGCTGTGTAGCGTCACCAATGCTGTTTAATCTATACATGGAGAACTGTCTGAAAGATCTGAAAGCGAGTGAGTGTGGTTTAAGAATGGATGAATGACCATCAAGTGCCTCTTATATGCTGATGACCAGGTAATACTTGCGTCGTCGGCGGAGGAGTTGCAGGTGAATGAGTGAATGGGTGAGGATGAATGAGCCTTTGAAAAGGAAGGAAACGAAAGTGAACTTAAGCAAGACAAAAGTAATGGTATTTGAACGAGACGAAAATATGTCGAACTGTGCGATCGTTATTGAAGACGAAAGAGTGCACTAAGTGTAAAAGTTTGTGTATGGTTCAAGTTTACAAAGGAAGAAGTGACGATGACATTGAAAGAAGGGTTATGGCAGGAAATCAATTGAATGGGGCTCTGCATAACTTTATGAACAGTCAGAAGATTTCTCGGAGGGCTAGGCTGGCTATTCATAGAGGAGTGCTGGTCCCTAAACTTATGTATGGCAGTGAATGTTGGGTTTGGCTAAAGAAGCATGAAAGTAAAATAAATGCAGTGGAAATGAGAAGTTTGAGAAGTATGACTGGGGTGACATTGGTTGATAAAGTAAGGAACAGCGTGATACGAGAACATTGTGGTGTGTCAGAAGATGTAAGTAATATAGAAAAAGGAACGCTTAGATGGTTCGAGCACGTAGGAAGAATGGAGGAAAGAAGATTGACGAAATAGATACATAAAGCGGGTGTGAATGGACAGGCAGGTAAGGGTCGACCTAGGCGAACGTACTTCGACCAAATCGAAGATGTTTGGACCAAAGGCCAGGTCAAGAGTACCCATAACCGGAGAGTGTGCATGAAGATAGTTATGAAAGTGAAAGAAGCGAAAGAAGTATGCCAAGATCATAACAAATGGAATTCCATAGTCTCTGCCTACCCCCATGGGAAAGAGGCGTGACAATATGTATGTATGTATGTATGTAGGTGTCAATCAGCATTCAAACACACACCCGCACGGAGAAACACATACACAAACACACACACTTACACACCTACACACACACACAGGCATACAAATTTGTTTGTACGCCTGTGTGTTACTGCTAACTGCTAACTGTAGCGACCTACCTTCATAAAAGGAGGAGGTTCTCAATCCGTTTGTATTTTCGATTTGCGTTTTTTTATGTATATTCTTTCTTCTTAATTTCAAAAGGTTTTTAGGTTTTTTAGATACTTTCTTTCTTCATTTTAAAAGGTTCACTTTTCAAGGGTTCACAGGTGGTCCCATTTAATATTAAAAATTTATTGAAATCGATAGAGGAGTTTTTATATTGTATGCAATTGCTTCTGTACCATTATAATAAAAGTAAAATTATTTGAAAATACTTATTTTATTGTAGCTGACTAGTAATACCTAATTTCATTATTTTTTTGTATTTTGCCAAAATTATTGGGTTTATGTAAGACCTAATAATGTTGTTTATATCCAAATTTCAGACGGGTTCGATTATTGGGTTGTTTACCCTAGTATTATATACCTACCATCTTAACTTTTTATAATGTATTTTTTTGCTTGAAAGATTTACCGTTTTACGTTCACCTACCTTCCTCTCGCTGGAGACCATGCTGCGAGCCATGGTCTCTAGCGGGAGCCAGTGGAACGCGGCCGTTTCCTTCTGCGAGCATGTTATGCTCGTGAAGGAGGCGGCTGGGTGAGTGAGCAGACCCTTTCTGCTAAGTTCTGAAGCGTGTGGCGGGAACGCTGCAGACGTGAATACGCGCAGGACCATCGACTTCCGTGATCAGGCCTGAGGACGACGGACTAGCAACTCACCGTCCTTACAGAAGCAGGCTAGAAGGACTGCGAGCTGTTGGGACTCACCCCCTGCACATCTTCACTCACTGACGCGGGATAAACCCCGGCCCTAAAGATGCGGGATGACATACATACATACATACATAGCATCACGCCTTTTTCCCCGAAGGGGTAGGCAGAGGTGTGCAAACACACCCACATCTCGCCAGCTATGTTACGTCCCACGTAATAGGGGGCGAGCCTATTGCCCTTTACCGGGCACAAGTTCCAGACTCTGGGATAATTATCTGGGTTAAAATTCTAAAGAGAATTATACATTATCCACCAGACCCGGGAATCGAACCCGAGACCTCGAGCGTGGCAATCCGTACAATGGTACTTGTGCCACCGAGGTAGTCGGAGTAGATGCGGGATGAAACCGGACAAAACCCCCGAAGAGGCCACACAGGTGGCTAAAGTCCGCCGGGCGCCACTGGAAATTCCCTGGGACTTCACCAGAGGCGCTCGGCAATGGACGCAGGAGCAGCCGCGTCCTTCGGCCGTATAACTTAAAAAAAAGTTCACATATCCAATTTTAAATTTTTCTATGTGTAGGTATGTACCTACAGTATTTCAAGGGTATATTCAAGGTATTTCTAGGTACATAGGCAGACTATGTACTCGTATATAAATATAGCGAAATAAAACTTTTTATGCTACTAACTTTTATTTCTTATTATTTTGGTTTTTTTAACTTGGATACCTACTAAGAGAATTAGAAGACCTAAATGATTTCATACCAATTCACAATAATTTCAAGTACCTAAGTATGTGTATTTAGAAGACACTATAAGGATGTCCCTAGTTTGTATTGATATGTATGATTTTAGGTGAGCCACTTATTTGATGTAGACCTATTTCTAGCCCACTGACAAGCTAATCTGCCCTATGCTACATGTAATGGTTATGATAATATACCTAATCAAAATGCAAAGAACGGTACTTAGCTTGATGCGTCGTTCTCTAATAAAGTTGTACTCGCTCTGTCCCCGTCGCACACTCTAATAATCACGCGAATCGGTACGAAATCTAAATTTTCGCTGACCGCCTAACACCTCTTAATAATAGCTTGACAAACTTCAGGGACGAATCTACTAATTGCTTGTTTTGATATTTTAAACATATATTGCAAGCTAGTGAAACTATCACCAGTAGCTAAAAATCGTAATGTGAGTGCAATTTGTCTTGCGTTGTCAGTGCTTTTCGGAATTTCGTATCCCTTTTTTTACAACCGGATCAACTAAACTGTACAAATATTCAAAATCAGAAGAAGACAGTCGCAGGAAATTCTTGTAATGTCTACTAATATCTTGTGATTTGAAATCCAGAAGCAATGTATTATCACGTCTTTTCTTGTAAAAATTTGATTCCCAAAATCGAGGAGGGTTTTTATAGTCTTCGATTAAATTGTGTATCAGTATATATGCTGCGCTAGCCACTGACTCTGGGGACGACATGTTCGCTCAAAAGCTCGCGGAAACTGAAGGAACAGGAACGCACAACGAGCAGGCGTGTTGCATGTAGAAGTGCGCGCGACGTATCCATTGGAGCAGTTGCAGGAGCAAGGAGCGCTGCTGGAGCGCGAACATAGTGGATACCCACCTAGAGAAGAGAGGAAAGTAACGTGGACTTTCCTCTGTTCTCATAACATGTCCATACCTTGGGTGCAAAGGGGCCCTTCTTACATCTATCGGGCCCCAGCGACCTCACCTGCTAGTGGCGCACCTGCTGATTAACGGACGAGGTTCGTATATTACGGTACCCATGTGGTGGCTTCGGCCCCTACGTGGATACTAGGTGGTACAACAGTGTTGGTCCGTAGGGGTACCACCGTGCAGCTGTGCTAAAGCCCCCCAAGCAACCCAGCCCAGGCTGGGTTACGTTAGGGATTCAGCAGCTGCACTGCCGGGCCCGGGGCGGTGTATGGTGCGGCAGGCAGGGGTCCAGTGGGGGCGAAGCGGAGTCAGTGCTGGTGGTGTGGGTCGATCCGCCGGCCAGGGAGACCCTTAGTAACGTCGTTGCCGCGGCCGCCCGCAACATAGTCATGGGGCCTGCCTGGGACCAATCACCCCAGTAGGCTGCCCCACATGTTGCACATAATCTTGCTGTGGGGTCGCCGCTCCGGGTGGTAACCGGTGTGGGGTAGCGGGCGGCCTTGCATCAGGGGGGTTTGGGAGCCCTTCCGTCCGGCGGGTCGGCTCCAATCTAACCACACGGTTCTAGACGAAGCTAGACTCTGAACTTTGTCACTTACTGCCTCACCAAATATCGCCCTGTCTTCACGCTTCCCTATATCTCACCATGACAGTGCAACAAGTTAATAGACGGTACACAGCGGCCCCTAGAAACCCCACAAAGTTGACTTCGTTTGAGGTGGAGTTCGCGAATATCCGCGGACTCCATGCGAACCTCGATACCGTCCACCATCACCTGGAGACGGCACGGCCTTCTGTGATGTTCCTAACGGAGACACAGAGACGCCGCCCTGACGACACGTCTTACCTCTGTTACCCGGGTTATATCATTGAGGAACAATTCCGCGATAAAGCCGGGGTTTGCGTGTTCGTTAGGGCGGATATTTGCTGCCGCCGGTTGCGCTGTCTGGAGAACCCCTCCTACTCCGTCCTTTGGCTGCACGTGGATCATAGCTCCATGAGCCAGATGTACGTGTGCGTCTACCGCTCCCACACAGGGGCCACTGGGACAACAAGGCTTTTCGAATACCTCAGCGAGATGGCTGACGATGCGCAGGTGCAGTTCCCGAACGCTGACCTGGTTTTCCTGGGGGACTTTAACGGTCATCACGTTGAGTGGCTGGGGTCCGAGGTCCGAGTCTTAATTAGGACCGATCATGCGGGACGAACCGCCCATGCATTCGCTCTCTCCCACGGGCTGACCCAGATGGTACAGGGGATCACCCGTATACCTGACAGGTCAGACCACACGCCCGCCTTGCTGGATCTACTGCTGACGAGTCGCCCAGCCGAGTACAGTGTGTCGGTACGCGCCCCACTGGGCACTTCCGACCACTGTGTGGTGCACGCCAGCTTACAAGTGCCACCGCCTGCTCGTGCTGAGCAAATGACTCGACGACTATGGCACTACTCGTCGGCAGACTGGGACGGTCTCCGCGATTACTTTGCGTCCGTCCCGTGGAGCCAGCGCTGCTTTGTACGGAAGGCGCCTTCGGATGGCGCTGCTGGTGTTGCTGGCGAGATCAGTCTAGGGATAGAATATTATATCCCTTTCACTGATGTCGCCAGAGGAATGTGCCGAGGCTGTCCAGAAAAAACGATTCCTGATGGATCACTGGCTCACAAAGCCCAAGAGAAGGCGGACATGCTCGCAGACCTCTTTGCGGCTAATTCCCGGGTCGATGACCGTGGCCTGCAGCCCCCCGCCATCGCCAACTGTGGCCACACTATGCCTGATATTGTTATCAGGCAATGTGATGTACGGGCAGTGCTGTGGTCACTCGAAACGTGGAAAGCCAGTGGCCCTGACGGTGCTACGAAAATGTGCTGCTGAGTTGTCTCCAGTATTAACGCGTCTGTACCGCCTGTCATACTCTACAGGCCTCGTGCCGGAGGTCTGGAAAGAGGCGAACGTACAACCGATCCCCAAGAAAGGGGATCGATCCGACCCAGGCAAGTATCGACCCATAGCTGTCACCTCAGTCACTTGCAAGGTGCTCGAGCTCCTTATCAATAAGCAGCTCATGCGATACCTGGAGGATCACTCGCTAATCAATGATCGGCAATATGGCTTCAGGCCAAAACGATCAACGGGTGACCTCCTGGCATTCGTCATGCATGTATGGGGTGAGGCTATGGAAAAGTTCGGCGATTCCTTGGCTATTAGCCTGCACGTCGCTAAAGCTTTCGATAGGGTCTGGCATGCTTCGCTCCTTTCCAAGCTTCCGGCATATGGTCTACCTCCTCAACTGTGCAGCTGGATTGCCAGTTTTTTAAACGAGCACCGAGTGCGGATCCTCTGCGATGGCCAGGCTTCTCGCTTCTTGCAAGTGAATGCCGGGGTACCGCAGGGGTCCGACCAACTCTCTTTCTTCTGCATATCAATGATATGCTTTCCCTCGGGAACATTCATTGCTATGCAGAAGACAGCACATTGCACGGGAGTTACTCGGTTCGTCCGACGGCGGGGCGATCTGTGATAGAGGAGGAGAGATCGTGGCTGATCTCGACCGAAACCTCGACAGTATCTCCCAATGGGGTGCCGAGACCTTGGTCGAGTTCAATGCCCACAAAACACAGGCGTGTGCATTTACAGCGAAAAAAAATCCCCTTTTCTTCCCCTACCCACTCTTCAGAATGCAATATTACCAATGAAGGACAATCTAGACATCCTTGGCATAGACGTTCGTCGAGAGCTCAATAACACAAAATACATTGAGAGATGTATTGGGCTAGCTTTGCGGAAACTAGGAATACTGAACAAGGTAAAGCGATTCTTTACACCTTCAACCTGATCCCACCCTCTCCCTTCCGATCCCGAACAACGTGTGCCGGGCAGAGATGTCACTCTCATACAGTGGAAACCGTCTTCGCGAGAACCGAGCGTTTTAAACGTTCGTTTCTCTGCCGAACGATGGTGGCTTGGAACGCCCTGCCTGCGCACGTGTTTCCTCCAACATATAACCCTGGGTTCTTTAAGCGAAGCGTGAAGAGGCACATTACTGGGTCGTCAAGTTGAGGGCCACTCTCTATAGTATTCCTGTGTACTGTGAGAGTCGCCCTCAATTGCCAGACGTCGCCTCAGCTTACCATCAGGCGGGTCAATTTGTCGAACTAAATATAAAAAAAAAATACCATGACAGCCGCTCGTTTCTCACTTTTTCATTCACTGGTGCAGGTGCAACCTACTATGTATGCTCTTAAAAAGAACATTGCGAAATAACAGATTGCTGCAACACAAACAAATGATAAATTTATGTGCAAGTTGAGAATAATTGTTTCATTGTTAGATAGTGATGTGACATCAGTATCAGTTACCAACCCTGCACTGCAGTTGTGGGTCTAGTAGTTCCCAGGGTTCGGTTTGAGTGAACGAATGAGCACCTTACGATCATCAACTTAACACACTGGAAATAAGTGGGTAGATATGCGTATCACAATACAGTTATTAAACGACTTGACCGTTATTAGAAGCTTAATATAATGAGATAGGCATTTCCGCTTCCTGTTGTGTTATTCCCTCTCTTTCTACCTTATAACGTTGTCTCTGTCGCACATATACCAGGCGGGGAGGACATTGGAACGTTGAGTTTCAATTCCACTCTTCTTCATTGGCTTGAAAACTTCCGTTGTGTTACCTACAGAATACTTTTCTTACACAACATTCTGTGCTAAAAAGTGCTTAAAATAATCTTTTATAACAGTTAATAATACATTTGTATTGTAGTGTTCTTATTAGATACCTGTGATTATTAGTGAAATATTATCACGTAATAATAATATATTTAGACCTAGCTCACGAGATTGTTGACATGTGGGATGTTGATTCGGCGATTATTGTTCCGATAGTCGTATCTGCGCATGGTCTAATAGCCAAGAGCCTCGACCTCCACCTACAGAGGCTCGCGTTAGGCAGCTGGGTCAAGGGCTTGATGCAGAAGGCGGTTCTGTTGAATACTTATTGTAAAAGTATTGTGCGGAAGTTCCTGTCTCTAGAGCCCTAACCACCGGTAGCTTGGTCCCTGTACCCGATGCCGGTGGGTTACTGTTTTTTATATTTTTAAATGTATTTTTTATAAATCTATTTAAAAATGTAATAAATATGTGTTAAGTGTTAATAAAGAGAATAATAATAATAAATTTATTTCACAAAAGCACTTTCACAAAACATATTACACTATTTGAGCAAGTCATTTATAACTAGGTACACTAAACTGCCTCCAAACTAGGTAAAATCCTGTATTTTGGAGGACAGTGTTAACAGGCCCATGATTGTGAGTTTGACTCACTGTGTTTGCAATACAATGCATGTGTGCGCGCGTGTGTGTGTGTGTGTGTGTGTGTGTGTGTGTGTGTGTGTGTGTGTGTAAATGTGGCAATGGGGTCATCACTGCAGGAATATCAGTAAATCCTCTGTTTTCTGGTAGTCAAACTCCAGGAGCCAGACTACCAATTTCTGTCTGGCCTTATATTTGGTGACTTTTATTATGTTGGTCTCTTTATTAGCGGTGTTGTAAAGTTTTCTACTCAAATTACGCCACTGGCGTCTCGCGAAAGAGGTCCTACACAAGACAGGTGGGAACACAGACGAAACACTCCGCCTGCCTTGGCCTAGCGAATTTACTTCTCGGTGCTGTCTTATCACGGCTCTAAGAATGAAAGATTGGCGAACCGTAAGCACTTTACAATTGGAGTACAACAGAGCGGTGGGATACCTGAATGGCCTACCTATCATAACCTTTAGTACTGCCCTTTGGGCCCTCTCCAGGTTAATCAGTACTGTTTTAACAGCTCCTCCCCACACCGTAATACCGTAGTCTATAATTGACTGACACAATGCCAGATATACCTGAGTTAGTTTATCAGGAGGCAGGGCTTCTCTTAAAGGCTTAAAGACATGTATAAGCCTCCGCACCCTTGCCTTTACCAAGTTTACGTGTTGTTCCCATCTCAGTCGATTGTCCACCTGTATACCCAAGTACTTCACGTGTTCACGTCTCTTCAACGGTGTGCATGAACAGGTTTGTTCGTCGAGACATGTGTGGGCTTTCAAGGTAAAATCATCTGGGGGGTCATTTAAATGATTTATAGAAAATGGAACGAAATTCGTTTTATCTAAATTCAGTGTTAGAAGGTTCTCATTCAGCCAAGACATTACCCTAGCAAGCGCATGTTCAGCCCTTTCTTTAACAATCCTCCAGTTACATCCACTGACAAAAATAGCGGTATCATCTGCGTAGGTGAAAATTTTTGTATATGGTATTTGCATAGTACATAGGTCGTTTATATATATCTGGAAAAGTGTAGGGCCCAATATACTGCCTTGTGGGACTCCGTAGCTTACCGTTTCCTCCTCACTGATATGCCTATCTATTTTTACTTGCTGTTTCCTGTCTGAGAGGTATTGTCTGAAGATTTTATACGTATTACCACGTACACCCAATCTTTGGAGCTTTTGTAGCAAGATGGGAACAGAAACCGTGTCGAACGCCTTAGATAGGTCTAAGAATATATACGTAAGTTGCACAAGTACCTATTAAAGATTTTTAACGGTTTTACCGTTCGAGTGTCTTGTTATATTCCGATTCCAATCATAATCTCTTAAATTTATGAAACGGTATAACATTTGGTGTGATATATTTTCTACCTTCATTTTTCGTCATATATTTTTTTTTGTTCTGTTTCCTTTATTGCAGTTAGTTGTTATGGATAACGAAAATTCGAAACGTATTAAACCGGTGGCCGGTACTTCGGGTGTTAAAAATAAAAACCGCCGAACAAGTACTAGCAGTAGTAGTAGTTCAAGTTCTTCTTCTTGTTCATCACATTCAGAGAAAAAGAGAACTAAACGCCGTCGGTCTAGGAAACAAAAGAAAGATCGTTGGCTTTTAGAGAAATTGTCTAGGGAAATTGGTAAATTAAAGAAAAATATAGTTACCCACAATAATGTTAGCTACCGTGATAATAATGACAATCTTTCGTATATTTCGGATGTTAGCCGCGACCTTTATGATGAAGGTTAATGCCGAAGGTGAATGCCGCGCAGGCAATTCAATCACCATGCCAAAGTAATATACCAGATTTGGCTTTCAATATTGGAACTAAACTTAAAGAACCTTCTGTTCTACCAACGCCGCCGGAATATTCAAAAATGTTAAAGGAGGTTCAGCGGTTTGGCAATAACACGTGGTCGGATATTCGATACTCAGAAATTATACAATCATTCCCCTGGATTTACAGAGCTGGAAACTAACGACGAGGTGAAGGCTTATGGAACTATCATAAGCCTTCCGTCATTTAGCCTACTCTGATAAATCTTACGCCGCCATTACATTTTGTATTCTTAAACAATAGGAAGCGGTTATTAATAGCTTACGTAGTTTGTTACTGTGGTCACAGACATCTGATGCTTCTTTGTTAAATCTCAATAATAAGATTGAAGAACTTTTTCTGAAAGGTGACTTTCATAAGATCTCTGCAGATCTGCTTCAGATGGCTTGCGGCCACAGAGCTGAAAGTATAGAAATGCGAAGGGCTGGTATTCTTAAGTGTGTTCGTGATCCACTAGTCAAATCTACTTTAAATAAAATACCTCCCTCCGATATCCTATTTTCAGCGCTGACATATTTACTAGTGCTTTGGAAAAAGTTGGTGGTGTGAGAAAAGCTTTCTGGCCTGTAAAACAATCCAATAGTGGGAATACTGCTCAATCTACTTCAACTTCTTCACGGCAACAATCACAGGGGCACCCCTCGCAGGGGCACGCCTCTCAATATGTACCATCGCATGGTACTCCTGGATACTGTTGTGAGCTACCGCTTACGTGCATTGTCACCAGAACCAACCCTCGCAGGGTGGTCAACAAGGTTATTACTCCTCGCAGGGGCGCAGTAATCGTAACCAGGAACACCCACTAAGTCGTAATAACAGGACTGGGTCCTTTCGAGCTCGCGGCTCGAGACAATCACATCAAAATCCTAGAGGATATAAACGTGCCTTTTCGCCTTCATCCAATAAAGGCAATAAAAGACAACGACAATGACTCTCCGATGTTTCAAGCGGGACGATTGGCTCAATACGTCAATCAATGGAGATTAATGGGAGCTCCAGATTCTATTTTAAAAATAATATCGGGGTATCGCATACCCTTTTATCGGAAGCCTCCGATGATAACGCCTTTATTAAGCGATCATCGCACACAAGAATCGGTGGAGATGACACAAATTGTTCGGCAAATGAAACAGCAGGGTGTAATAAAAGCCATAACTGTCTCTCCAAGCTTTGTGTCATCCCTATTTCTAGTACCGAAAAACGACGGGTCTCTTCGTCCTGTATTCAACCTAAAGGTTTTAGATCGATACGTATCAACGGATCGTTTTCGGTTAATAAACATGCATCGTGTACCGAATTTCCTTCAACCCGGAGATTGGATGTGCAAGGTGGACCTGTCACAGGCATATTTCCATCTTCCAATCGCACCGTCGGTTCTTACGCTTAATTTACAAAGAAAAATTACTCGAAAGGACCCCTTCCGTTCGGTCTAAGTACGGCGCCAAAAGTTTTCTCAAGTCTGACGAACTGGATAGCGCAGGTACTTCGAGAAAAGGGGGTTAGGGTCATTGTTTATCTAGACGATTTTTTAATTGGCAAATCAGAATCACAGAAGTCTAATAGACCAAGTGGACATGACATGGGAAACTCTACAGTACTTAGGTTTCCAGATAAATTTCAAAAAGTCCGTTCTAGTCCCACATCAATAAATAACTTTTTGGGTATTTATTATTTATTTATTTATTTAAACATTTAATTCAGATATTACAAATCCATAATTTATTTTCTTATCCTTATTTTTAGTTTTGTTTAATTCTGTGTAATTAATGAATTTTGGTTAATAATGACAAATTATTACTAGAAATGTCTTATTTTTTATAGTGATGATTAAAACTTGGATAATTTCGCACAAACGTTTTTAGTATTTTTTATCCTTATTCACATTGGCCCTTTTACCAGGCGATAACAAACAGGTCTCATTATATCAAGCTTCTAATAACGGCCAAGTCGTTTAATATGCTGAGTGTTATCCCATATTGTGTGTCGCAATTTTTACAAGTTGCTGTATGTGGGTACGTGTGAGTGGATTGAATTATAAATAATTATGTTGTAAAATAAAACGCGGCACGTGTTTGACACGTATTTCCTGCCACACACACGTCACTCATAAATGTCAAACCAAGCCACACTGTCAAGTGTCAGTTATTGTGACACGACCGTGTCACTTATGTCAATTTTACGTCTGTGGTCGTTGTGACCATAGATAAGTTATATTATTCTTTGTGTAACGCTGAGTGTAAAGTTGTGATGCAACAATAAAAAATATTTTTCTTTCTTTCTTCTTTCTTTCTTTTAATAGACGCGTTTTACCTGAAATAAAACGCATATTAAACTACTTATCGCTGCCTGGTATAAGAAGGAGGGAATAACACAACAGGAAGCGGAAATGCCTATCTCATTATATTAAGCTTCTAATAAGGTAAGTAGTTCTAGGTATATGCATTTTATTTCAGGTAAAACGAGTCTATTAAACATGTTATTTATTTCCGATTAAATTCCATTAATTAATGGAAGGGCATCACATAACTATTTAGTGTATTGTTGAATTAAAATATACGAGTACTTATGTATTAAAGAAGAGAATAAAATATACAATCTATATATTTAATACGACAATTTGTCTGTCCGTCCGTCGCGTTTTTCAATTATAATTAATACATACATTTGCATGAAATATTATTATTTTTTTTTTTTATATTTGAGGCGATACAAAGTTCGCCGTGATTACTAGTAGTTATTATTCAGAGCCACGAAATAACCAGCGTTTTGGTCCTGAGAAGCATCAATCAGACGTTTAGCGATATATCTGAATGGGAAACGAGCGCTCGGAATAGTGAACTGGACCTAAGTGCCGTAACCTCAAAATGGTTGAAATACTTAGTCGCCTGCAAGCTAGTTAGGTTATTTACGCGGGCCATGTAGCGTCCCACTCCAAAGCACCAAAGGCCTTCCTTCTCATGTCAGTGCTTCTGTTGTAAGACAGAAGATTATAGATAGTTGCTCCACAGTTGCAATGATGCGGCATACAAACAAACAAAGAAGTTGGGTCCAAAATACCAATTTTCGTGATATGTGATAGTTACGGGTTAAATGTTTGTTGTTATTTTATATAGTTTTCAAGCTCATAACTACAAACAGTTACGTAATAATAAGTCGTGGTAATAAGGTAACAGTAATTTACGATTAGATTTAATGTGAGAACTCATAAAGATTAGACCGTAATTTAAAATTATAGGTAACATGCGTATATTTAGTAGGCATTACACCACCTTAACAGGTTTGGAAAAAATTGTAAACATAATGAACTAGAAATGAAGTAGATAAGTTCTATGGAAGTTAATCTTTATGAACTACTAGCAGTCGCCCGCGACTTCGTCCGCGTGGTAATATGGTTTTTTTTCCGCCCCGTCGCTTGTGATTATTGTTCCCGTCGCGTCACCCGTAATAACATCTAGTTTCGTAAATAATTATTTTAGAACTAATTTCATTTCCATTAAATATGTTATAGTGAGTTAACCATAAAAGATATGCTACCGCGTACATTATTTTAGACTTTTTAAAGGGGAACAATTCTTTAGTACATCATTTGAAGATAACATTAACTATTTGACCAGCGCACGCAACGGAAATTCTAATTTTTTTTCCCCCGTTTTTGAAACATATCACACTGCTGCTCCGCTCCTATTGATCTTAGCGTTATGTTATTAGCCTATAGCCTTCCTCGATAAAAGCACTTCTCAACAAGAAAAATATTTTTCAAATCGAACCAGTACTTTCTGTGATTAGCGCGTTCAAACAAACAAACAAACTTTTCTGCTTTCTAATATTAGTATAGATAAATAACATTGTTATCGAATGGATGTCATACGCTCATCAAAACAAGAGTTGATACAGAAGCGTTCGAAGTTAGTTCGAAGATTAACGTACGGCACAAACTTATTATCTTAAAATACGTTTTATGCAATGTAGAGCAAAGTGAATAAATATAAACTGTGACAATGAAGTTTCTTGTGTTTTTGTGTGTTGCGATTACTATAAATCACGCTGATAAAATTAAATTGTCGTCAAGTGAAGTGCATTGGGAGTTCGTGAACGCTAATGGAAGTAAGTCTTGAATAACCCTCACTAATTATTTGGTAAAAGTAAATAACTTGGCATTAATACTTAATACATATAAGTAATGAATCATTTACGATGTAATTTCGTGTCAAAAAATTGGTTGATATCTCCAAGGTTCAAAGTTTATCAATGTTTATCAGAGCAGATGATAGTAGTTAGTTAAGATAAGTTAGAGGTACTGTTTGTATAATAAGTTACATTGAGACATTCTGTCGCCTAAACCACTTAAACGATGATAAAGTCTGACGAGTGATTAGTGATTTGATTAGCACATTATTACGAGAATTCAATGTGATCACAAAATTTGATGTCTTGGGCTAGTGGTGTCTTGGTTAGTTGGTAGAACGTTCCTTCTGGAAAGGGATCAGTCGCTGGTTCGAGTCCAGCCAGACGATAGTTATTGTGATTCATATTGTAAAATTATATAAGAAAAAGTTAGCATATGTATCACTGCTTTTTAATATAAAAAGAGAATTCAGTCGCATTCTTCATTTAAAATTTAAATTTTTCGGTTGTTAATTTTTCTTTTTTAAAGTACAATGACTGCTTATGCCCACAATTCGTCAATATACTTTTTACTCCCACGTAATATGAGGCGAGCCTAATGTGGCTTACCGGGAACTTTTATGTTTGCCACATGTCATATATAAAATATCGCCAGAAGACTAATGTGTCAGTAGCTCAAGTTGGTAGAGCATTCGCCCTGTAATGGGTGTCCATTCGTCCAGCATACTCGCCATGGAATCCTGATATTTCATGAATGCCAAAAAATTGTGCTAATGCTAATTAGTGCCCAAAGGAAAAAATAGTGCTCTGATACTTAAGAAATTACAGCCATAGTTCGATGAGTATGCTGGACGAAGGTTTTGCCCAGCATGCTCACCTCCGTTTGTGGAATCTGTGTACGCTTCAACCATAATTCATACTTAAAAAAATTGTGCCCAAATAGTGCCAAATGGTGCCCAAAAAGAAAAAACGGTGCTCTAATAACTCCGGAGTTATAGGCTTCGTTAAGTGAGTATGCTGGGCGTAGGTTCTACGCCCAGCATACTCACTTCACTACGCGAATACCGAACGAGCTATAGGTACAATTTACGGTTTAAAAAATTGTGCTTGAAATAGTGCCCAATATCAGTCCAATTTTCGATTGACTTTTGACCTAGAACACCATTAAATTTAATTGTAAACTTTTACATAACATTAGATTTAGTACAGTCGAGTTCAAAACTTTCTAGTAACTGACATTTTGTACAACAATCTTTTAACCCCCGACGCAAAAACGACGGAAATTTGACGTGTCTGTGATATGTTTATTTATTTATTTATATAAATCTTACAAGAAAAACACATACATATGAATTGCAATAATACGATGCAACAAAAACTCCTTCGAGTATTACCGTGCATTCGGGTCGTCAATCTTATTAATTCTAATGTAGGTATTCTAAGCACAATTTTTTACGTTAAGCACCTAATGAATATTATCATGGGAGGTAGAAAAATATAAAGTTGGCCCATATCGGTGACGAGTGAGTCGACACCACACTGGACGCAACTGCCCGCCGCCGCCACTTCGAGCAACAGCCACAACACATAGATGTAGGTACCATAGTACAGCGCATAGCTGTGCCTATACAGGATGCTCCATCACTAAAAGGTCACATTTAGTAATTAGTTATTTTAATTTGCAAGAAAATATTTTTTGAGTTTTCGTTTTAAATTTTTGTTGGTGATTCTATCTTTGAGGGACAGGAAGTTGGTTTATTAAATGGGGTACATACTATATATTTAAGTGTTCTTTTCCCGTACAGGTTCGTATAGCGAGGTAGTGAAAGTTTCTTATTAGTGACACTACGGGTTACACGATTAGTGTCCCCCGATGATTTAGGGTTTTTAAAATTCGCATTGAAATACTCTTCGTTAAGTATGTTCAATTTCACTTTCTCATGTATCGGTATTATGTTGCAGAACTGGAAGAGTTAATGATAGTCATTTTTGTAATTCTTTTTTATATTTTCAGGAACAATTTCTTTTAAGATTCTTAATTGAAGTATGTATATTTGGTCAAGGTGGCTTTTAAATGTCCTTCCGTAGCTTGATATCATTCACCGAGGCTTTTCCCAACTCAGTTGAGGTCGGTTTTCCAGTATTACTAGGATTCGGCTGCACTGATATTTTCTGTGAAGCGACTGCCATCTGACCTTCACAACCCATGGGCGATATCGAAGTTCTGTAGTGAGACCGGTCGGATTTTCGATTTAGGGCTGCAACTACCCCTAACGACTGCCATATAGATGTTTGTATGACAACCGGGACCGACGGCTTAACGTGCTCTCCGAGGCACGGAGGGGTCTCAGTGTCTTAAGAAATGGTCACCCATCCTAAGACCGGCCTGAGTCAATGTTGCTTAACCTTGGCAATGTGTTAATATTGTCGGTTACCACTAGGCCACGAGCTCCTCAAGTCCGAGTCCTTCCGTAGCTTGATAATCCATATGAAATTATGGATTCTGCTAGCGATATAATAATATAGAGAATGAGGAGTGTTTTAAAAGGAACTTTATATTTAATTATAGAAAATGTTGCTAGAATTGCTCTTAGTTTATTACACACTAGGTTAATATGATCTTTCCAGTTAAGGCGGTTATCCATCGTTAAACCGAGGTACATTTGATTTTCGACGTGTTCAATAAGGTCACAGTTACAGAGAGTATTTGAATTTTTTAGATTATTGTTATGTAAACATTCGTGACAGTGTGCTATAAGATTGGGAGTAAAAGGTTTTCTGTTTTGGCTGGAGTTAATATACATAACCTTAGTCTTTTGTGCATTTAAAACCAGCCCAGCATATTTGTGACCATGTTAAGAGTCTATCAAAGTCCCCTTGAAGACGATTTTGGGCCTCGATAACACTAGTCCCGGCGGACACTATGCAAGTATCGTCTGCAAATTGAAACATGTGTATGTCTGTGGCATCGTAGCTCCCGAAAGGATGATCCGATTTGGATTTTGTTTTTTTGTTAAAACCATGTTGATATGGTTTTAACATGTTGTTTTTTTTAAGTTCTTTTAAGGACTACCTCGGTGGCACAATGGTACAGTCAGCTTCAGAGAAAAGGAACCCCCCTTGATAATGACATGAAAGCATTAAAGCATTTTTGAATCATTGTGTATATTGCATGTTGGTCTAGTGGTTATGACCGCTGCTTTGTGGACACGGCAACCGAGGTTCAAATCCTCGGACACAAATTCTTTTTTTATTCATATAATTATATTTTTATTTTCTTAAGCACTTTTTGTTAATTAATATTTAAGGAATCAAATTTTATAGTAGGTATGAGGTTTGTAAGAAAAGATAGGCTTATTGCATAAACAATATTAATTTATTTCTCGAATTATATTTCTAGGTTTTTTTCTTTGCTCTTTCCATTTCTGGTTGAGTATACAGTTTTTCTATCTGAGTTAAATTGGGGTTACTTATTTTTAAATTTTACCTGACCTTTTTATTGACAAAATACAATACCCTATAGTGAAGTATAAAATGTTTACTTAATATACTGAATATCGCCGCGTCACATGACTCACGAATGACGTCACGTGATGCGATCGTTCGCCTTCTTTTGCATGTTCATATTAATTTGTAATTTTCTGATATTTTTGTCTTTCGGCTCAATTGTATACCAATATACAATTTACTCACAAAAAAATACCACATTAATTTATGTGCTGTTTGAGGATACGAACTCGCATCTCCAGCGCCAGCCGATCACCTAGGCCGTGTCTTATACCACTAGGCTATCGGTTCACTTGATAATAATGGCGAAAATATGAATAGCATTACTCCTTTTATCGAACAAAGTTGATTACAGTGTAATTTTCTAGACCTTAAGGTTTAAATTTCAACTTCCACCATATGTGATAATAATAACTGCTCAATAGACTAAAAGATAAGGTTGAAATTGGTATAGACTTCTCGTTTAGTTCAATAGATTACGCTTGATACAGCTTGTTGCACTACCGTCCTGTTTTACTTCAAAAACTTATCTGATGTATGAGCTGCGGCTAAAGTATTATAATATCTGTGACAGCGCACTAAGGTTGCAATTAGAATACTTCTTTGCCTTATTTACTAAATTGTGATTGAAGGTAACTTTATAATTCGTGGTAATTTGCATTGGTGTTAATCTTCCTCGTAATATTATTCAATTTATTAAGTTTTTGATCAGTTTTTAGAGTAAATTGAAAGTATGGTTCGATTAACAACATGTTTGAAAGCTAAAATTATTGTTCTCTGGGAGCAAGAACAAAGCATAAAGAAAATAACACGAGATATGGGCATAACGGTAAGAGTTACGATAAAAATATATTATATACCTATTTATTGCTTAATCATGTTACATTTTCATTTACAAGTTAGTTTTTTGGAATTTCTTTTATTTATTATCATTTTCATTACAGAGAAATACAGTGCGTAGATGGATTCGAAGGTATCAAGCGACGGGTGATATAAAATGTGAACGCCAAGGACCTCGCCCAGTTGCTTACACTCATGAATCAGAGCGGCACCGTGATATTGTGGAAGTTCACTCAGTGGCACCCTTCAAAACTACGCGCTCAAGTGCTGAAACTTTTGGAGTGTCGCTGAGTACTGTTCGACGACATCTACACGCTGCGAATATCCATAATTATAAGCCAGCCAGAAAGATTCAACTTACTGACGATCATCGCACCAACCGAGTAAATTTTGCTACTCGTTATTTAAATTTCGACTGAGAAAACGAAACTGTTATATTTACCGACGAAAAATGCTTCAAGTCAGATAGGGATGGCCGAAAAATTTTATGGAGAAGAAGTGGCCAACGGTTCAACCCTAAAAACGTATTAGACTTGAGAACAAGCGGGCGGTTAACTTTAGGTAAGTAAATGATTATATTCTTTAACATAAAATAAATTAATAATAACATAAAACTAATACATACTTATATCAATATATATATATATATATATATATATATATATATAAATATATATAATATATATATATATAATATATATATATATATATATACATATATACACGTTGATTTTATTACCGTCAGCACTACGCAAGGGTTAGCTTTCGGAATAATTTTTGAACCAACTTTGGAAAACAAACACATTTTGTTTAGAAACCTAAAAAATAATATTTAGTTTCTAGACATCAAATGAGAACCCGTTGCAGTGGACTCACTCTCTTAAAAACTTAAGTTTTACAACGATAGTTACGGTACAGTTTGTTTTCATTCAACAATGCGCTGGCACAGAAGCAAAAGCAAGCGTACGCCCGGCCCCCACCTAGCGACGACACTGCGGGCTGCGGCTCGCCTGTCCAGTATACCTCGTGACAGTGCCGGTGTCTGTTGCGTAATCGTGTGTGTCAGTGAGTAAAATGAGTCAGTACGAATATTCGAACGTGGAGTATCTAGCAATGGTACAATTGTATGCCATTGCTAACCACAACCTACAAGAGGCTAGGCGATTGTACTCCCAGCCGGAGCACTTAAATGCGTTACGGCTACGAGGAGTCAGTGATCTTCAAGTGCCGACACGCGGGACCATCTTGGCCGCAACCCAGCGCTTACTCGACCACGGACAGTTCCGGACACCGTTACATGCACAAGCCCGAGTACGTTTGAATGATTATTCCCAAATGGAAGTCATCAAACCCGCGAAGAACTACGCAGTGCGATAGTGGACGCTTTTGATATTGTGAAAAGTGATAGAGACACATCGAAAAGTTGAAAGACAGTCAATTAACACGTGCACGTTTGTGTATCGAAAGGAATGGACTCCATATCGAGCAGTTACTTCGGTACAGAGAACTGTAAATTAGTGTAAATAAACTGTAAATAGCTATGTAAGTTTGATTTTATTTGTAAATAGCTCCAATTTTTTAAATACGCCTGAAATACCTCCTCGCAGTCAGTTGTAGTTCAGTGTATTTTTATTATTATTATTACATAGTTCAAAAGTCATTAAGTCGCTATTGTTAATAGTAAAGTAGGTATTACAGACGGTCCTAAGCCCGTGTAAAGTACGAAGGAGAAATTGGAGTGTGTATTTTATGTTCAAGTAGGTATGTTTCGTAGTGATACTGGCCATATTGGCTGCGAGGGGTCATTGCTCCCTAACACATGATTTGCGCGGTACTTAGAAGCGCTCGAAGGATGGATGTGTGTGTGCGATACGTGCAGCCTTGAGCCTGGCGTCCGCGTCAATTCATCAATGAAATATCGTACTGCTACTAATGTTAAACTTGATCGAGTGAGAAGAATTACAGAAATGATAACTTTTTTATTATTATCAGTACAGTAATTTAGATGTTAAAAAAGGAATCCAAATATTATTCCGAGAGCGAACCCTTTCGACTGCTGATGATGATAAAATCAGCGACATATTGATATATGTATGTATTATATATTTCTAATTATTATTGCTGCTGACATTGATTTACATATCGCAACAGATTTGAAAAGGTTTATTATTTTAGGTTACTGGGGATGGATGTCTTCAATGGGCAGTGGAAATAGGTGACCGCATGAACAGTGAGCGATACCTTGAAGTGTTGAATGACGTAATGCTGGCTTCAGTGCGGGTCGCATATCCAGGACAAATTTACCTGGTTCAGGATAACTCTTCAGTGCATCGGTCCCGAATTGTGCAAGACTGGCTAAATGCACAAGAAGATATAACGGTGTTTGAGTGGCCGGCTAAAAGCCCGGATCTTAACCCTATAGAAAACTTATGGGGTCAGATGGTTTTAAACTGGGACTCAAGTGAAATAAAGTAAAAAAAAAAAATTGGATGAAGAGGTAAACAGAACTTGGGAACTAATGCGAAATAGTGCCGCATGTTTTAATATGGTGTCGGGGATAAAAAGTCGTCTTCAAGAAGTGATAGACAGTGAGGGCCATCCTCTCCGTTAGTAATGCAGTTTATCGATTCTTACCCAGGACAAATCTTTGTGTGCTGAACACGATTATTTATTATGTGTCTGGGTGTAATTAATCTAAAAAAAATATTTAAAATAAGTATTATATCCGTTGTCTAGTATCCATATCACATTAAGGTGCTTATTTTAGGCTAGATGACGCTGTGTATAAAGTGTCCTAACATTCATAATAATAATATTATATTATTAATACCTAATCCCATTACAAGTTTTTGTTTACAAGTTTGGTAATCTTCTAATGTGTTAACGATGCACCATCTGACCTCACATATTTTTCTAATGTTGTGTTAAAAGGGTTACCTACTTATCAGAAAATGTGATCAAAGAGGAAGATGTATATTGCTATACTGTTATAGTTTAGCATGTTGGTTCATTCTTTGTGATTCACAGGAACAAATAACATTTCATTTTTCAACCATTCTTTTATGTTCAAAGATTTTACAGAGTGTAAAAAATTAATGTTTGCAACTTTAAATAAATAAGTAAATAAATATTGTAGTTATGTTTCTAGAATTATCTAATATTAAGTAAACATTTTATACTTCACTTAGGGATTGTATTTTGTCAATAAATTTAGGTCAGGTAAAATTTAAAAATAAGTAACCCCAATTTAACTCAGATAGAAAAACTGTATACTCAACCAGGAAATGTAATTCGAGAAATAAATTAATATTGTTTATGCAATAAGTCTATCTTTTCTTACTACTATAAAATTTGATTCCTTAAATATTAATTGACAAAAAGTGCATAAGAAAATAAAAAAATAATTATATGAATAAAAAAAGAACTTGTGTCCGAGGATTTGAACCCCGGTTGCCGTGTCCACAAAGCAGCGGTCATAACCACTAGACCAACATACCATATACATGATTCAAAAAACTTTAATGCTTTCATGTCATTATCAAGGGGGGTTCCTTTTCTCTGAAGCTGACTGTACTATGTACGGACTGCCACGCTCGAGGTCTCGGGTTCGATTCCCGGGTCTGGTGGATAATGTATAATTCTCTTTAGAATTTTACCCAGATAATTATCCCAGAGTTTGGAACTTGTGCCCGGTAAATGGCAATAGGCTCGCCCCTATTACATGGGACCTAACATAGCTGGCGAGATGTGGGTGTGTTAAAGAGGTGTGCAAACGCACACCTCTGCCTACCCCTTCGGGAAAAAGGCATAAAGTATGTATGTTTTTTAAGTTACGCAAAACTTATAGTGTGACCTACGTATTTCCTTTTTACAAATTTTGAAGATCTCAAATAGATCTAAAATTAATAAAATAGGTAGGTACCTATTTTATTAATTTTATTGGCTGCAATAGACTATTAGTGCCCAGACATTTTTTTTGGAAATATTTCACCCTACAAGCAATGAAGTAATACGAGTAGATTTCATTTACGCTTACAATTTCATTTATTTATAAAAAAACAAAAAAATATTTAATAAAAATTAAAATAAATTAAATTAGCATTTAATCGACAGAAAATACCACAATTATTCCCAATCACAAAACCGCCCACAATAAGAATTTTTAATATGTTTATCTTAAAACATGTGTGAACGACTGTACCTCATTTAACGTTAGTATGTAGAAGTTTACAATTAAATTTAATGGTTTTCTAGGTCAAAAGTCAAGCGAAAATTGGACTGATATTGGGCACTATTTCAAGCACAATTTTTTAAGCCGTAAATTGTACCTATAGCTCGTTCGGTATTCGCGTAGTGAAGTGAGTATGCTGGGCGTAGAACCTACGCCCAGCATACTCACTTAACGAAGCCTATAACTCCGGAGTTATTAGAGCACCGTTTTTTCTTTTTGGGCACCATTTGGCACTGTTTGGGCACAATTTTTATAAGTATGATTTCTGGTTGAAGCATACACAGATTCCACAAACGGAGGTGAGTATGCTGGGCGAAACCTTCGTCAAGCATACTCATCGAACTATGGCTGTAATTTCTTAAGTATAAGAGCACTATTTTTTTCCTTTGGGCACTAATTAGCACTATTTCAGCACAATTTTTTTTATGCTGGACGAAGGGACACTGTAATGGAACTGTTACTGGTTTGAGTTTAGCCTAAGATCTTTATTTTTAGGGTTCCGTACACAAAGGGTAAAACGGGAACCCTATTCGGATGTCCGTCCGTCTGTCTTGGGATGTATCGCATGAACCGTGATAGTTAGAAAGTTGAAATTTTCACAGATGGTGTATTTCTGTTGCCTTTATAACAACAAATACTAAAAAACAGAATATAATAAATATTTAAGGGGGCTCCGATACAACAAACGAGTTTTTTTGGTACGGAACCCTTCGTGCGCGAGTCCGACTCGTACCTGTCCGGTTTTTACGATTTACATTGTGAAATATTTGAGTTAGTATAAAAGAGTGTTATTCAGCCTATCAAGATCACTAACAACCAACGAAATATTTTTAGTCTGACTGGGCCACATTTTTAGTCTGACTGGGCCACATTTTTTATCGGCTCTCCATAAAACCTGGCACAAGTCTTCCTTGATACGAGTAGAAAACATTTTTTTTATATTGAGTTTTTTTTATTGAGGGTTTGAGGCTAATGAGGGAGTTAGTCTAAATAATGTTTTTAATGGCCGCCAGGTCGTCTGTCTATGGGCGACCACTACGTAATACCTACTATTAGATATTTAAGAAGACTTCTGGCCGAAGGGTGTGTTGTTCCGGGGTTCCGAGACAACGAGACAAAAACCGACCAACAGGCACAACGGAACGTGTTACCTTAGATTTAAGCTTTAGTTTTATTTATTATTATGTACATATATTATGTTTTTAGTATAAGGCATTGGTCATATGGGCCTTGATACCTGATATTAATTATTATTCTTAGTTTTAAGGCAGGTTTTCACAGGGTCAGTGCACAAGTCAGCCCGACTGACCTCAAAATATTCGTGTGCGAATATACAAGTCAGCACTGACTTGTCTCGAATTCGGAGTCAGTAACTGGCCCTGTGTAAATCAGCCTTTAAGGCATATATCTATGGGCCGTAGGTTAAGTTTATTTTTAACACCTGTAACTAATCTATTGTTGCCTGATAATAAAGAGAATTGAACTGAATTAACTAATAATTGAAGTAGGTACACTTTTGTTTATGATGCTTTACAGCAATTATCGGCAACGCGACGGTTCCTGGCGGAGTGTACTCGGACTTGAAGAATGCCGGCGTTATTGGTGATATCCTGTGGGGCAATAATGATGTTCTCATGCGTTGGGTGGGATACGACGCGTGGACATATACTGCAAAGTTTCAAGGTAATTAACTTTGCAGTGCGCCTAATCCGATACATGCAGTCGCACGATAACGACACACGATATCATGACGATATCGTCTATAATATCGTGACGATATCGTGCAATGTAAAAACGCCCATTATCAGGAAGCACTATTATCAGGGTGTATGGAATAAAATGTTCGTATTTGCTACTTTATATGCAATTTTGCATAGATGGAAAGGATGAATGTTTATTAGTCATCTCTTTCACGAGAAAACGATATCTCCTGAACAGAGTTTAATGAAACTTCCCAATACCTACCTTACATCAGAATGTGGGATATGGAGATTAAACAGCTATTCCACGCGGCGAAATCAGCTAATTTATTTAATGTTTCAGTGTCTGCAGCACAGCTAAACACGCGAGTCTGCCAACTGGTATTTGATGGACTCGATACAGTGGCATTCGTGGAACTCAATGACATACCTATTGGAACGAGCAATAATATGTTTGTTCGGTACAAATATGACATAAAAAATGTCATGCGGGTATGTAATTAACAGCTTCACGTGTAGGTGATGTCGGTTATCACGACTAAAATATATCCTTAGGACTAGGTAAACTCACGTAGTCTTACATAAACTTTATTTTAATCTCCTTGTTAAATTTAATTATGATGATTCAGCAGCTGTTGACTCCATACAATATTATACAAAAGGCCGTGCTTAAATCACGCCTATACTATGTTATAAAGAGAGAGAGAGAGAGAGAGAGAGAGAGAGCCAAAAAAATATAATTTAGTTAGTAATCTTCAAAAACGTTGCACGAATTGGGACATCTTGTAAGCTGTACCTAATAGGTAATGACGTTAATTTATCATCATCAATCGTCGTCAATTTCATTAAAAGCTAGTACAAGATCTTCGGTTGGATATAGCGGTTTATATTGTGAAATTATTGATTAACTTTAAAGCTACCTTGCTATAAAATATCCATTTCGTTTCCGATCTTTCAATTAGACTACTTTGTTTCTTTGTAAAACGTTATTTTTTACTGTAGATTGGTGAAAATGTATTAAAAGTATCATTTGTATCTCCGGTGCTAGCTGCGTGGATGCAGTCTCAGAAAGAATTCGTAGCACCAGCTTGTGTACCAATTCAATACAATGGAGAATGTCATGTTAACCAACTAAGAAAAATGCAAGCCTCATTCGGTTGGGATTGGGGACCGGCCTTCCCGTCCCTTGGCATTTGGTAAGTTTCTGGCTTAACTACATCTTCACCATTTTCTTTTTCAACTACTTTAGCAGGATTTTCTTTAGAAAGATGAAATGGATCTCTAAAGAGAAGATTCAATAGTTCAAAAGATGAAAGTGTGGCTGCTATCTATTTTGTTTTATAGGAGACCAGTTTACATAGACATGTATGATGCAGCCATTATAAAAGGAGTCACAACACATGTCAAAAAAAACGAGTCAGTGTGGAATTTGAACGTATTAGTTTATATGGAATCTAATTTAAAGACAGCGGAACTCAGTGGGGCTTTGACGGTTGCGTTGCGATTAGAAGGGAGACAGACTTTGAAGAAGTGGCAGATGTTTAAAACACTCACACGGGAAGATGGAACTGCTGAAGTCAGTATGGAACTGACTGTAAATCAGGTAACATAATTCTATAATTTCCTTCTACATACATACATAAAATCACGCCTCTTTCCCAGTGGGGTAGGCAGAGACCACGGATTTCCACTTGCTACGATCCTGGCATACTACTATCGCTTCCTCAACTTTCATTAATGTATTCATGCATGCTCGCAGGATAAGGGTGCTTTTAACCTGGCCTTTATTCAAGACATCTGCGATTTGGTCGCCATAAGTCCGTCTAGGTCGACCCTTACTAGCTTGTCCATTCACACTCGCTTCATATATCTGTTTTGTCAGTCTCCTATCATCCGTCCTCTCTACATGACCGAACCATCTAAGCATACCTTTTTCAATTTTGGTTACTACATCTTTTGTCACACCCCAACGTTCCGGTATCACGTTGTTCCTTACTTTATCCACTAGCGTTACCCCAGCCATACTTCTCAAACTTCTTATTTCCACTGCATTTATTTTACTCTCATACTTCTTCTGCCAAACCCAACATTCACTACCATACATTAGTGTAGGCACAAGCACTCCTCGATGTAGCCATCCTTACCTTGTGAGACACGTTCTGGCTGTTCATAAGTTATACAGTGCCCCATTCACCTGATTACCTGCCATAACTCGCTCAATGTCACTGTCATGCCTTCCATTTCTTGAAAACTTACATCCAAGTATACAAACTCTTTCACTTGATCTACTCTTTCTCCATCAATAAGAATCGAACAGTTTGTCATATTTTCTCCTCTTTCAAAAATCATTACTTTTGTCTTACTTACATTCACTTTCATTGCTTTCTTCTTTAACGACTCATATAGAATATCGATCATTTGCACTTTCTTCTAATCTAAAAAAAAGAGTCACGGTGTTGGTGGTTGCACTCCACCGAAACGTTTCGAAGGATCTTGGAGTAGTTATCGCCACCAGCCACGCTGCCATCCATACCAGCAAAGCAGCAGTGAAAATGTAGTAAAAATATAGCAAATTGATTCCTTTCATCAGTAATCTATCAAAAATGAACATTAATTTTTTGCCAAGTAGTTACTTAATGGTAGTAGGTAGTAGTAATATAATTATGTTACAGGATATGGTCAGACTTTGGTGGCCTAATGGTTACGGAGAGCAGGCCTTGTACGACTTGAAGGTACAAATAAATACGGGAGATAACAATACCGATGTATCAAAGAAGTCTTTGAGGGTAGGCTTCAGGACCATTCAACTGGTGGAAGAGGATGCTGCGGCTATATTAGGTTAGTCCAGTGTTAGAGTTATTAGGGGAGAGTAACCATTATTGTCCTGGCGCTTAAACTGGACTACTTCAGTTTTATGGTGTGCTCACGATGATACTTGGGTAGCAACTTAGTGTCGCTTCGAAGTGGTCAATTCTTTGTGACTAAGTTACAAACATCTTCACAAACTTCCGCTGTTTATTACAATATTAATTTATTTAAATCATTCACACAGGAAACGATACTATCGGTAGCTCCGGTCTCTCATTTTACTTCAAAGTCAATGGTTATCCGATTTTTATGAAGGGCTCCAACTGGATACCGTCGAACGTTCTACCAGAATTGGGCGAAAAGCAAACCGATGTTGGTCTGTATTTCTATTTTATATACCGTTTATTATTGATAACCTTACTTATTATTGTGACCGTGCACCCGTGACCATTGCTCTTGCACATGCGTTACGTATTTTTACCAATGATAATCGCGTAAAATACGGTTTTCATTGGAGGAGGCCTATGCTTAGCAGATGGCGTCGAGTTGGCTAAAGAAAAAAATTACGTAAAGTCTGATGTAATATGTCATTATTCATTAATTATTCATGTCTACAAAGAAAACAAATTTGTACCAAACAGCAGTGAACGCCAAATTGACGTTTTCCTATTACCGGGACACATGCCGAATAAAATCCATTCTCAATCTATCTCCGGACTAACTTTTATCATGTTAAATTTAGTAGATTTACCTACAAACTATTCATACTTTTTTTTAAAGACCGCGGTCCCAAACCTCTGCCACTCGTGTCCCTTCGTCCAGCATACTCACCATGGAATCCTGATATTTCATGAATGCCAAAAAATTGTGCTGAATAGTGCTAATTAGTGCCCAAAGGAAAAAAATAGTGCTCTTACACTTAAGAAATTACAGCCATAGTTCGATGAGTATGCTGGACGAAGGTTTCGCCCAGCATACTCACCTCCGTTTGTGGAATCTGTGTACGCTTCAATTCATACTTCAAAAAATTGTGCCCAAATAGTGCCAAATGGTGCCCAAAAAGAAAAAACGGTGCTCTAATAACTCCGGAGTTAGGCCGATACCTCACCGAGACGCCATGGCGACGTGGCCAGCGACGTCGCCAACTAGTACTCATTGAGATATATGACGGCTAACTCACTTGGCGACCGACTGGCAACGTCGCCAGTCGGTCGCCAAGTGTCATATATCTCAATGAGAACTAGTTGGCGACGTCGCTGGCCACGTCACCATGGCGTCTCGGTGAGGTATCGGCCTAATGCACGGATATCAGCATTTTATACTAAACATTTACATTTTAAACTACCTAAGCTATTAATTTGTGTTAAGTACTTACGTAATTAACATTAATAATTCTTTAAATTCCCACAGCCGCACTACCTATGTTACGACGTCGCTGGCCACGTCGCCATGGCGTCTCGGTGAGGTATCGGCCTTATAGGCTTCGTTCAGTGAGTATGCTGGGCGCAGGTTCTACGCCCAGCATACTCACTTCACTACGCGAATACCGAACGAGCTATAGGTACAATTTACGGCTTAAAAAATTGTGCTTGAAATAGTGCCCAATATCAGTCCAATTTTCACTTGACTTTTGACCTAGAAAACCATTAAATTTAATTGTAAACTTCTACATACTAACGTTAAATGAGGTACAGTCGTGCACACATGTTTTTGGATATAAATATTAAAAATTCTAATTGTGGGCGGTTATGTGATTGGAAACAATTGTGGTATTTTCTCACATATCAAAAACTGTCGATTAAATGCTAATTTAATTTATTTTAATTTTTATTATTTTTTTATTTTTATAAATAAATGAAATTGTAAGCGTAAATGAAATCTACTCGTATTACTTCATTGCTTGTAGGGTGAAATATTTCCCAAAAAAATGTCTGGGCACTAATAGTCTATTGCAGCCAATAAAATTAATAAAATCGGTAGCTACCTATTTGAGATCTTGACAATTTGTAAAAAGGAAATATATTATACAGTTTTTTTTTAGTGTACAATTTTTTATATTACAAGATCCAATAGTTCGATTAATAAAAGGTTTAACAATAAAAAACATTTTTAATTACTTACAATATTTATTACTAATGAAATGAAATGATTTATTTATTTGTATAGGTCACTAAATGGCTCTTAAAAACGTCAGTAGGCACTTAAAATAAAAAAAATGTCATTGCTTCTGTCATGTCATATTTGCATGTACTGCCCGATTCGCAAAGCAATAAGTAGAAACGAGAGAAAGAACCTGGCAATAAAACTCTCGGTCACTCTTTTTCAATAATTAACTCATTTATACATTTTCTTAAGACTAAATGTGGACGAATGTACATTGGTCCCGTGTCAAAGTCAAAAAGGGCGTGTATAATGCACCAAAAAAAAATATAAGTATATAGTCACCAAAGTACAAAATATGCTACAATTACGGCATTTTAGGAGACGCCTGCACCATGCTCAAGCCGAACTTTTATCGTTAAGGTAATCAATTGTCTTATAAAATGCTTTTTGACATAAAGTGGTCTTAGTTTATTTTTATTACGTAGATTTCTGTCTGTAACGTCACTTACTATAGTATAGCTAGATATATTTTTTCCTGACATACAGTGTGTTACGAAAGGGTTATATCAACCCGAAGCCTGCATCATCAGCTGGTCGACCATAACCCGTTTAAATATTATGGCGACCGCCAAATGAGAAAAAAAAGTTCATCAAAAAATTTAAAAAGATTTTCAAATCATAACAAACGTGTCCCAACGCTACGGCTTGATGTAGCTACAACTAGACAATGAGCGCGTGGTACGTATGTACAATGCCCTTGGCGGTGGCGCGGGTGTCGCGGTGGTGTGGGCGTCCTTAAAGGATTATTTTTGTTTATGTAAATAAAATTTTGACCAAAACATAGTTATGTTTCCCCAGATCCTCGTCCGTGGTTCGACAGGTGCACCACATGCAAGTGATAGTAAAATCTGTCCCCAATTTTAGAAAAATCTTACCTGTTTACAGGAAAGGTTAATTTCTTGTGTAACAGTGTTAAATGCGGCTTCGACTCGACTGCGTACACAGTATTTTAGGTATCAAAACTCACGGTACAACTCCCTTCTACACAAAGCATCATTTCGTAATACTCTTCGTTACTCAGAGCCATTACTACACAACACAATCAGTATCAAAGTATCTTGGGTGCAAAGGGGCTCTACCAACATCTTTAGGGCCCCAGCGACCTCACCTGCTAGTGGCGCACCTGCTGATAAACGGACGAGGCTCGTTAATTTACGGTACCTATGGAGAGGCTACGGCCCCTACGTGGGTACCAGGTGGTACAACAGTGTTGGTCAGCTGTGCTAAAGCCCCCCAAGTAACCCAGCCCAGGCTGGGTTGCGTTAGGGGTTCAGCAGCTGCACCGCCGGGCCCGGGGCGATGTATGGTGCAGCAGGCATGGGACCAGTGGGGGCAAAACGGAGTCTAGTGTGGGTGGTGTGGGTCGATTCGCCGGCCAGGGAGACCCTTAGCAACGGAGTTGCCGCGGCCGCCCGCAACACAGTCATGGGGCCCGCCTGGGGCCAACCACCCCAGGAGGCTGCCCCACATGTTGCGCATAATCCTGATGTGGGATCGCCGCTCCGGGTGGTAACCGGTGTGGGGTAGCGGCGGCCTTGCATCAGGGGGGTTTGGGAGCCCTTCCGTCCGGCGAGTCGGCTCCGACCTAACCACACGGTTCTAGACAAAGCTAGCCCCTGCGCTTTGTCACTTACTGCTGCACCAAATGTCGCCCTGTCTTCACGCTTCTTCTACTTCAAAATCTACAATGGCAGTGCAACAAAAAAGAATTAAACGTTACACAGCGGCCCGAGGAAACCCCACAATTTCACATTTCGAGGTGGAGTTCACTAACGTCCGTGGACTCCATGCGAACCTCGATGCCGTCCACCACCACCTTGAGACGGCACGGCCCGCTGTGATGTTCCTCACGGAGACACAAATACGCCGCCCTGACGACAGGTCTTATCTGTGTTACCCCGGCTATGTCATCGAGGAACAATTTCGAGACAAAACCGGGGTGTGCGTGTTCGTTAGGGCGGATGTTTGCTGCCGCCGGTTGCGCTGCCTAGAGAACCCCTCCAATTCCGTCCTTTGGCTGCACGTAGACCATGGCTCTATGAGCCAGATCTACGTGTGCGTCTACCGATCCCACACAGGGGATTCTGAGACAACAAAGCTCTTCCAGTACCTCAGCGAGACGGCTGATGAAGCGCAGGTGCGGTTCCCGAACGCTGACCTAGTATTTCTGGGGGACTTCAATGGCCATCACATTGAATGGCTGGGGTCCCTCAAGACTGATCATGCGGGTAGAGCCGCCTATGCGTTCGCTCTCTCCCACGGTCTGACCCAGATGGTATGCGGGATCACCCGGATACCAGACAGGTCAGATCACGCGCCCGCTCTGCTGGATCTACTGCTGACGAGTCGCCCAGCCCAGTACAGTGTTTCGGTAGGAGCCCCACTGGGTAGTTCCGACCACTGTGTTGTTCACGCTGGCATGAAGGTGTCACCTCCTGCACGTGCTGTACAAACGTCACGACGACTATGGCACTTCTCGTCAGCGGATTGGGACGGTCTACGCGATTATTATGCGTCCGTCCCCTGGAGCCAGCGCTGCTTTGTAGGAAAGGCTCCTGCGGATAGTGCTTCTGCTATTGCTGGCGAGATCAGTTTAGGGATGGATTATTACATCCCTTTCACTGATGTCGCCAGTATCCGCAGAGCCCGTCCCTGGTTCGGGCGAGATTGTGCCAAAGCTGTTCGACAAAAACAGTCGGCATATCGCGACCCGGGCTGTGCGCGACCCAAACGTGGTCAAAGCAGCGTACAACCTGGCCACAAAATCGAGTAAGAGGGCCTTTAAGAGAGCGGATGCCCAGCGCGTCGCGCGGCTTGGTCAGGAGCTCACTTCCCATCCCACGGGCAGCCGTGGATTCTGGCAACTGGCCAAAGCCGTGCAATCTAACTTTTGTCAGCCCTCGCTGCCACCGCTGCGTTACCCAGATGGAACACTGGCTCACAAAGCCCAAGAGAAAGCGGATATGCTCGCAGACCTCTTTGCGGCTAATTCTCGGGTCGACGACCGTGGCCTGCAGCCCCCCGCCATCGCCAACTGTGGCCACACAATGTCTGATATTGTTATCAGGCAATGTGATGTACGGGCAGTGCTGCGGTCACTCGACACGCGGAAAGCCAGTGGCCCTGACGGCATTCCGGCGGTGGTGCTACGAAAATGTGCGGCTGAGTTGTCTTCAGTATTAACGTGTCTGTACCACCTGTCATACTCTTCAGGGCTCGTGCCGGAGGTCTGGAAGGAGGCAAACGTACAACCGATCCTCAAGAAAGGGGATCGGTCCGATCCAGGCAACTATCGACCTATAGCTGTCACCTCAGTCATTTGCAAGGTGCTTGAGCTCCTTAGAAATAAGCAGCTCATGCAATTCCTAGAGGATCACTCGTTAATCAATGATCGACAATACGGCTTCAGGCCAAAGCGATCAACGGGTGATCTTCTGGCATTCGTAACGCATGTCTGGGGTGGGGCTATGGAAAGGCACGGCGAGTCCTTGGCTATTAGCCTGGACATCGCCAAAGCCTTCGATAGGGTCTGGCATGCTTCGCTCCTTTCCAAGCTTCCGGCATATGGTCTACCTCCTCAACTGTGCAGCTGGATTGCCAGCTTTTTAAACGAGCGCCGAGTGCGGGTCCTCTGCGATGGCCAGGCTTCTCGCTTCTTGCAAGTGAATGCCGGGGTACCGCAGGGGTCCGTACTATCACCAACTCTCTTTCTTCTGCATATCAATGATATGCTATCCCTCGGGAACATTCATTGCTATGCAGATGACAGCACACTGCACGGGAGTTACTCAGTTCGTCCGACGGCGGGGCGATCTGAGATTGAGGAGAGACGACGACTCGTGGCTGATCTCGACCGTAACCTCAACAGTATCTCTCAATGGGGTACCGAGAACCTGGTCGAGTTCAATGCCCGCAAAACATGCGTGTGCATTTACTGCGAAGAAATCCCCTTACCTTCCCCTACCCTCTCTTCAGAATGCATTATTACCAATGAAGGACAACCTTGATATCCTTGGCATAGACGTTCGTCGAGAGCTCAATAATAAAAACTACATCGAAAGATGTATAGGGCTAGCTTCGCGGAAACTAGGAATACTGAATAAGGTAAAGAGATTATTTACACCGAACCGGAGGTGTCTGCTGTACAAGACGCAGATTAGACCCTGCGTCGAATACTACTCTCACCTCTGGGACGGCTCCGCGAAGTATCTGCTGGACGCTCTCGACGCTATGCAGCGACGGGCTATCCGTATTATAGATTGTCCGGAGGTAACGGGAGGCCTTGAGCCGCTTGTTCAGCGCCGAACAATAGCTTCCTTGGCCGCATTCTACCGTATTTACCACGGCGAGTGTTCTGAAGAGCTCTTTAATCTGATACCACCCTCTTCCTTCCGATCCCGAACGACTCGTGCCGGGCAGAGATGCCACCCCCACACAGTGGATAGCATGTTCGCGAGAACTGAACGTTTTAAACGTTCGTTTCTCTGCCGAACGATAGTGGCCTGGAACGCCCTGCCTGTGCACGTGTTTGCTCCCACATATAATCCTGGGTTCTTTAAGCGGAGCGTGAAGAGGCACATCAGTAGGTCGTCAAGTTGAGGGCCACTCTCAATAGTAATGTGTGCTGTGAGAGTGGCCCACAATCGCTAGACGTCGTCACGACTTACCACCAGGCGGGCGGCGTCAATTTGGCGAACCAAATATAAAAAAAAAAAAATCACACACAACTTGACACAACTCACAATTTAACACACTAAACAATTATTTAGCTACCTTACTGCACAAAGCGAAGAATGCTTTGAACTGACTTGTGCTGTGACCTTGCTAAATGATTTTAAATAAAATTCTAGGAAACTTCGTGACTCGCGCTTCGTGTTCGTGCGGCGTCGCTTGATGCGGAAATGAGACAAAATGTTCCTACCAGGAGTGAGACGGAAGGCTTTTCACAGGCGCGCATTATTTGTACCTATTTTAATGTCGATGACCGAAGCAGCTGATTTTAGCTAGTGTTGTTTAAACAAGTGTTTATTTTATTCGGTAATAATGTATTTTTCATGAACTTGTATTTTCTTCTGTGGCGGTCGCCACATATTAAAGAAACGGGTTCTGGTCGCCCAGCTGATGGTACTGGCTTCGGGTTGATATAACCCTTACGTAACACCCGGTATATTGGGAAGCTACAGTTAAAATATTAATATCTTTAAATCGCTCCCTAAGAGAATCTCTCTTACCTAAACAATAAATGGCACGGACTGCCTTCTTTTGTAACATAAAAATTGTTTCTATATCTGCCGCATCCAAAAACAAACAAAATCCAAATCGCATCCGTTCTGGAGCTATGATGCCACAGACACACACACATAAACACAGACACGTCAAATTTCCATCGTTTTTACGTCGGGGGTTAAAAAATTGTTATTCAAAATGTAAGTTATTAGAAAGTTTAGAACTCGACTGTACTAAATCTAATGTTATGTAAAAGTTTACAATTAAAAATGGTTTTCTAGGTCAAAAGTCAAGCGAAAATTGGACTTATATTGGGCACTATTTCAAGCACAATTTTTTAAGCCGTAAATTGAACCAATAGCTCCTTCCGTATTCGCGTAGTTATGTGAGTATGCTGGGCGTAGAACCTACGCCCAGCATACTCACTGAACGAAGCCTATAACTCCGGAGTTATTAGAGCACCGTTTTTTCTTTTTGGGCACCATTTGGCACTATTTGGGCACAATTTTTTGAAGTATGAATTACGGTTGAAGCGTACACAGATTCCACAAACGGAGGTGAGTATGCTGGGTGAAACCTTCGTCCAGCATACTCATCGAACTATGGCTGTAATTTCTTAAGTATAAGAGCACAATTTTTTTTCCTTTGGGCACTAATTAGCACTATTTCAGCACAATTTTTTGGCATTCATGTAATATCAGGATTCCATGGTGAGTATGCTGGACGAAGGGACACTGCCACTCGCGCCTCTGTCACTGTCAATCGCCGAGCGCCTCTGGTAAGCACACAGGGAATTTCCAGTCGCGCCCGGCGGAAACTATACATACTGGTGAAAAGTATAACTATGTGTTTATCTTAGCTGTTGGAGTGTGTATGGTTTCATGTACTTAGAATTTGATGTTATTCAGTGGATAGGTTATTACGCGCTGCCCGTAGTACCCACATGGCCATGCTTCGAGTGTGGGGGGGAGGTGTGTACGAATCAGACTATTTCTACGAGAAGTGCGACGAGTACGGCATATTAATCTGGCAAGATTTCTTATTTGCCTGCTCTATGTATCCTGTCGATGCTGAGTTCATTGTGTAAGTATGTACTGTACGTTGGACTTTTCTAATCCTTATTAGGTGCCTACCGATATTAAATATGTACTGGTTGAATACACGAAATTTTCTCTATTTCGATCGATAAAACAAATGAGATGTTTTAAATAAAGACCAGGTTAAAAGTACTCGTAACCGGCGAGCATGTATGAAGTCACTAATGAAAGTCAAAGAAGCGAAAGAAGTAGGTATGCAAGGATCGTACCAGGTAGAAATCCGTGGTGTCTGCCTACCCCAGTGGGAAAGAGGCGAGTGATTTTATGTATTATATGCGACAATTTATATGCGAAAAGTCGTGACGCGGAGCTGGAAATTGTAGGTATTGGAGTCCAATAGTACTTTTGACGACTGGTGGGATTGGCATTGAGACTCGAATGTTTGTTGCCAACGCTCACAATTTCCAGCTCCACGTCACGACTTTTTAGACAGGTTATAGGTAAAGATAATGTTTGTGTAATGTTATTGTTGTTATGAATCGTAGATCAAAACGGAGCCTTCGCTCCCTGGTGTAACTTAAATGCATTAGGTACAACAGGTGTTTTTTTTTTGAATAAATTACTTTTCGCAAGGCCCGTAGTTTTCCATGTATCTGCCTAGGTACTAAGTTTATAAAACGGAACAACTATTTCATTTTCAAATCATTACAGCACAGTTAAAGAAGAAATCGAGCAAAATGTATTACGCCTTCAGCACCACGCATGCATCGCTGTTTGGGCCGGCAATAACGAAAATGAGGTGGCACTCAGAGGCAATTGGTATAACACAGAACCAAATTACGACAAATACAAAGACGAATATATAAAACTATACGTGTCGACAATCAAACCAATTGTTGAAAACGTAGATCCTGGAAGACGTTATTTAGTATCGAGTCCTTCAAATGGAATTGAATCTGAGAAAGATGGTTATATAGCTATAAACCCATATGACCCTCATTACGGTGACACGCACTATTACAATTATATGGCAGATAATTGGGACATGAATATGTATCCCAAAACTAGATTCGCATCAGAATATGGGTTCCAATCATTGCCATCGATTGCAACTATGAGAACAGCAACTAATAAGTCTGAAGATTTTGATGTAGACAGTGAATATTCTGTACGTAGACAACACAGCCCATATGGCTATAGTTTTATTACGCGACAAATAATGAAACGGTTGAACTTAGACAAAAATGACCCTAAATATTTCGAGAAACTTATTTTTTACAGTCAGGTAAGAAGTTATTTATATACTGTATTCATTAGCTGGTTGACGAACAGATAGGTACCTACTTGAGAGCAGATTACAAAGCAACTCTTCAGTAGTTAGGCAGGTACTACACTTACATCAAACTGCTAGAACTGCTAGTTGAAATAAAAATAATATGAATGTTTTAGATATCACAAGCAATGTCAATAAAGGCGGAGACAGAATTCTATAGGCAAAGCCAATATGACTGGTACACAATGGGAGCATTGTATTGGCAACTCAATGATATTTGGCAGGCTCCATCTTGGTCTAGTATAGGTAAGCTTTTTGAATACAGAATCGTAGAGTTTGTGTATAATGTTTTTTTTAAACTTTCGCGTTTTGTACACATTATAAACTTAAGACAAACTGGTCTTTGTGTAGATATATGATTCAACTTTTTTCATCTGGTTTATGAGAATTCTGGTTCTATATAGACTATTTTTTGTTTTCAGAATACGGAGGCAAATGGAAGATGCTACACTATTTTGCAAAATCATTTTTTGCTCCAGTTCTAGTTTCACCACGCTTACGCCTAACGTCCGATGTCGATGTTTATCTAATAAACGATAGATTCGTACCCATATATGATTCCGAAATAGTCGTGCAAGTGTTCCGCTGGGATACTTTAACTCCCTGCAGTATGATGACATTTTCTGTTAATGTAACTCCCCTGTCGTCAAAATTATTAGATATCACGACAAATTTTTGGAAAAACCATAAGCTTGAAAATGTGTTTTTGAAGTTTTCTTTGAAATCTCCTGGAGTACTGTTTTCACCACCCAATTATGTATTTCCTAAGCCACTAAAATCAATAATCGGTTTAAAGGAGCCTAATATACAGGTAAGTAAATTTTATTAATTTACTTTGGACGTAGTAAATATTGGTCGTGAAGTTCAACTTTTATTCTTACAAGAAGTAAATCTGGGTTGGGTTTTTGGACATATCCATTGGGACCTAAACTGTTCCAAATCGAGTGGGACTTTAGAATAAAGTATTCTAAATTGTAAGTAAGTGCATGATTATGATGGCCATGATTAGTTTTGGATTGGTCACTTAGAAAGCAGTAGGTAATTCCCCGACACGCAACGTCCCCGTGAAAAGGTAAAATGATGAAAAAGCTCTCAAGACTCATATTTTTCTCAGGGAATATAGTCCTAGTTGCAAAAACCGAATTAAATTCCAGTTTTCTCTTTTGCAGTTAAACGTATCAAATGTTGTTTTAAGAAGACCTGACACTAAATTGGAGTATGCCATTACATTTGCTGTTGACACAGTAATATTATTTTTATGGCTCGAAACGGATGTTGAAGGGTTCTTTAAAGACAATGGCCTTATCATTACCGAGGCTGATTTTACTGTGTTATTTATTTGTGACCATTATATAGCACCAAATGTATTACGTAAATCTATTAAGTACCAATATTATATGCACTGATTAATGCAAAAATGTTGGTAAATATTTTCTAAGTATAATTATATTATTTCAAATAGAATACTGTGCATTTTTTATTAGTAGCTACACTAAACACTGTAGTTTTTAAAAAATCGGTCACGTGAGCAACAAAAACTTCTTGAAATTTTCTGCGATAGCATTGGTCACTTATGTCGATCGACAAAAGTAATTAGTGAACTGTGGCTGTCATAGGCCAGCAGGGATTGCTTTGTGATCTAGTTCTCTATGTTCTCTTTATTATTTCGAACTTCGATTCAAAAGGGACATATTAACGGGAGTGTCTTGCATATAGGCACACCAACACGTTGGCTTACACCTCACGGGCGTTTTGGGTCCGTCAATATTTCACGGTGTAGGGTGACAAACGGCGTCGCGCTTGTCATCTAACATCTGTCATCGGGAAGAGGTGGTGCACCGCGGGAAAAACTGCGTTTTACGCGCGGTGCAGCGTTGCACCGCCACCGGCGAATCTTGCGGTTTGACACTGTGATTTGTATGTACAACCGAAACGCAACGGACCAAAAACGCGTCGGTGGGGCTGGGCCCTTTATTTTTTTAATTGTAGCTCGAATTAAGGATAAAGAAGGACCAATTAGCTGATTTGCATAAAATGGAAACAATCTTTAAAAGGCAAAGTAATCGATTTATTTAATTATTAACAATGTGAATATGCGTGTTTATATTACTAAAATTAACAACAAGTCGATACATGCAAATATAGTACAATAATGAGATTCTAAATAAATCTTTGGACGATTTTTTCATGAACTTGTAAGGGCTTTCAGAATTCTTACCAATATGTTTTGAAGTTTCAAAATGTCTACGTAAACGTCTTACATAATGTTTCTTAAATGTAACATTAACGGTAACAGTATTTGCATAGAAAAATACATGGTTAAGTATTAGAAAAAATAAGCAATTTAAATACGAAACCCAAATAGTGAAGATTCATAGTTTTTCCTTAAACATTTTCAAACTAATGTCTACATGTATATTTTGTAGATTACTTCGTTGTTTACACTACGTACATTGTGGTGTACAGAGTGGGTAGCTAAATTTCGGGGTCCGAGTATTTGACAGATTTTGCATTAACTTTACCATGGGACTTGGGTTTTTGCTGGTGGCCTTTTAGCTTACCTCTGGCGCTGGGCAAAAATCCAGGCCCAAACGCTCAATGGCAATACCGTAACGTTTCCTTATCCCGCACCACGAACTAGTTCAGAGTAACTAGTTCTTCTGTGCGGGAAAAAATCAAGCATTACCTTGACATTGGCGAAATCATCGATGAATATCGATGGAGCCACGTTAAAAAAAGAAGAAGAACTTTACCATGGCCCATGAACGTTACCTTCTAAATCATAATTATGTTTGAAGGTTATGGTTAATATAACATTTAGGAAGTACTTCTAAAAACAAATAGAAAAAATGGAGTGAATGTTTTAATTAGAAAAAAGTTGTAAAATTATAGCTACCCACAAATTCGTTATAATTTAATGACAATGGTTATTAGTGATTAAAAAAAAGCAAAAATATACACCTGTGTGAATATAAATACAGTACAAAAATATCGAAATAACATACTCCATTACTTATTTATGTTTATAAAAATCTTTTATAAGCCATAAAATGAAGACCTTTATAGAAGGCCACAACTAAAGTTATTGCTAAGATTGTTAATTAGAGAAGAAGCACCATTTTTATAAACTAGTATTTTTTTTATTAAATTAACGCATACAAATTTTGTTTATACTGACTTATACTAACAGGGTTATATAAAATTATAATTTTAAATTACAGCGCCGCCATTTGTAAATACACTGTGTATTTACAAATGGCGGCGCTTGCAATAGTGGCGAAATATCGGTCGAATAAAAGAACATTATAATATGGTAAATATCTCATCAGTCAACACATTTAGGTTAAACAATTCATGGCTAAAACAGGTATGTTACTACGATGCGAACTTAGAACGTGAAATTAGAAATTGCACCTCTTTTCGTTGCCATAATATTAACATTAATATTTTTTTGGACATTCTCACACGACGTTATCTAGCCCAAATTAAGCTACTACATGGGGCACACTAAAAGTTTTGCACTTCTAGCTAATCGGAACTATTTGAATTTTGAATGTAATATTTTTTTAAACGTTGCAACCTTCTTAGTCATAAAAAAAAACAATTGGCGGGAAATCATTTGTCAATTGTTTTTTATCACACATCAAAGTTCTAATCATCGAAAATAATGTGGCTACTGTTAAGCGGTTAATTGAAGAAAACCCGCGGATTACCTATGAGACAATTCGAGGACTATTGGGGATTAGTATGAGTCAAATCCAGAAAATTTTACACGAAGAATTGAAAGTTTGGAAACGATCCCTCATGAACTGACAGCGGAGCAGAAGCGGGCTCGCGTGGAATGGTGCTCACAGATGCTACTGAAGTACGACCACGGACATTCTAATGCTGTTTATGACATTGTCACAGGAGACGAAACGTGGATTTATTGTTTAGAACCCGAAAAAAAACAGCAATCTTGTGAATGGGTGTTTGAAAATGAGAACAAGCCAACAAAAGTGAGGCAGGCGAGAAACGTTGGTAAAAAATGATTTGCGTTTTTTTTTCTCAGCTACGGGTCCCATCTGTTCAATTCCACTTGAAGATCAAAAGAGTGTTAATGCCGAGTGGTACGAGTATTATTGCCATTTGTTTACCCAGGGTGTTAGAAAAAGTTCGCGAAAGACGCGTTCTCTTACATCCTGACAACGCTTCTTCACACACGTCCAACAAAACAATGTCATTTTTAGCTTCCGAAAAAGTACAACTCGTCACCCATCCTGCGCATAGCCCCGACCTAGCACCTTCTGATTTCTGTATTTTCCCCAAAATCAAAGATTAGATGAGAGGTTTCACTTTTACTAACTCCGAAGAGGCAGTGATAGCGTTCAATCAGCACGTAGAAAACATGCCTTCAGATCTGTGGTCCTCCTGTTTTAAAAAATGGTTCGATCGCATGAAAAAATGTTTAAAATGAAAAGCAATAAACATAATATTTAGGTTTTAACATATTGTTTTTCAAGTTACGAAAAACTTATAGTGTGACCTACGTATAAGCTTGTGCTATGGGATTTAGACGACTGATAAACATACTTATATATTTCTAAATACATACATCGCACAACGAATTTGATTCGATCCGGAATCGAACCTGGGACCTCAGGGACGGTAGTGGCATACTCACACCACTGCGCCACCAAGGCAGCCGTAAACGATTTGTTTCCAGTGTTTTTAGACGCGTCCCACTTGTCCCATAATCAGCACATGTGATTTAGACAATTCTTTTTGCATATTTTGATTGCCCTGCTTAATTAGAATAGGCACCTACCGGTAGTTGATCTTAATCACATTTGACTCACTATACGGCACATATTTGTTAAGAAGATGTAAAACAAAAAAGGCCAGAAGTTTTATATGTGGTCACGTGACCAATTTTGTACCTGAAGTACCTTCGGAGACAGGTGTGTGAAAGGAATCAAGCCGTTCTCCGACCTTACCTTATTTAAGTAAAACTTTAAGCTTGCAATCTAAAGGGACCTACGAATAATGTATCCTATAGTAGTGTAATTCGGCTCAAAAAATGGCACCACATAATGGAGACCGCGGAAGGCGGGGCTTCAAAAGGGTACCGCGCGACACATTCAGACCGCCGCTGTCACACGTTTCGTACGGTTGTGTCGCTGGAACCAATCAGTCATTGATTTTAATTGTGTTTTCGCGTTTGTTATATTTCAAATATGCCTTCGTGTGTTGTGAAGTGGTGCAGAAGCCATACGGATATGAAAAACGCCGGACTCACCTTCTATCGGTCAGTAAATATTCATTTTAAAAACACGTACTTGGTGAAGTTGAAAAGCGTTATGCAACATGAACGCAATTCAAAAATTAAATTATTTTTTATACAGTGTTCATAGTATGTTAAGCTCTAAGGTAATATTATTACTATGATATTATATTAGTAGGATGATATTATGCATAGAAATTAAATTATAATTTGAATGTCACATATTCCCAACAAATGAAGTCTTTATTAAATTCCAACCGCCATAAATTAAATAAACTAATTATTTTCCGAGGTAGGTACATAATTGTGAAAAAAAAAAACTTATTTTAATTTGTATGCCTATGTAGTACAATCAATAGAAAAATAATAACAATCCAGTAATTATTTTTCTATTGATGGAACTTTGATTAAACTTATTCAATAAAAAATAAATACATAATAAGCTATCTTATTATTGTATAACACCATCCACTTCGCTGCTTCGCCACTATGATGGGCGGGGCGCCGAGCCGGCATGACCTTGGCGCGACCAATCGCGTGCATGTGTTCAACGATAGACAGTGTGAGTGTTTTGTTTTATTGCTGTTTCTTGGTATGCGTAAGTGATTCCAAGATTTCAGCGGTAACTTTATAGGAGTTACATTTCTATAGGATACATTATTCGTAGAAAGGGACAAATACACGACTGGTGTTACACGGAGCGCTTTACTGGCTACAAGGTTTACAAAATATAACGTTAGGACAATTCACACAACGCCATCTAGTCTCAAACTAAGTAGAGCTTGTGATATGAGTACTAGATAAACTGATATAAATACTTATATACATTTTTTTTGTAAATACATACATATTATACATAGGAAACATCCAGACTTCGGTACAAATGTATCTGTCTTCACACAAAGTTTGTCCCGACCGGGAATCGAACCCGAGACTCCGGGGTCAAAAGCGGATGCACTACCGACCACGCCACCGAAGCAGTCGTTATAACCAACCAGTGTTCAATAGAACACCGTTTTGGTTTTAAATCGTTATTAGAGGCTTTCGGACCCTACTGACGTCACTTAAGTTGTCGTTATTTCACAGAAAAAAATAGAATCGTCAAATCATGCGTCAGTTTTAAACTGCTAGTGGATTAGTGAACAAATAAAACAGCATAAGTATTTTTTAAGTAAAAAATGAAGCAGGATTTTAAAGATTCGTACAAATGTTATGCAGAAAAATTCTAATATTTTTTTTATTTCAACATACTTCGACATAGCAGTTAGTTTTACTAACCTAAACTACGGCTAAAATTTATTTTACATATACAAACTATATAAATAGATAATTGGCAGCCGAAGCAAAATAATATGGTTATTAGTAAGTATTTACTAATGTTTATTAGCCTTTGATTTGAACTATTTAAAAAAATACTAATACATATATACCCCCTAAGGGTGCTTCTACGTATTGCTAAATGAAAAAAAAACTCTTAATATACTTACAGGTAATTGGTGTCATATGATAAATATAAAATTTGGCACATAATAACACAATCTTATATTTAAAACATAAGTACCAAATGAAATAAGAAACCGGTATAATCTCGTTAAGTATGTAATATGTAGTAATATTTTAATATTACTACATATTATATTAAACATACATATTTGAGAAACAAATTTACACATATCAGACCTATTTCCCCAAAGGGGTAGGCAGAGCCGCATTACACACCCACAATTTGCCAGTATTATTAGTCCCACGTAATAGGTGGCAAGCCTATTGCCGTCACTGGGCACTCTAGAAAGTGGGTTGTGTCCAAAATGGCCGAATTCATTTAATAAAATAAGCAGCTATATTATAATTTTGAAAACTAAATTTGAAACCCAACAAAATCGTCAGTGCACGCCGCTGTGGCAAAGCCAATTAATATTTAATATCAAAATAATCTTAGATTGTCACATTTGAATTAATAAGGCAAAATTTTTCGTAAAAATTCGATCTAACTCTAAACTATGATATTACGAAATATATAGTACATAATATATATTCATTTAGTTTTAGTACACATAGTATAATAAATGTAATACCTACATGAATATTATATTACTTTCAGCTCTGGCAAAAAAAATAAAAAAATAAAAAACTTAATATGTCAGGATTTGAGACTCAACGCCGCGCGCCGTCACCCTCTAGACTCAAAATAAATAGAGCTTATAATATGACAACTAGGCTACTGGTAGTTTTTTTTGAGAAATACCGATCGCACCCCTTATGAGTGTCAATTGAAAACGCCTTCCAATCCCAACCGTCTTATTCATTCAAATGACTGTGCATGGTGTTATTCCAAAAGTCACATAACCTACAAATTACATTGCTTCAACAAATTGACATTCGACACAATGTTAGTGGTCCATGCAAGTCATCAGAGATAAGCACCGAGCCTGTAAAGAAACGTTAATCATTAAATAATAAATATTAATATTTAAGAAATGTTATAACTTTTATACAGTTTGTAATAAAAACTAGTAGTGGCCGAGTTAAAAATGAAGTAACATTTTTAGTTAAATATTAATATTTTCTCAATTTATTTAAATTTACGGAAGGTGATTTAAATTACAATATATGTGCCATTTATGCAGAAGTAGTGTTGACACTTACCTACGCGTAAATATCGATTATTTTTTGTGTTTTTACCGACAGTAAAAATAAAGCTTCTCGACCAAACACTATTTTTGTTACACACTGTATAATCAAACAAAAATGTACAATAAAAAAGATTATTATTGATAGATCATGTCAATTGTTATTTGATATTTTAATTAGATACAGAAAGAGGAAAATAGTGGTATTAACATTTATAGCTAAGCGCAAATAAACCTTTACCATAACAAACATAATACCTAAATAATATAGGTAGGTACTGATTTTTAAACTTTTACTCATTGATAATAACATAGCTGATGATACCTATTATATATATTATATATAAAAAAATAATTAAAAAGAATGTGGCGTGTAGGCAAGCAACGAAGCACCTCTGACGTCATATATACGAGACGTCTATATCATACGAAAAGGTGGTTCTAGTCCCTTCTACAAGCTTCTAACAATTTCCATCTGCACATACGCCATAATCCACACCTCCTTATAATTGAACTAGCCAATTACCACACGCCAAAAATAAATATGTTAGGACAATTCACACAACGCCATCAAGTCTCAAACTAAGCAGAGCTTGTGATATGAGTACTAGATAAACTGATATAAATACTTATACACATTTTTTTTGTAAATACATACATACTATACATAGGAAACACCCAGACTTCGGCACAAATGTATGTGTCATCACACAAAGTTTGTCCCTACCGGGAATCGAACCCGAGACTCCGGCGTCGAAAGCGGATGCACTACCGACCACGCCACCGAAGCAGTCTTCTATATATATTATCCATAAAGGGGCTTAATAGTGATGCAGTCGAAGGTAACATGTCTTCTTGATAAAGTTATCAATGAAAAGAAGACAGCAACAACCCAACGTCTATAAGAATCGGTAATATACAGAAGCTTGCAGCTATTTCCCTATTATTCTTTAAATATGTGTATATTTCAGGTAGGAAGAATCTGTTTTCTTAATCTACAAAAATATTTAAGAAAATATTGAATATTTCATCTGTGTAGATGAAATATTTTTTATTACCACGAAACTTGACTTCAGTGTCGTAAAATAAGAAAAAAACATGCAATAGATATTATTTCTACCATGCATATAAATTGCACACACTTACCATGGAAATAATTTTCAAATCTCAATATGGTACCAAATCACATAAACCAACATCTCACTATAGTACCAACTCACATATCAACATCTCACTATAGGACAACTTCAAACGTGCGCAAATATATTATGCAGTATAGCAGAGCGACAAGTGGTGCTTGAGGTAACAATACAAGGTGCAAAACAAAGTATTTACAAGGCAGTAAGCTCATCTAAATACACACCTTATCTTAAAATATTCCCAATAATGACCTAAGTTCGAAAAAGTCGAATAACTGATTAGTAAATAAAATATAGTAGATAATACAAAATATTTATATCGATATTATTTATTATTCATAAACATTATTGAAATTATGAATGGCTTAAAAAGTTGTATTTGTCACATTTCAAAGTGAATGAATTGATATTGAAATTAAACCACCTCAAAATTTCAAACATCGATCGTAAGTACAAATTTAATTATTATAAGGGCTCTCGTTGATGGCACGGTTTTTACGACGTACGACGTATTTGCAGTGCATTTGGTCCGCCGCGCCGTCGCGCCGTTTGCGTTAACAAGCTCTCATAACGTTCCATACAATACGGACAACCGTGTCTACCCACGGCGAATAATCTGTAGATTCTTCCGTCCGAAAAAACGTGTGTGAACAAGAGGCCTTTGGGTAGAAGAAGTCATCGAAGCTGGCAGGATCTCAGTCGTCTAGAGACATTTCCTTTTTAAATGACTGATCGAGACCGCCGTTTTACCGTTTAAATAAATAAGAAAGTAAATATTAAAATCATTACAGGTCTAATAATATGCTTTAAAATCACGAAAATGGTTTAATTTCATTGATAGAATGTTTAGTAAAGTATTCAATCATTTTTAAATTAAAGATTTTTTACTAATTAGCATGAAAAATACGTATGAAAGTAAAAACTAGATTAATTACAAGATTTTAGGTAATAACTTCTTTAAATATGTAGATAGGATTATTAACACTTCCACAAAGTACTTCAAAACAAATACGATCCACAATTAAAGGTTCAATCTCAAAATGTTTAACAATTCCCACACAATCAAGTTTTAAACACAAAATTTGAAACAATACCAAACAATACAAAATCAATACTCAGGATACGGACTTGTCTTCTATAGCACAAATCTGTTTCGGCTTTTAATTAAGATACAAATCTCACAATAGTACACTCAAGAACTCAAAAATACAGTTTGGCTTTGTACTATCGTAGATTAGGGCTTCGAATCTCACAATCGTAAATTTACCTGACGCGTGAATGTAACGCGGCTCGCTCTTCAGATGGTGTGTCGCGTAAGAAATTGGACGATAAATTGAGGACCACCATTAAACAACATAGTAACAGGGGTCCCAAGATTGCACCTTCAGGGCCGAGGTAGAATATGCCGCCAGCAATAGCTAGGCCAGTTACATATGGGTGTCCGCCGCTGTAATAAAACGAAAATGTTGGAGATTGTTGCCCAAAAACAAGAGTACCCTTCTTTTAAAATATCTGATTTTGAAATTACATCCATAAAAATTTGGTTTATAAAAAAGCTATAATATTCATACCGGGAAATTAGGTAGAGTAAAACTTACTCTTTGATCTCGGCGTACACAGCTGCATCGAGGAATGCTATAGGCGCAGCCTGCGCTATAGGTAGTAGAAGTGCCGCCATTGGTCTTCCTTGCAACCATACATCCAATGCAGCCGGTATGCCAGCCAAGTAAGGTCCTAAAAATGGCGCCGCTCCTAATACCGCTGCAAGTACTGTGAAATGTATGTATAAGGTTAGCACAAATAGTGCTAGAGAGAGTGAGAAAAATAATTCAAGACCTAATGAGGGGTACAAGTATTTTGAGATGAACCTTAAGATGAACTCTGATGAAGATTGGCAAAGCAATGTGAGTTTATAGAGAATCGTTATTGACCTTTGATATCTAACCATCAGTGGGTACCTACTATGTAACCTCACAAAATAGTTAGTGGGATAAGAAAATATACGAGAGTGGATTGAAAAGTAGTCGGCCTAACACCATTTAGTTCTAAAAATCAAATCTACCCACATTATTTAGTTCAGTTCAGACCTGTTAATTGTGTGAAGTTTGAAACGTGTGCGATAATTAGTTTTAATTTTATAAATTTATTAACAAAGCAATCTGACATCATTTCCGCAAATGGAGCAAATTGAGCAGCGTGCCGTCATTAAGTACCTCCATAAGAAGGGGCTGTCATCAAAAGCCATCCATGATGATATGGTCAGTACATAAGGGGATTGCGCTCTTTCATATTCATTCGTCAAAAAATGGATAGTAGAATTCAAGCGTGGTAGAGAGAGTGTGAAAGACGAACCCCGCTCTGGAAGGCCTTCGACGTCCACTACTGACGAAAATGTTAAAAAAATACTCGACTTAATTATGGGAGACCGCAGATTGAAAATTACAGAGATAGCCGAGATTATAGGCATCTTTTATGAACGTACTCAAAACATAATAGTCAACGTGTTGGGTTTCCACAAGGTGTCTGCGAGGTGGGTTCCGCGACTGTTTTCAGTTGAGCAAAAAAGGATGCGATTGACTAATTGCACGCGACTGTTTGGAGTTATTTGAAGCTGATGAATGTGATTTTTTGAATCGTTTTGTTACTATGGACGAAACATGGGTTCATTACTGTACACCGGAAACAAAACAACAATCAAAACAGTGGAAAAGACCTGGTTCACCATCCCCCAAAAAGGCTATGTCGATTTTGTCGGCAAGTAAGGTGATGGCTTCAGTATTCTGGGACTCGAAGGGTGTGACTATGGTTGATTATCTTAAAAGGGGTCAGACTATAAACTCTGATTATTACTGCACCTTACTACGTCGTTTACGAGAGGAAATAAAAGAAAAACGTCCAGGAATGATCAGAAGAAAAGTCCTGTTTCATCAAGATAACGCTCGTGTTCACATGTCTGTCCAATCAATAGCAGAAATTCACAACTGTGGCTTTGAACTGTTACCGCATCCACCTTATTCACCTGATCTGGCACCGTCAGACTTTTTTCTGTTTCCTAACCTAAAAAAGCACTTGGGAGGTCAACGATTTTTGACAAATGACGAGGTCAAAGCAGCAGCAATTTTTACAAGTTGCTGTATGGTGGGTACGTGTGAGTGGATTGAATTATAAATAATTATGTTGTAAAATAAAACGCGGCACATGTTTGACACGTATTTCCTGCCACACACACGTCAGTTATTGTGACACGACCGTGTCACTTATGTCAATTTTACGTCTGTGGTCGTTGTGACTATAGATAAGTTATATTATTATTTGTGTAAAGTTGAGTGTAAAGTTGTGATGCAACAATAAAAAATATTTTCTTTCTTCTTTCTTTCTTCTTTCAGTAGACGCATATTTTGACTCTAAGGAAGAATAATTTTTTTTAACGGGCTAAATGTTTGGAAGGGAAGATGGCAAAAGTGCATTGAACTTGATGGTGATTAAGTTGAAAAATAAAAATATATTTCATTTATTATGTATTTATTTTCTTGGTTAGGCCGATTACTTTTCAATCCACCCTCGTATTATGAGTATATGATGTTTTGCGAATATCGTGTTTTACGAATGTGATGTTTTACGAATGTGGTCTTTTGAGAATATGATATACAGCGACGGAGCGATCATTTCTACATGCCTTTCTAAGAAAGATCGATTTGTCGAGTGGGTTGGTAAAGTCAGATTCATTCAATAGTTTATTGTTACATGTAGGTATAATTGATTTAACACTGATCTGGAATTGACCGGCAAAATTATCTGCAATTGATTTATCGCTACCAACAGAGCCAAACGCGTTAAGAATTACTTCATCGATTGAATTTGTGATTCGTCCGGCCATATTATTTATGATTTGCCACAGCTTTTTTGTGTCTGTTCTATATTTATTTATTTCTGATTTTTTATATTTATTCCTATTATTATGTACTATTTTATTTGTTTTATTTCTTATTTTATTATATTTTAATCTCAATTCTTTGTTACTTGTATCTTTTATCCAATCACAATACAGGCGGTCACGATAATGGCACAGGTTTTTAATGCTTTGGTCCACCCAGGGATAGGTGTTTCGTTTCGACCCACTTAGCTGTTTTTTATACGGAGCTTGTTTGTAACAAGGATTAAAATTTTTTGATTGAATTTTTGTTGTTGTGATTGAAAATTAGAGAGATAGCCGAGATTATAGGCATCTCTTATGAACGTACTCAAAACATAATAGTCAACGTGTTGGGTTTCCACAAGGTGTCTGCGAGGTAGGTTCCGCGACTGCTTTCAGTTGAGCAAAAAAGGATGCGATTGACTATCGCACGTTTGGAGTTATTTGAAGCTGATGAATGTGATTTTTTGAATCGTTTTGTTACTATGGACGAAACATGGGTTCATTACTGTACACCGGAAACAAAACAACAATCAATACAGTGGAAAAGACCTGGTTTACCACCCCCCAAAAAGGCTAAGTCGATTTTGTCGGCAAGTAAGGTGACGGCTTCAGTATTCTGGGACTCGAAGGGTGTGATTAAGTTGAAAGGGGTCAGACTATAAACTCTGATTATTACTGCACCTTACTACGTTGTTTACGAGAGGAAATAAATGAAAAACGTCCAGGAATAATCAGAAGAAAAGTCCTGTTTCATCAAGATAACGCTCGTGTTCACACGTCTGTCCAATCATTAGCAGAAATTCACAACTGTGGCTTTGAACTGTTACCGCATCCACCTTATTCACCTGATCTGGCACCGTCAGACTTTTTCTGTTCCCTAACCTAAAAAAAGCACTTGGGAGGTCAAAGATTTTTGACAAATAACGAAGTCAAAGCAACAGTAGACGCATATTTTGACTCTAAGGAAGAATCTTTTTTTTTCAACGGGCTAAATGCTTGGAAGGGAAGTTGGCAAAAATGCATTGAACTTGATGGCGATTACGTTGAAAAATAAAAACATATTTCATTTATTATGTATTTATTTTCTTGGTTAGGCCGATTACTTTTCAATTCACCCTCGTAGCTTGATATATATGACTAAAACTGACTATTATGTCTTATCTTACTAATATTATAAATATAAAAGTTTATGAAGTTGTTTGGGTGTTTGTTAGTCAATATATTACTAATATATTCAACATAGGTGTGAATGAAAATTCGTACATAGATAGTAGGGCTTGCTTAGTGACACATAATATGATAAGTAGATACTTTTTGTCCTAGTGGTGTGATCGGGAATATTCCGTAAGAGCTGTTATTCGTATAGCTATTATACATATAGGAGAGAGCATACATAACATAGCATCACGCCTTTTCCCCCGAAGGGGTAGGCAGAGGTGTGCAAACACACCCACATCTCGCCAGCTATGTTAGGTCCCATGTAATAGGGGGCGAGCCTATTGCCATTTACCGGGCGAGATGGCGAGAGGCGATAGGAGAGAGTGAAACGATAAAAAATAATATGAAATTAAATTTATTTTAAAACGACATGTTAATCATGTTTTATGATGTTATTATCGGTCACTCGCGGTAGCCTCAGTTGCGCGTACACATATTTATAAAAGTCTATAGCTTTTTGCCTATTATTCGCATAATTATTCACATCCGGTTTCTCCACTCTAGGAGCTGGCTTCGACTCCTCAATTGGCTTTCTACGTGAAGTAGTAGTACTTCGCAAAGTCTCAACGAAATCTTTTGTAGGATCAAAGACAACTTTGATAACAGTCTTGTTAGTCATATTCAGTACACCACCTTTCATAAGTTCGTCTCTATCAATGGCTGTCAGGGGGCTTGCGTCACCGTTCAGAGAATTAGCTGCTCTTATTAAGTAAAACGTAGATGAAGGTTCATCAGTGACAACCTCTTCAGTTGTGACCTCATTAGTCGAATGCTTATCATCGTATAAAAAACACATGATCTGTGGATCAAGCGCTAAATTACACATATCATGTTCCATCAATATCTTTATAACATCGACTGGTAGCGCACAAGGCGCTTTCAGACATGTATTATTGTTCGTAGGATCTAAAATTATATTATGTAGATCAGTGTTCGACTGTGCAGTGTTCAAAAATGCTATATTTTCACATTTACAATCCATTTTGTTATTGGTAAAATTAATTTCAGTTGCGGCAGATTTGCAACTGCTGTAATGGAATGTAAGCGAGTGTGGTTCAACAATTTCAATGTTATTTCTACAGAATGAGAATTCTCTTTTATGTGTTCTTTTTCTTAAACATTTGATGTTGTTGAACGCATTCGTTTTGAGGAGGCTGATATTGTTTCTTGATATGTCGCTGTTGATAGATCTAATGGCCAGACTGTAAGCCGGTATTTCTTTAAACTTATTTCCAATTATACGAACGTAATCTGCAGTAAAATTTAAACCGTCAGTTCCAATATCATTAAATGTATTCTGATTTATTAATACTGACGAACTTTGTGCAACAATTCCTTCTGATTGTATAACCTCAACTCTGCTGTTAATAAATTTAAACGCAGAATCAACGCCCATAATAGCCTCAATTGCTTGATTACGTATATGTGTTATCGTGACATTATTAAATTCAATATTTTTAATACCAGTCACGTTGTAAATAGCTCTAGAGTCTATGGTATTAATTTTTGTATTAGTGACTGCAATTCTTTTTAATGCTAACGTTCCAATACATTTTAACTCTGTGGTAGATGTGGGTGATTTAAAGATTCCTCTTGGTAGAGAGATCACCTCCTTTACATTTTCTATGATCACTTCAGAAGGTGTCTGGAGCAATGAGTGAACTGATAATGATACAAATTCAACCTTTTCACAGTCTTTAATTTTAAATGTCTGTAGTTGTGATGGTCTTTGTAGTATGGGGCAATCGAGTACGACCCGTAAATCTTTACAGTTTCTTATTGTGACGCTTGTTATGTGATCAGTGTAGAAATCCTTTAGATGTATAATGAATTCCTAAAATAATATCAAATATTAACAACTTTGAGATTTACAACTTAGAGAACTCATTGTATATAAATATTGGACAATTTACATTAAGATTATGGAAGAATTTTTTCGTTTCTTAATCAGGCGTAAAACGTAGATTTGGATGAAAATTGACACGTATAGACCAATGGTATATACCAAATTATAGAATCAACACATATGATACTGTTTATCCCGTTTAGGTGTTGCCATGGCAATTGGAATTAAGAAAACTATTCCACGGAATCTCGTCCTTAAAACTGTACTTAAATTGAGAACTATAATACAGATAAAACGAGTTGTACTCACATTACTTCTGACTCCACTACAACTGTAGACAATTTCATTTGGCAGATTGTTCACACAATACCATTCGAAGCTTTGGCAACTTGTAAAATTAATTCTCACACTTAGTACAGCTTGAACAAGTATGGCAGACAACAAAATGAACCCATAACCCATTGTTAATCCTTATAACTTTCTTATTACTGATTCTATTCGAGCAAAAGAGCGTTCGTATTAAATGTACAACAGCTCGGACTGAGCATCATTCCGAGATAATTCCAGACGTACACGGTTTATGAATTATAAGTACATACTATCAAATTTTATTATCGAAAAGTTTTAATGACTCATTTGGTATTTATATAATAATATGAACTACGAGTAATATTTGACGTTGATACTTGATATTCTTTTACATTCCCGCCTATGTGTACCGCTTCAAAGATAAAGATGTGAACTTGTGTGTATGGGATTGGACTACTGAAAAGGCAGTTGACATGATATAAATTGTGACCATTTTAATACCGAAAAAATTGGGCACATAATTTACTATTTACGAAAAAAACCTTTATTATGATATTTAGTTAACGAAGTTTGAGCCGTTTTTCTAATAAGTATTATTTTCAATAGTGTACGAAAACAGCTCGTAGTGTCATGGCGTCGGATCTGACGTCATAAATTGTAAAACAGTTATATCGGTCAGAACGAAATTGAACAAAACACAGAGAAGTTTATGGAACAGTGACGTCATGCGCTGTAATTGGTGCTTTACTCAAAATGGCGGATTGCAATATTTGAATCTTTTATTTTACCTATTGTAAATATTATTTCTTAATTTTTTTATCTATTAATCTAATCTGAATTTTCTTAAGTAAATCAAAGTTTTAAATCCTTTTAATTTGTATTTTCTCCTAAAGTCTTTGATTATTTGATACTGTCATCACGCCTATTGCATTAAATTAGAATAAGTTATGAAAAACGAGAAATACCAATCTTACCTGATGGTAAATACACAACTTTGGCGCCAAACAAATTGTGTACAAGCCATGTCCATAAACCGTAGAAGAGAGCCATTTTGAATGACGCCCTGAACACCTGTCAAATATATAGAAAAACTGAAATGCCGATCTGACGCCTCTTGGTCTCAATGAGATAAACCTAAAACCTATTGAAAGAATTTCCACCATATTCAACAATCAGATAATTTAATGCACTCCTTAAAGAAGAGGATTGACTAAGGGCGACTAAAAGGCATAAAGAAACAGGCGTGTACATTAAAAACTCTTATTAAAATAGTTATGGAGGTACATGTAAACCGCTTAACTTATATATCTTCTGCGGGGTGACAGGGACGCGGGGGGCTTTCGAAAAAGGTGATCGTGCGCGGCAGGCACAATTATAACTGATCTTACTACGCTAGCTGCAAAGTCACACGTTTCCATAGCTACGGTCGCTCTATGTCATATACATACGAGATTAAAATGAGCTGATAGATCTTCGGACACAAAATTAGAAGCCAAGACCATCAAATGGCATTTCTTATTTAAGGATATTTTAAGAGAAAGAAAATAGACCCGGTTACTTAAGAATAAAAATAAATCTAATTATTATAAAAATTATATTTTTTTTTTTTTTAATTTATATTTTTTCCCATAAGCAATAGTATTCTTAATACTTTACAGAGTACCTTACAATAAAGAACGATGTGATTTTTTTATTAGCATGTAGGATTGTAGTTGTAGCTACGTCATAATACGTTAAAATCTGGAGACCTATCCGTTTCTACCGTTACCAGTGTATATCATGCTGTACCCCCCGCGTCCCTGTCACCCCGCAGGCGATATGTGAGTTAATATATAATCTATATCTTATATTATCCATATTTTAAGTCGCAATCATCATAACTACATACATCGACAGTTTAAAATACGTATAAAATTACATTCTAAAAATAGCACATACCTGATTGATAGCAACGGATAGTGCAATCCCCACTCTTGGTCCAAAGTTAGGTTGCGCCTGAGTTATTACTTCCACAGGTTTATAGAGGGCGTTACTGGACGCCAACAAATAGAATAACGTTGTAAAGAACACCACCTGTTCATAATATGACCATAACATAGTATAAAACGAAGTCAATCCGTTTCCTATGTATGCTTAGACCTTTAAAACTACGCAACGGATTTTGATGCGGTTCACCAACGGATAGAGTGGTTCTCGAGGAAGGTTTTTTGTGTACATACTCGTAATTTGTCAAGCGCGCGTCAGCTAGTAATATTATAAATCTGCAAGTGTGTTTATACTCTCCTTCACTGTCAAACGACTAAATGGATTTGGATAAAAATTGTCACAGGGATTGTTTTGAGAACGGAGAAGGAAATATGGTACTTTAAAACTATTCCACGAGTGCGGATCTACGGGCAACAGCTAAATTACACTATTCCACAAAGATGTGGAATAGTGTACAAGGGAGTTTTTTTTAAAAACGTATTACTGTAAGTTCCACCAAGTGCCGACAATCGAAAGTATAATAAAATTATTATTATTTGATGGAACATGCTTCTGAACAAAATCGCTTAAAACAACAGTTTTTGTTGGAAACGACTGTTTCAAAGGAATCTATGAACTGATGAGTTTAAAGACCACACACACTCACTCACATATCACACCTATGCTTACATATAATAGGGGGCGGGGGGGGCAAGCCTATTACCGTTACCGGGCACTATAGAAGAAATCACTTCACACCACAATTCAAACCAAATTCCAAACTGCCTGGACTAATATTTTGCCAGTATTTTTAGTCCCACGTTATTACGTTACGGGCAAGCCTATTGCCGTCACCGGGCACATTTATAACGGGTTATGTTGGACATGGCCGACAATGGCCGAATGAATTTAATAAAAAGTAGCAACTATATTGAAATTTTGAAAAAAAATTTAAACCCGTTGCCTTGCGATGAAATATTGATGAAAGGCAACAAAATATTAGGTGCCAGCTGGTATGGCACAGCCAATTATAGTCCTGGGCGTCTCGGACTATATTACATACCACTAAATAGAATCACAAGCAAAAAAAAATTACGTGTAATACTTTACCAAGTTAATAAACATATTGATGAGAGCACTCCCTCCACATAGTAAGAGTGACGTCAGAGCACCTACAGAACCCGCCAGCAGAGACACGTTGCTAGCCAACGGGGCCCACATACTAGTGGCTATAGCACTCAACGTACCCAGGTTAGCTTGAACCCAGTTCACTATGCCGGAGTAGTCGAATATACCTGCGAAATGAGAATTAGATGCTAATGTATGCAGTTTCTTTTGCAAGTATTTAAACATCATCAGCTATTTATAGTCTATTTGTTTAGGTAGTTAACTAAATGTAAACAAAAACCACTTTTTTACATACCTATCCACAAATCGTTTCAGAATTAAACGTAGCCAAAATAAAATCATCATAAAGTCATCTATTATAAATCATATAAAAACTAAAATAAAAAGAAAACTAGAGTGTGCGCTTAAGAGCGTGTACGCCGTCTATGCGCAATTTGACTCAAAAACAATACTTTTCAAACCTGTTAATATCGTGAACTACTTATCTTACAAAAATGTTAATTACTAATAACTTTAGGAAATTTTGTAGTCTCAATAGTTAGTAGAGAAAATATTTCGATTAAGGGCCCAGATCGTGAAAATCACCGAAAAGAGTGTTACGATTTTTCATATTTAACCTATTTACATATGATTAATAACAACGATAATTTGTATATATTAAAATGAAAGACCAAAAATGATGTTAGTGCTAATTTTAACTCTTAAAACCCTGTAGTTGTTATATAATAAACGTCAACAAACGCACAAAATTGAGAAAAAAATCGAAAACCTGCCTTCGTATTTTTCAGATTTAACCCAGTAAATCAACACAAATTGATAAAAAGAAACACTTTTTGAACACTGAAAAAGCCAATAAATATAACCATGTACTTTTTTTTGTACCTTTACAAACAAAGACTTCCCCTTTTAAAGCCCTAAAATCTAGATATGTTTTACGTAAATTCTCCATAGAAAAATGTATGCAAATTCAAACGCGTCCCGATAGAACGATCGTCGCAACTAATCGCCAGTGCGCCATAGAATTTCAAAGTGACTCCACGCGTGTCGGATGCTACAGCAAAATTACGTGTTGTGAATTTGTGTTTTTTGTGAAAAACTGTAAGTACAATATTTTTATAACTAATTTACTTTCAGTAAATAGAAAGTACCGATATAATGAAAGTCTGAAAGAAAACCATGATGGAACTAGATATAAATCGTAAGAAATACAAAATTATTTACTTTGTTGCGTAGGTCATTTTATGAACCTTGTAAAGTAGGTATCAATTCAGGCTTGAAACAATCAAAGCCCTGCCCACCTTATTTTCTCGAGATATGAACTGGCGGGGTATATAGTTCTCTGCACGACATACATAGATTTTTCAACATGATAAAGGCAATAGGTATCATAAACGTAATTGGTAATCGAGGGTCTGTTTTCGCAGGATAATTTGCTGAGTGCCATGCCAGCGAAAAGAAAATTTAGTACGCATTATAAAAACGTGAAAGCCAAAAGATCTCGGAATAAAATGTAAGTTCCTCCCTACTTATTTATTTACCTGCCTACTTGACTACGTCTTGTCCTAAATACCTAGAAAAAATTTACTAGATTTGTGTTAGTGTCAAGTAAAAATCCTAGTTTTATTACTTTTATTTGTGTGTATGCTTATCATGTCTTAGTAGTAATAATAATATAATCTATTTGCATTTTGAACAGGGTAGGTACATTACAAAGCAAATAGGTACAATGATTTAGATCGCCTGATTCAGACATATACCTACAACAGCATGTAAATATTGATTTGACATGTAATTAGATAGGTACACAATTAGGTATGTCAGTCTAAGAAGAAAAATTACAATGTCCAGTAGGTAATAATTACGTAATTTCAATATCTATATAAGTAATAAAGTCAATTTCTATAGGAACAATTTTCATAATAATAAATTTTATTACATAATATAGTATTAGTTTTCATATATTTATGTATTTCAAAGCAATGAGTTTGCTTACACTATTATTAGTTACAGTATTATTAGTTTTCATGTTCATCATGTCTAAATATGTGGAAGTGGAAGTAGGTATGTTTCCTATCAGAAATTGCACGGGCGCGCGCACGCCGTGCCTGGCGTAGGGTTGTACAAAAATTACAAAATAAATAAAAAGTGGATATTGATGAATAATATTTCCAGTACTGAAAATGAAGAAAACCTTCAGGCCGAGACTCCGAGCAACACTGCTACGCGCTGTATAGAGGTAAGTTGTTATACGTAATTCTTGTAGACTTGTTACATAAATAAACAAACTAGCTAGTGATGGGCGAAGACAAAATCTCAGTACCTACAGTTTTTTTTTGCAATATTTATTATTTTCATTGTGAGACAAACACATACTTCTCAATTACTTTCTCAAAAGAAAATTCACGTTCAAATCTCGTATTTTACCAAAATCAAGAATTTTTTTTGTAAAATATTATCTTTTACGCGACTGGTGTACGTATGTATGTATGTATACTAAGGAATATATCTTTGTGGCACGATAAGTTCAAAATTATTGAACCGATTTTAATGTTTTTAGTATCATTAGAATTGTCTTCTAATCCCGAGTGACATAGAATAAGTGACGCCATAAAAAACCAATACGTATAGCGTAAAGGAAATTTATAATTTCTGTTCATCACGAACATAATATTGTATGAATTCTTTTGCACTTTTATATTTGTCTTCGTCAGTTATGAATATAAATAAATAAACAATAAAAATGTTAAAACCCGACAGATTAAAAAATGAAAATGTGTAATAAAAATAAATAACAACACCATTGTAATATAGCGTATTTAGCAGTCGGGGCCTATTTCTAAAGAAATATTTAGCTAGTCAGGAATATCTTCGAGCCTGTGAGGATTTCAATGGGTCTCAACTGTTGAATTCGATTTATTACAATAGTGTTCTTATTTATTTTTATGTAACATAATTCAAGACCGTAGACTTGTTTTCTTTTTACCTTTTGAGTTTTTATGCATATAGTCGGATTTATTAAATTTATGACGTGATAACGTCTTATAAATCGATGAACACCGGCAACACGCACAAAAAAGTGTCACATTATGTCACGCTAGGGTCAAGCGAGAGCGCAGTACAAGCGATGGAGAATAATATTATGACGTTATCCGATAAAATTATCGTCCTAAACCGACTTTACAAGCAACCAGTTTTTTATTATGTTTATTTATTCACTTTCATAATTGACGAAGACTGATAAAAACGTTTAAGATTTTGATCTAGTGTTCTGTGTTTCAAAGATGTATTCTAAGCGAGTTCTTAGCTATGTTTGAAGAAATTTGGCCCATACCTTTTGAATTATTTTTTATAATAAAAATCAAGCCATTATCTTTCTTTACAGGAACTAGTTATTGACAACCGTCAAGAGGGAAAGGTGGATGAAGTGGAAGTTGGGCGTAGAGTAGTGGATATTTCTTTTTTTTTTAAAGCTCTTCAGGCCATAGGGGACCACGGTCCAATGGATTGTAAGTTAAGTTACCTCAGTATAATAGGTGAAGTAAAAGTTGGTCTGGACTCAAAACTCATCATAAAATGTAGTATGCGTAATATGAAATTTACTGTGTGTTTGGTTGAAAAGAAAGAAGATAGCATGGAAGTGAATCATCAAATTGTGTCTGGTATCATATCATCTGGTGGGAGCTACTCTCAGTTAAAAACATTAAGTGCCGCAGTAGCCCTACCAATCATGTCACCTTCATTGTACAATGAAATTAATAATACGGTTTGCGATTGGTGGGAAAAGACAGCAGCACATTCCATGGCAGAAGCTGTCAAGGAAGAAGCGGAGTACGCAGTGTCTATAGGTAGTGTTGATAAAAATGGTACACCATTAATATCTGTTGCTGTTGACGGTTGTTGGAGCAAGAGATCTTATGGTAAGAATTTTTCCGCCTTATCCGGCGCAGCTGCGATAATTGGCATTAAAACTAATAAAGTATTGTTTTTTGGAGTTAAAAATAAATACTGCGTAGTCTGTGCACGAGGCGCAAAGAACAACAGTCAGCCCCCGGAACACCATTGTTTCAAGAATTATTCAGGATCATCTACCGGGATGGAATCGACCATAATAGTTGAGGGGTTTAAACGTTCCTTTGTTGATCACGGTGTAATTTATAATAAATTTGTAGCAGACGGCGATTCCAGTACTTATAAAAAAATATTAGATTCGCGTCCGTACGATAATTTAATAGTAGAGAAAATTGAATGCAAAAATCATCTTTTACGAAACTACTGCAATAGCTTGGAGAAATTGTCGAAAGACACTAAGTATCCTTGCGAGTTGCGGAAATTCCTAAAAGAAAGGTATTTGCGTTTAAGAACGGGTGTAAAATGCGCGATTCAATATTGGGGGGATCAAAATCAGTCACTCGAAGAAAAAATAAAAAATCTTAGTGAAGATATTCTAAATGGTCCACAACACGTATTTGGTAATCACCAACATTGCAAGGAGTATTTTTGTAGACCTGACACTCGTCGAATAGAACCTGTTGGGTTACTTCCAGCAATTGTTGGATGCGGATTAATGGACGCGGTAGAAATTTTAAGTAAAAGACTGTCATATCATTCTAGAAGTTTAATTCATAATTGCACAAGTAATATAGTTGAAAGTTTTAACGGAGTAATTGCCAAATTAGTTGGGGGTAAGTGTGTAAATTATTCTTCCCGTGGTTCTTATGCGGGCCGATGCGCAGCTGCTGTTGTGTCTTTTAATACGGGATCGATTCATAGTAAAACTCATGAAGTCATATTTAAATCTAGTCCTAATCCTTTGATCGCGAAAGTGGAAAATAGTAATCGTAGAAACCGTTTAATTGCTAAACCTAAATTAAGATTGAGAAAAAGCCACAGCGCTGTATCGAAAGACGCTCACTATGGACCAAACTGCGAAAAACCTGATCTGAGTCCAGAATTATATGAGAAAGCCAAGTCATCTTTTTTAGTTGATTTAAAGTTGTCTTGTGCTGAAAGAGAGGAGCTTGAAAGGTCGACCCATTTGCAAAGAAGTAGTGCTGAGTGGATGAGTACAAGGAGAAAATTACTAACCTCATCATCGTTCGGGGAAGTTTGTAAAAAAGGAGAGAGCACAAGTTGTGCTGCTTTTGTTTGTAAAATCGTTTATGGTAGTAATATCTCCAGTTTGCCTGCTGTACGGTACGGTATCGAAAACGAAGAAACTGCAATTAGACAGTTAGAAATTCAAGAGAATATTAGTATACAAGGTTGCGGTTTGTTCGTCGACGATCAATATGAATTTCTTGGTACTACACCAGATGGCATTTATGCAAACGGTTTAATTGAAATTAAGTGCCCACATTCTTTAGCTGGCATGACTCTTGATGAAGCAATGGCCAAACATACCTTTTGGGTTAAGGACAAGGCTTCCAAGGGTTATGTCATAAATAAAAATCATTACTGGTATTTCTAAATTCAGGGACAGCTACATATAACTAAAAGAAACGTTTGCATGCTTGGCATCTGGTTTGGTGCTACTGTACCTATGAAAGTTTATATTATAGAAAAGGACGACAAATTTTGGAAGGAGAAAATGGAGATGAAATTAGTTAGATTTTATTACGATTGCCTCCTTCCAGAATTAGTTGATCCTCGGCAGTCACGAAGCATGCCTATTCGTGACCCGCCCAATGTCATAGAGGCTATGAAAGAGAGGAAAGAAAGAGCTTTACGTGTTTTGAAAGAGAAGAACGTCTAATGATTTTGAAAGAGACTGATGTAACTTAACTACCCAGCCGGTCGATTCACGTAAACACGCCAGTTCAAAAGTCGTTTTAACTTAGAAACTTAGAAATCGCCATTTGGTTTTCTGTTTTTAACGCACTTACTTATCTAGTCTTGGATTGTCATAAATCTTCCAATAGCTCAATTTCTATACAATTCCTATACGATTTTGAAGAGTTACCTGGTGTAAACCCAAGGTCCGATCTTAATGAAATTAAAATGTGACCACACGGGATGCACCAGCTTTCAAATAAAAAAAAAATCATCAAAATCGGTTCAAAAAATACAGCGAATTGAGAATCTTCTTCTTTTTTTAAGTCGGTTAAAAAGTGTGCGAAGTGACATTTTTAAGTCACTACGCTACGGTTTTTATTACGTGAATCGGGCAGCTGGTAACATTTTCATTCTGATAGGTTTTGCAATAGCAATTGATTTTATCATCAAATTAGTAGAAATCAGAATTTGATCAGTAATCATTAAAATGAAAAAAACATTAGAAACTCTTAAACTCATATTTTGTTATTGTTTACTTTCGTTTAATTAAGTATATGAATAATTTATAAATTTCATGTTTGTTTATAACTAATTTTTGTACAACCCTAGCACGCTTTTTAGGTGGCGACTCATATTTTGTTTACTTTTAATTATATGAACCATTTTTATACTTGTGTTTCATTTATTGACAATTTTTTGTACAACCCTAGAAGATTTTTTAGATTGCGAGGTGATCGTAAGCAAAAAGTATTTGAGTTTACGCAATAGGCACATTTCCTTGCGTAGATATAAACACTAGCGAGGAAAGGCGTGATGTTATTTCGACCGTACTTCCTACTGAATTTGCAATTATTTTATTGAATGAAAATTTTACGAAATAAGAATAAACTTTGGTAGTAAAATTACAAATAAATACATAGGTACTCGTAGTTGGAATTTTAGGTAAGTAGAATACAAAAAGGTCAGTCCGGACCTGCTCTTGATTGTTTATTATAAATAGAAAATCATAAAAATTGTGTCTCAAACTACTCTTATTTATTTATCTAGTAATTAGGATCATTTTATAACGAAAACTACTCTTGGAATATTTTACAAATAGGCAGTCGTTTATTTCCAATAATTCTACATTTTTGTTATGCTGTAAATATTCAACTTCAATAACAATAACTCAACGTGGAACGTTTGTCGCAAAACATTTTCAAAATCGTGCTCTCTGGGTCATTCACCCGCCCGTCGGATGATTCGGGCAACAATAGCGCTGCTGTCGCTCAAAATCGACTTTATCCGTGCGCGGTCTAGGCCCTTAATACAGTATTTGTGAATTCTATTAAGATAACCTAACCGAGATTTTATCAATTACCCTTTCAGCATCAATTTCGAAGCTGCAAATATATGGAACTACTGACAAAATTAATTAACAAAAAATATTAACCAATCGATAAGATCCTTAGGAAAATAGTTAGTTGAAAAGATTTTATGATTTAGGTATATTATTACAAGAAATTAAAATTCAAGCAATGTGAAATATTAGGAAATTTAAAAGGTGTTTTCACCGATATATCTTATTAAATTCAATATAATAATAGTTCAACTTAAAAGATCAATATCTTTTTTAAAATACCTAATTTGAATTTTTAATAAATTTATTACTATTAATTTTCTATAAATTTTTGAAAACTATTATAAAACGTAGCGCGTCAATCTATTCAAATCAGTTCGCCGCGTGGCTTTCTGGAGTGAGGATGTGTCGGTCGGCGCTCTGATTGACCTGTGTTGAACTTTGCCGTGCGTATAAGGATAGCAGACATTTATAGCATCATCGACAAATCTTGGTACTTTGGTAAGTAAAATATTATATGATTTTTTTTATGGCAGACAATATTTTAGTCACAACAAATTATATTTCAGCCGCAATGGGAAATAAAACCAAGTTAGTTTTAGCGAAGAAACGAAAACGAATAAAATATACAAATTTGGAAAAGGCAAGAGCTAAAAGGTATAAATTATATACTAGCTTCAACCTTCGGCTTCGCCAAATTAAAATATACACTTGCATCCTTATATTAATATGGTGTTTTATCTGGATCCTAATAACGCTAAGAGCAAATGTCTTTGAGATGCATGAAAACATTGTATACTAATAAGTGACTTAGCTTGTAGTGTTTAGTGGTACTTTTTACTACTAGTCTACTTGAGACAGGTTTTATTTCAGAAAGGCCCGTTAACCATGGCAATTTCAATTGTATTTCATTTCAATGCCATAGATTTACACGATTAACATACTATACAATTTTATTTAAAAACGTTGATATTATTTTATCCCAAGTCTGTTTCGTTTTCATAATTTTTTTATTTAATTACTGCATGATACTAACGCTTGCTTTAAAATAACAAGGTTTGTGTGCTTATTGGTTTATGGTTTCACTACAAGCAATGTAAAAGAAACTCAAGTGATGAAGGAGTAACGGGAACAGTTGAGTATGACCATGCAAAATGTCATGACGAAGGAGCAAAATGGTAGTCCCACGAAAGTCCAGGTCGATGCCGCTGAGAACTACGACATATTAATTGAATTTATAAAGATGTTATTTCCTTCTTTTCTTTTGTTTCATTTCTCTCTCCACTAAATTCCAAGTACGAAGTCGCAAGCAGAAGCTAGTGTAAAATAAGGTTGTCCCTTGTTTGACCGAAAGGAATTGGCAAATGTTCACTTCCCAAAAAAAAATTCGCATAATTTCATTTGCCAAATTATTACTTAGCAAAAAATCTATTCACAAAAACTTTTAACGCAAACCTATGGTTTTTGGAAATTAACTTGTAAACTATAACTTTTTATCAACTAGTACTTTTAACATTTTTTATTTAATCAAATATTTCAGTTGGAATAACAGTTTTTACGCAAAATCTTCAATTCCTCCTTTCCTATTCAGTAAAATGCTTCAATGACAAAAATGTGTTAAAGAAGAAAGTAACCTACTAAAAACAATCTTTTTTTCTGTTAATGCAAGTTGTTTCTGGCGTAGGAGGTCACAGTTTTAACCTAACCTAACCTACCCATTTTGTTTACTTCCCATATTTTTTGTCTTAACAAATCATTTCACCATAAGTTTATTGTCTGAAGATTGTTTACTGTAATAAATCATTTGAAGACTAAATGCCCTAATGACTTGGTAGGTAATATTTTGCCAACTAAAAATTTGACCAAATAAAAATATGCGTACTAAAACCATTCGAAATATTGCAATGGTATAAAAAAAGGTTGCTAAAATTTGTTTGGGTAATGAAATTTTGTCATAATCTTTTCGACAAAACGGCAGGCACCCGTAAAATAAACTACTAAGTTTTAATTGAATACCAAAAAAAAATCATAAATTTATGATATTTTTTTTCAAACTAACTTCACTGGAACTATAGTGTTCACTTGAACGGATCAAGATATATTAGTTTGATTATAGCACGCCAGCGCTTCACACACAGTTACACTCGTGTCGCGCTTCTCCTGTGTGGGTTTGAATTACCTAAACTTAACATCGCGCTGTAGGCGTACACGCTCTTAAGGCCGCACGGCAGACGAAGTGAAAACTTCATTGGCCAATCCCAATCAATTTATATAATGTATCACTGTATATATTTATTTTTGAATATGGGAAAGTAAAAGTTCACAGAAAAAACGGTTTCCACGTGACAGTGTTAAAAGCACGTGAACCGCCATTTTCGTTGTTTACCTTTAGATAACTACCTAGAGAAATTATTATAATTATTATTATATAATAATTACCGGTTATTATTACACGAGTAGGGAAGTTAAAGAAACGAGTCTTGCCGAATTTCTTTATAGTACCTATCCTACGAGTGTTCTAATATCCAATTATGTGCAGTTTCTTACACTACTTTATCTCATTTCATAAGTTAAAGCTATTTTAGAACATCGGTATTACAAAACGAATGTAGGTACGTCCGAAGTAAGAAAATCAATAGGTCGCACTATGACCAATAGATGGCGTTGCTCGATTTAAATAATACAAAGTAATTATGGTCTGTATGTGATTGGTCGAAAGTTTTTAGCATTTTTTGTATTTAAATTTATACACTGTACTTTAAATATTTAAAAAGTAACTTAATGCTACAGTTTTGGAAAAAAACCTCATAGAATATCTGTATCGTTTTTAATTTTTATAGTACCGCTGTCATAATCATAGGCATAACTTTTTGAAATGAGATTAGATAAAATAGTTAAATACATGTGCAAGAATCTCGCCCATTTGTCAGCAGAGGCACCGGCCACATGCAGGTGAAGATTCCTTGGTTTCTGAAGTTTTTAGATCATTTAGCACCAGGAAAAATAAATGCCAGCGCAATATTATAGTACTAGGTATTTTGCATTACCAGGTGTATTTGAAACATCGTTGACAAAGTTGTCCCAGGAGTCTTGTATAGCTGAGCCATCGACTTGCGGCCCAACAGTTGACGCGAAGTGGCCCGACACCCAACTTTGGTACACCCTGTCCCAAAGTTCAAGCATTTGCTGTTCAACGCGATTTATTTTTTCTGGATCGCCTTCTTTTAATATGCTTTTCACCTATAAAGATATATACATTTCTTTGTACACCAATACATCACAAATCAAATATGTTGTATCTGGGCAAAAAAAGATATTAAGTTGCATTCTTTTCGTTTTTATTGCCGTAAGAACAAAAGAAAATAATTTAACCAATAATAAGGCACTTACTAATCCTCCAATCTTTAACAATTCCAATTGAAAGCAAAAAAGAAATTTTAAGTATTAAATAAATTACAAGCTCAATTAACAATATAATAATATATCAACAACAGATTGTAACAAAAAATTAACTGCATTTGACAACATCAAAACTATTTCCCCAAACGTAACGGCTCGTTATGTTAGTAAGGAAACCCTTGCCTCTTAATTACTAGTACGGTGTCTTGCGCGCCGGCCACGCCATTGGTTTTGGCCTATAACTTTTGACCCCTTATGGCTAGGTCAAATTTTCGATATTGGCTTGCCTCCAGATACAGAGCTATCCATAAACGGGTCAACCATAATTGAAGCATAAGCAGTTCTCGAGAGCTAAGGGGGACATTCCCCATTTCTATATAGTAATACCAATGTAGACATTGGTAAAAAAATTCGGACTTGTTGATTCCAATATATATTTACTAAAGCGGAACTTACCTATTATTAAGCAAGTCTCAAGTTAAAATAACAGCCAAGTGCGAGTCGGACACGCGCACAAAGGGTTTTGTACCAAAACGGCAACAAAATCACGTTTGTAGTATGGACGCCCTCTTAAATATTTATTATATTTTGTGTTTTAGTATTTGTTGTTATAGAGGCAACAGAAATACATCATCTGTGATAGTTTCAACTATCTTACTATAAGGTTCATGAGATACAGCCCAAAACAGACGGACGGATGGACAGCGAGGTCTTAGCAATAGTGTTCCCGTTTTACCCTTTGGGTGCGGAACCATAAAAAGAGCTATCAACTATCAAGAAGTCTACTTACCCCAGTAGAGATTCCTTCCCTGCCATAAGTGTAGGCGTTGTCAATAAGTGAGTCAAGCTTTTCCTCCCAACCTTCGGGCAAGTACGCGTGAAGCTCACTATTTTGTACATACGTACTGTTTAACAAACTGCCGCTCAATTGTACTACTACTATGGCTTCTGAATATATCTAGAAAATAACTTTACAATATAAATCGTGAAGGGTCTTGGGCCAGCGACTGTTCCCTTTCGAACGGAACGTTCTGCCAACAGATCAATACTCTATTAGCTCAAAATATCGAAACTTGCGATCGATACAGTTTCCAGCTGCGCATATGCCATAAGCCATACCTCCCTATAATTGAACTAGCCAATTATAAGGTGTGGCTTATGGCGTATGCACGGCTGGAAACTGGTAGAAGCTTGTAGAAGGGACTAGAACCGCCTTCTCGTATGATACAGACATCTCGTATATATGACGTCAGAGGTGGTGCTTGCCAACTAACGGTGTCGATACAGAGCCATCTACCAGTATTTATGGAACTAATTATTATAATACAAAGCAATATCTTATTTTATTCCTATCTGTGCCGTTACCTATAGGTACAGCAAGATAAAATACCCTCCCTTTAAGTCTGTCCCTATACAAAGGACCTCGCATGACTGACAACTTGTACTCTATGAGAAAAAAGAATCGAACACGAATTACTCTCCATGTCAGTCGTACTATGATAACAGCCAAAAAAACATGCGTTTAAAAAAAAAGGCAAGTTGTCAGACTATTCTAGCTAAATTATGCTAAACTAAATTAAATCAATAATTCATAATGAACCCTCTTAAGATAACAAACGGACTGAGAGCAAATTGCCCTGATGTGCCATCGAAAGAAAATCTATAATCAATGTTTGAATTTAATTTTGATCTCAACATCGTTCAATAGAGAATTTGGTGGCCACCTGACCACATCTATTGACTATTTTAAAATAGTCATAATCGAACTCCCATCTCTATCATATAATACTCGTACGTTGTTTGTAATGTTGCAATGACGTTCATACACAACTCACTAGATGGCTCTGTTGCCAATCAATTAATATTATATTTTACTAAGCAATTAAGTTTGCTAACTTATTAACCGACTTAAAAAAAGAGGAGGATCTTAATTCGACTTTGTTTTTTTATTGTTTGTTACCTCATATCTTTCGTCTTGGTTCGATTTTGAATTTCTTTTTATTCAAGGCTACTGCTTTCCGAGTAGTCCCATTTTGATTTGGTCAATTTTTTGGTCCCAATTCCGTAATTTGAAGGTTTGTGTTTCAATTTTTGAGTAATACACTTTCGTGTGAATGTAAATCTTGAGTAACACTTACTTGTATACAGATGAACACAATCGCAACAGCGAGGAACAGAATAAGACCAATAATAACAATACAGGTAGATACTGTGTCTACAGAACTGTACGCCATGTCACGGATACTTTTGTTGCAAATAGATAGTATCCTGGCAACACCACGCATTTGTGACGGTAATACTGCCGAGCGTCTGTAATTAAAAATAATAATTTAAAACTCTCTTATTTTTATAGGTCTCTCTCCCTAATGGGAACCTACTCACGGGATAATAGGTCGATATAATTTATTTAAAATAAGAATTACAACATACATAATTATATACTAAAAATATTTACATTACAAAATATCGTTTAAATAATCCTCCGCGTCATTGCCGACTGGGAAGGTTCCCAGAATGCTGGCTGTGTTGCTACGTTGGATGGCAATACTTATTCTTTAGGCCAGAAAATAACCAGCCTTCTGGTCCTGAGAAGCATCGATTAAGCGTTTAGCAATGTCTCTATAAAGACCCGATGACGGTGTCTCAACCCCAAACGGCTCAATTTTGTAATCACCTGCTAGGTTAGCATATTACTATAGGTTTATTGGCTATTACTTGCCCAGGGTCTCAAACTATTCTACTTTTAAGTAAAATTGCACAAGAATCTGTCCAATCGTATTTCCTTAGCTTTGTTGAATAAGTACTTATTATTTTATAAGCAATGAAGTATCCTAACGTTTAGTCAAATAATTTTACAATATAGGTAGTTATTGAAAAATGTGGTCTGAGACTGGACTCGAACCAGCACCTGTTCCCTTCCCAGGATGAACGTTCTACTAACTGTACAAGACACCACCAGCACAAGACCTCTAATATAGCGATCATATTGTGTTAATATCGTGACTTACGGCGTCGCCAGAGCGCCATCTACCAGTAGTTAAGGAACAAACCACTATGGTAAAATTGTGGGTTTATGAAAAGGAACAGTCACTTTCTGCCCTTGTTCATTCCTCATTTTTTGTCCAAACTATTCTCCTTTGGAATGTACTTCCTCCCGAGGTCAGAACATGCAATACCCATCCTACATTCAAGAAAAAAGTCAGCCAGATTTAAATCAACGCAAAGGCAAACCGACTTACTTGTACTTTGTAGTATACACCAATAAAAATATATATTTTATTACTTATAATATTTATATATTATGTATTTATTGTATGTAATTTAAATTTATATACCTATATGTGTATTTATAATGTTTATTTTATTTACATACAGTGTAGAATTTAGTGTTGTATTTATTTGTCCCATTGTTGATCTCACTCTCCTAATAACAATGAGCAGTTACCTGAGCATTATTTCTGTATCACCTGAAGGTTGACTGGTCTTGAGTCTCTACTATTACCATTCTCGATTTGACCTCGTTTTGACCTTGACCTTGAGATTAGAGATCAAAGGTCAAGTTCATTTAAGAGGTCTTTGACCATGCTGAGTTGATTGCAGCTGGTCTTGAGTCTCTAACTATTACCGTTCTCGCAAGGACGGACCGGACGGACGGGCGGACATTACTGTTGTATAAGAGATTTTCTTTTCGAAAACTCTAAAAAAGCAGTTGCTGGTTCGAGTCCAGCCCAAGGCTATAGTTTTTGTGATTTATATTGTAAAATTATCTAAGCTTTGTTGAGTGCTTAACTTGCAAACTACACAACAATCACTTTCACCTTCATAATATAAATTCGCAGTTACCTGATAGTCCACCAATCATTGACTTTACTTTTTATATTATTGTAATGATTCTCAAAGAACAACCAAACGCCAAAGTAGTTCAAAAGCCGTTTCAGTACGTGAATAGCCAAAAAGAACAGAGTCACCGGTAACAACCAGATATACTTCCATACAAGCATACATAGACAGCTGAAGAACAAAAACTTGAAGTAAAGAGCCGTTTCCTCATCATTATCAAAGGTATTTTTCATATAGTTCTCGTCTAAAGATCTCTGTTTATAAGTTGGTATGAATCGGGCATCAGTTTTTAACTTGTTGGGTATTGGCAACACTGATAGTGTTCTAGTTTTAAATAATAGTTTAGGATTTCGCGGGGAGCTCTGTATTGCATCATTTTCAGTCCAGCTTCCCCTCTTTATTGCAGTTTCTGGAGTGACTGGTGAAGGGGTATCATTTTCTGGTGATGTTTCCTTGTCATTAGTATCTATTGGGGATATCTCTGGTGGTTTATCTTCAGTTTTTTCTACTGTATTATTGTTTACAAATGTTTTATGTATTGCTAATATTAACGATGCTTCTGGGTCTGAAAAGTCATTACGAAATTTGTAAGTGTGGTTGTGTACTGGACATTGGTTTCATGGGAATATTAACTTGCCAAAAAGTTTCAGTGGGGAAAAGTACACAACGATTCTTCATTTACAAAGAGGTATATCATGAAAATTTTACATATTATTTCTTCATATTATCATATATAATATTATTTTAACTAGGACGATCAGTGTGCTACCGGCAGTACAGTCAAGGTTCAAAAGTGCATAGCCAATAATGCCATTGCATGTATCTAATATCTACTTACAAAAAACACTAATCAACTTGTGAACTTGACCATACATGAATAAGTGGACAGACAGACATACATCACGAATATATCCATGAAGGTGTAGGGGGTAAGCAGAGGTGAGTTACACACCCACATTTTGCCAATAATTTTGTCGGTCCCACGTAATAGGAGGCAAGCCTATTGCCATTAACGGGCAGTATATAAAATTCATAACCTGTAATTCAATTCAAAATTCTAACAGCCAGGACCGATGTTACCAATAAATAGAATCTCTGCAGTCGGATGAAGAAATGTACCTAAGTAAAATACTAAATAGGTACTCTATTAAACCAACCTTTCAATAAAAGTTTCTTATGTGCATCCAAAACTTCCAGTGCAAAACCAGCAATGCATATTATTTGCAGTAGAATGAAGGTATAAACCTGGAGAGATCCTGTAAGGCTGGCCAGGAAACATGTGATTACCAGCCACAACAGTTGTGATGTGAACCGGAAGGTATTGGCTCTTTCTGGTGTCCATAGAATATATATGCTTATTACATAAGCTAAGACTATGGTTAGAGTCTGAAAAGTTATATTATGAAAGATAATTCAAAAATACAAAATGTTGCTATTTATTGAGGATGTTAGAGATTTAGGAATAAAGCCATCCACACACTACTAGATGCAACTAGATTACCTGCAGGCTCAGATTGTTCAGACTGCCATTTTTGTTTAATTTTTAACTTTGGCACCTAACATCAGTTGCAAACTTTGACCCTATTGACCTTCTGAACAATCTGCGCTTGTAGGTGACCTGTGCATCTGTGGATTCCTTTAATGACAAATAGGTATGTAGTAAAATGTTTGGATACAATTTGAAATCACAAAAACGAATGACATCGATCGGAATCGAACTTCCAACCTTTCCTTAACAAAGGGAAATGCAGAGTATTCCCTTCGCAGAATATTTATTACTTTAAGAATAGTAAAAGCAAACTCTTTGGTTTCATAACACAGGAATAGGTAATAAAATAAAAAAAATATTTTACTTACAATATAGCTGCTGCATACACTAATTAAAAATGTAGTGGAGAAGCTTATGAGACTAGTGAATTGCCAAAAGAGACAGGCAAAACTTCTTGGGACAGAGTTGTACAGCCAGGGAAACACAAATATTGCTGATAATAATGCAATCACAGTCTGAAATATTAAAACACTTGTATCAATTTATTTGGGAGACATAAAAATGGTAAAATTATGATGACAAAAATGTATTACGGACTTAGAATTATAATAACACTAGCTGACTTAACGAACTTCGTACCAAGAAAGCACAACCACCTACTGGGTCAAACAACAGGCTTTTTGTGTAGGACCAGGACATCCACATAGTAATTACATAAAATAAATAGGTAGTGTTACCTTGTAATGAGCTAAGAAATGGTGACCCACAGTGTCAGACGCCAAATTTACTATATTCACAGGTATAACCATCAAGCCAAATATGACTGAGGTGTTGGACTTCTCCAGATCTTCGAACCACGACTTTAATTTTTTTGAAAGTTTGTATTTAAAAGGATGTAACAAAGAGCCCACAAGTAACGCCCAAAATAATGGCTTGAAAAATGGTTCTAGGATTAGAAACAAAACGTATACCGCCACGCAGCATATTGCCAATATAAATAAAGCAAAGGCGTTGTAAAATCCATGTTTCATAGGCTTTTCGTTCCCTTCTGTTATACCACCAAGTAAATTAAAAATATTTTCAAAAGGAGATTGCTGCATTGCATTGAATTAAAATAAATACGTATGGTAGCTATTTCACGTGGATATTTATATATGAATAGCACAGTCAGAAGTAAGACATCTAAATGTGTAGATGAGATCATAAACTTAAAACAGCTAAAACTAAAATTATTTTTTCAATTCAAATCCATTTTTGGATTCACCATTTCCATTCTGGGTTCATGAATTTGACTTTGACATATTTTGGTATCACTGTCAACTTGACATTGCGTTTTTTCCAATTTACTATGAATATGAGCCTTTTTAGTAATATTCGACTAATTTCGCTCCGGTACTGTGTGTCTCGCCTCGCTTGTTAAACAGGGGAAAGATTAAATTGTTTGTTTGTTTGTATTGAATAGGCTCTGACACTACTGGACCGATTACACTATTTAGGGTTCCGTTGTTCAAGTCTCGGAACCCATGTAGTTTCGTCATGTCCGTCCGTCCGTCCGTCTGTATGTCTATCGTCGGCTTTCCTCCCAAACGGATAGTGCTCAAAACATGAAACTTTGCCGTTTATATTTGTGTATCTGACAAAGTGCTAAAATAAAATTATGAAAAACACTAGCGGTAACGCGTGACTTCGTCCGCGTGGTTGGATTTTTTCCCGTTCCCGTCGCCTGTAATTATTGTTCCCGTCGCGTCACCCGTAATAACATCTAGCTTCGCAAATTAGAAGGAATTTCATTTCCATAAAATATGGTAGGTTCCTATAGTGAGTTAACCTTAAAAGATAGGCTTTCTTTGGAACTTTTAAATAAGAACACTTCTTTAGTACCAACATTTTTTTAACATAACATTAACCATTTGTAATGTTTGAACCGAACGCAACGGAAGATCTAAAAAAAAATCCCTGAATTTTGAAACATATTTCACTGTTGCTCCACTCCTATTCATCGTAGCGTGAACCCCCATGAGCCATTGAAAAGGATATACTTACTTCCTGAGATTAGCGCGTTCAAACAAACAAACTCTTCTGCTTTATAATATTAGTGTAAACATCTTTTGGGGTACACGTAAAGTGGGGAGGATTTTTTTCTTGCACCTACCTCATTGTGTGGGATATCATTAGATATATCTTTAAAAACAATGAGTTGAGTTGCTGTCATTTTTTGATTTATGTACAATGCCTCGGCAGCTCCTACGTCCATTGCTGGGCGTCCCTGATACGCACTCGGAAGTATTCCCTGTGACGCCTGCGGACTTTGACCAACTATGTGGCCTCTGTCTAGGTTTGGGTGGGGTTTTATCCAGCGTCGGTGAGTAAATGTGCGTTCTGCGGGGCTGCAACACTGCAGCTGATCGTAGATGAGTCTGCGACGCCCTGACCACCGACTTCTGAACTCAACAGGGAGGGTAGGTACGCTCCCTCTCCCTCTCGGCCACCACTCTCGCGAGCATGACGTCCTCGAAGAAGGTCACGGCCACGTTCCACCTACTCCCGCTGGAGACCATGGCTCAAAGCATGGTTTCCACTGAGAAGATATTCCCGCCTAGACCCACGACGAGGTCCCAGCGCTGACTCGCCCACGCTGAGCGGTTCACAAGCGTGGAGTGCGGTGCCTTTGATGGACCCCTCGCAGTGTTGACACTGGAGCGTGACCTCACGATGGATCCGGTCACGGTGCCGCTGTGCAGCCACTCGTCCATGATCGGTCCTAGCGCTGCGATGGTGGTGGTTCCCTACCGTGGTTGATAAAGTCGCACCTTCCATGTCTCCATGAGAGGCGGAGTTGTGAGCGCTGAGCTTCGATTTCTCGAGACGCACGCCTGTGGTCCCGCTTCAGAACCCCCATGAGCCATTGAAAAGGATGCAAAGGCTCTTGCTTCGGTCCCATGGAGGGGTTCCGGCTAAAAGACATGCAGCCTCTAAGGAGATCGTGCGTTACCCTCTTAATATCTTGCCAGGCCGCGGAAGACCTTTCGACGGTCTGTTTAAAACAGCCACGTTGTTGGCCGTCAATCTGGCCGCCCATACGGGGGCGTATAAGGTCATAATCCGACTCCGCACCCCGTACCCCGGGACGTACTGCGAGACCCTTTCTCTTTCTTGAAAATTAAGAGATGCGAAAATAGGTAGGGTTGGTCGTTGTACGGTACACGGTACAGATATAGATAGACTTTGAACTCATTGCAAGCAAAATAATTCCAAGGTGGCAAGAGTACAATTAGGTATGTTTTGAATAAATGAAATAGTTTACTAACTTTAGTTAAATTTACCGTTATGTTATAATCTTAATAAATAATTAAGGATAAAACAAAATTAAAAAAAAACTATATTTAAAAAATCTATTTTTTTGGCTTGAGTCATTGCGCGAGGCCCCGGGCGATTGCCCCCCCCCACCCTAAATATCTTTTAGGACACCATTTATGTATTTAATTACCTAAAAATTATTATATACTCGTACCTACTTACTATAATAATATCTACTACTTATAGGGTACCTATTTATTTAACCATTAGTCTAAGTATTTCGGATAAAGCTCTTTTATATAAAAAAAAACACTTTATAACAACCATTAGGGTAGGGGTTAATGGTTGTGGCCAGTAATTGAATGATTGATTACATTATCAAAATAATACCTTAGCAGCAAATGGTACCTAACTACCTACCTAAATCTAACACTAGTGTGATGACTGTTACTCCTAGGCCTTCAATCGATTAGGTACCTACATTAGTTCAGATCAATCTAAGGATTACAATGAATACAAATAGTCTTAAACTGTTTTGTGTATTTTTTTTGCAAATTGCAGTAGCCTCCGAAATCATTACTGATAGCGATCAAAATGAAACGTTAACAGATTGTATTGTAAAAATTGTTCAAGAGTGGAGTTCGAATATGACAACTATCGATCTGGGTCTTATAAACATAGACGATGACTTTAAAATTTCAACGTTACACCAAATTAAAGGATTGCGATTTGTTTCAAGACAGTTTTCATGGCGAACCAACCGAATTTTTAATAATGCGTATATTATTAAAAGTGAATATTATACGGAACTAAAGGAAGGATTAAAAGAAGCTGCTACAGATAGACTTTGGAATCCTAAAGCTTCATTCATTGTAATAGTAAAAAGTCTAAGACTGTATGATCTTTTTAATATAAGAAATCTCGTACTTCATTATAATATGAATGATATCACGTTCCTTTCATATGAAAACGATGACTATGTTATTTACAAATTAAATTCAACTTCAAAAAGTATTTGCGACGTAGTTGAAGAATTAGTTTTCGTATCACAGTGTTCTGGATATGTGAATAATAACAGCTTGCCAGTTCTTCAAAGAAGTGAAAGTATTCGTCATTGTAAATTCAATTTTATTACGCATAAATCTTGGCCATTTATTAATTTTGATGGTACAAATGTAGAAGGAATTGAACAGTACATTTTATGACAGTTTGAAAAATACGAAGGAGTTAAAATTAGCCTGCACCTTGTTAATAAAAAAACGAATAAATATGGAGATGTTATATCCAGTTACGTTGAAGGTATGCTCAAAAATGTAGAAGATAATAAATATGTAGGATCAATCGGAGGCCATAACACTTTACTGAATCATACAGAAAGTTTATCGTATACTTTTCCTGTAATCATTGACAGAAACCTAATTGTATTATCGCATGCTGATTATTTAAAACCATGGGACGGAGTTTTTGAATGGTATCCAATAACATTGATAATACTTGGACTTGTATTTGTATTTATGTGTGTTGTAGTTACGTCATTGTCGGTATTTCCTACTCAAGGAAGAAACATTACTCGCGATGCGCTTATTATATTGGGATACATGTTGAATAGATCTACTGTCCAAACTAATCATCTAAAATTACCCCAACTAGTTGTATTTGCAGGTTTATTGTGTTTGGCATTTTACTTACCTTACGTAATTCAAGACCACTTATATGGGTTCTTGGCTTTTCCGATACGAGAATATGAACCGAAATCAATCAAAGAAGTATCTCCCTATACTCCAATTTTATATACAGACTTTGCCAATGAAGGCTTTGGAGTAAAATGTGAAACTCGACTTCATTGCTTGACAAGAGTAAAACATAATAAATCATTGTATACAATCGTTTCAAACTCTTATTACCGTGCATATAGATCTAAATTAATGGATAATCATTGTAATTTAAAGCTGTATGCCTTAAAAGAGCCTTTTAATATCAAATTCGGGACGATATTTTTGCGTCGCGGTTCAGTTTTGCTTGATCGGTTTAATAAACTATCAGTGCGTCTGGCATCAGCTGGGTTAATTGTTAAATATTTCAAAAACATGAAGCATTTAGAGAATTTGAAGTGTAAATTTCGACTTAGTAATAACAATATGCCTTTAACCATATACGATACATTAATTGCTTTTATTATTTTAATTTCTGGGCACGTTATATCGTTGACCATCTTCATTTGTGAGATTGTTTTCTGTAAAAGACAAGCCTAAGGTTTTGTTCTAAACTGTGGTCGTTTTATATCTATTTTATTTGCTGGGGGGCGCTATCGATATCTCTGGTTCTAAGTTAAACTCACCTGCAGCATGACGCGCAACGATAATGATATACGGACGAGGCTCTGGCAAATATACTCACAGTGCCCGGAATGAGCGGTTCCCCAAATGGAGGCGTGTTGTTGCCTCTGAGCTGTCTGTTGAGAACTAACTATTCTCCGCAATTAGTTGAAGAATTAAATATCTTTTCACGTTGAGCGTTGAGCGTCTGGGCCTGGATTTTTGCCCAGCGCTAGAGGTAACCTGAAAGGTTACCAACCACGCTCTCGCCAAAAAGTCTACACCAATAAGTAGAAAAAAAGCAGCTGACATTTGTTAGGTAGGTAAGATTTAATTAAATGATATTTCGTGTAAGTAACTTGTGTTACTAGTTGTATTATGTTGTAGTAGTAGTATGTACTTTAAATATTATTATAGTCAATTGTTACAATTAGTTTATATAAACTAACATTTATTTACAATAAGAATTACAGTATACAAAATAAACATAATTATAGACTAAAAATATTTACATTACAAAATATCGTTTAAAAAATCCTCCGCGTCATTGCCGACTGGGAAGGTTCCCAGAATGCTGGCTGTGTTGCCACGTTGGATGGCGATACTTATTCTTTGGGCCAGAAAATAGCCAGCCTTCTGGTCCTGAGAAGCATCGATTAGGCGTTTAGCAATGTCTCCAGTGTCTCAACCCCAAACGGCTCAAATATGTAATCACCTGCTAGGTTAGCATATTTACGCCGTTTAAAGCCTTCAGCCGATGCAGCAGCAGCGCCGGCACATCCGGATGTGCTTGGAAGGTGTGAAGGTGCTAAGGTGTCAACGCATGTAGCGTCCCACACCAAAGGCCTTCCCATCTTCCACGGTAGCAACGACATACCGTCCGGTCTCTTTCCATCGCTTCGTGCTAAACCATTTGGTTCACGTACGGCCGGAAGACCTGCGGTGGAAAGAGCCCTACGAATTATGTCGTTTAGAATAGCGTGCCGAGGTATACGACCTGCGCTTCTGCTACAAGAAAGGCCATGGTGTCCCAGATTATCGACGGCTACTCCACAGGTGCAATGATGCGGGGATACACAAGGTGTACCCAGCCGAAGGCAAGTGGCAATGCGGAAGGTAGTGTCGTCCAACATTGTACCGATGTTGGGCGATGGGAGCGCCTGGATCCATAACCCTGACTCCCATTCTCCAACAGCTAGTAGGCGTGCACGCTCTGAAATATTGACAGAAGTGTCAATTAGTGTATTAATTCTCAATTTACAGAGCGGTGAATCCCACAGTCGCTGTGAGCCTAGGCGTGAGGGCAGGTCAGTGTCGGGGCAAGACATCCTCCACGCATTTATGGCATCGGTCTTGCATCGCACCTCGGAATCAATCAGTGTATTTGACAAAATTTTCCTGACTAATTCTTCGGTGCTATGGACCGACGACAGAAATGCTGGCAGACTGACATCTGTGACTCTACGAATACCTAGCCCGCCCAAGCGAACTGGAAGAGACGCTTGGACCCAGGCTCGGTCATTAATATTAACATTTAAAATTTTACACAAAGAATTTTGTATTAAGTTGTCTAGTCTGCCCAAAATTTCTACATTTTTCCAAAATTGTCCTGAACGGAGGGCATGTGTAAATTTGGGTACGAAAAGACAAAAACGAAGAATAGTGAAAGCTGAATGAATACTGATATTACATAGACTATCAATAACCTGATCAAAATTTTGAATTTTTTCCTCGATAAAAGTGGAAAAGCCATCTTCTAAAATCGGGGACCCTAGGAGGCGTAAAGAAGTTTTGTCCAAAACTTTTATGTTGGGGGCCAGACAGTTGAATTTGGAGATTGTTGTTAATTTATCTGTGTTTTCAGATATAAAAATCTCACATTTATTCGGGTTCAGTTCTAAGCCAATTGACTGAAACTCGTTCTTTATTAGGGCTAAATCTTGTAAAACTGTCTCTACTTTTCCCCCTAAAGTCCCGTCGTCTAGATACCAAATGTTAAATTTGGATTTAATTTTTTGAATTATTGGGTTAATGGCCAAACTGAAGATGACTGGTCCCAACGGATCACCTTGCTGACATCCAACGGCTGAATTCAAAAGGTGGTCTTTATAAATTAATTTTGTTGGTTGACTATAGCATTGCCAAAGAAAATTTAATATTTTGGGGGTTTCTAATTTAGCCTGTGTCAGCAAGGTGTCCCTGTTTACAGAGTTGAAGGCGTTTTTCAGGTCAACTTTCAAGATGACCTCTCCATCTTCGCTACTGTCAAGGTATGTTGCAAGCGCATGGATTGCGGCCTCACAACCTCCTTTTGAATCAAAACCTAATTGTAAGGGCTGAAATTTGGTAGTAAGCTCCGTACTATAAAAACGACAACAAATTTTGGCTGCCAAACGCCGCAAAGTGCTACCTACGGCAATGGGACGAATGCTACCATCCTTCTTGTTAAGGCACATAAATTGGCCCCATACAAAATATCTGTGATGCCACTGTCCACATTGCCGGAGAGCATGAGGTTGACTAGAGCTGTTAGCTCCCTCAGAAGTGCATCACCAGCTTCCCCAGCGCTCGGACACAACAGATCCTTAAGGTGCTGTGGTGTCAGGCCGTCAAGTCCACCAGCTGATCCAAAACGAAAGGAGTCAACAGCTGTGCGCACATCCTTGGCAGTAGTCTCAAGATTTTCTGTATCGTTGTTCGGAGGATCAGGGAAAGAAAGGTCAGCTGCGGATGGTGGGTGCTTACTCTGCAAGCCCGTCAAAGTTTCTACAGAATAAGGAGCCAGCACGTCGCTACTAAAAAGTAGCCTTGCCGCCCCACTGATGTCGCCTTCCCTTACTTTATTCTCTACAAGTTTTAATTTCTTGGCCTGAGAATAATCAGGGGCCGAAATGTGGATTGAATTTGAATTTAAAATGTTAAAATTGTTTGTACAATTTTCTTTGATTTGGACCGTCAAAGATGTCAACGGCCTTTTCTTTACGTGTAGGATTCTATAAGGGAAGGTTAACATTTGTTCCCAAGCGCTAAAGGTATTTTCCCGGACTACTTGACCAATGCAGGAGGCTAAACATTGAGCCACAGAGGGTCTCGCACCTCGGGGGATTCTTTTTAAAACCGGAATAGAATTTTTCATGGTACTTAACCTTTGCCAAAAGGGAATTTCGATATTATCAGAATTTTCTTGTTGATATATAGTCAATTAAGTAAGGTAGTATGTAACGCCGGGCGCCACTAGAAATACGTTCTGCTTGTAACCAAAGACGCCCGGCAACGGACGTTAGAGCGGCAGCGGCGCTGGGCCACGGAATTAAAAAAAAAAGTAGTATGCAATATTTCAAAATAAAGACTATTAAACAAAAGTAAGTCTAAATTATAATGGTCTTGCAAGATCTTTGTACCCTATTTCCAAATGGGCTTCACAAAAGATAGAACGAAAAATAATTAGGTAAGTAATACAATGATTATTTATAATAACAATATTGAAAACTTGTATCGGTAAAAATATGATGACGGTGTTCTTTTAAACCTGAAAGGAAACATTTCAGAGAGAATGAGAAAGCGAGACATTCGACAGTTTCATTGTTAAACAAAACCAGCCCCCGACCACAAAATAAGTTAGTACCTAGAAAAAAATGGGTGTGTCTGGGAACAAAATAAATATTTTGTTTCCAGACACACCCATTTTTTTCCATCTAGCCAAAACAATGTATTATGTAAATAAGTATCTTCTCTAACAATATTGTGTTCAACATGAGTAATAAAATATTAGTTTAAAAAAACTAAAAAAACGCTTTTATAGAGAATCCAACTAAAAAGTAGAAAATTAATTTTAATAAGTTTGAATTACGAATAGTGTAAATAAGAAATAAATGTATATTATTGTAAAAAAGCGTTAGGGGCATTTTACCTCTTAAAATGCAATACTTATTCCCATTTGTCACCGCCTTGATTGTCCCCAGCGGTGACAAATGGGAATTTTTTTCCCAATTGTCCCCACTAGCGATAAACGGGTGACAAATGGGAATGACCAAAAAAGAAAAATTCCCATTTGTCCCCAGTGGTGATTATTGCGAAAAAAATATATTTAGACGCCCGCGATTGCGGCAGTAGCAGAGCTAAACTGAATAGTAATGTGAATTAATTTTTTGTTGAATAAATTGAAATTCAATGACGTTATAATACAAAAGATTTATAAACGACAAACATAAAGCTTTTTGCATGACGTATGGAAGGTATTATATACCTATATATCTTTTGCTGACAATATATTATAGTACGTATAATACAGCCTAAAATAAAAATGTTTCATTAGTGCAACTTCAAGTAAGGGCGTATTCTTACTGGAGTCAAAATTAAAATAATTAAGTAAGTTCTATATGTACCCTTTAAATATTATTATATAAAACAGTACCTATGTACGTTCTGGTCCTACCCTTATAGCTAATATATTAGATACTTATATAATGTATAATGTAGTTATTTTCAGGTATATCTATCACAGAATAAGAATAAGAAATAAGAACACAATATTTAATTTACAATAATTTTTATTTTAGTATCACAAATGAGTATATTCACAATAATTGACGTTTTATCATATTCTAAACTTACAATAATTACTACATACACTTTTTTATTTATGTTTTAATTCCTTATTATATAAACAATAATTCCTTATTGTTTAATATTCTAAGGCTTTATAATATTCTAAACTTAGTCATTTAAAAAAATATCTATTACAGATTAATCAGTCTATTATTTACAATAATTACTACCTACCCTTTTTTATTCGTTTTTATGCATTATTACTTTATATTTTTAAAAACTATAAGGCGTTAGTAGCATATAGGTGAGCGAAGAAAGCGGTGCCAATTATGACTCATCCTTATCTTTGAGTTAGCCACGCCCCTTTCTTTACTACGTAACCCGATCGTAGGCGCATTCACTTCAGACGGCATGAACGCATCTCTTACACAACTTACAAATAAATGCTTCACCAATTCATATACAACATAAGTAAGAATAACAAATAATTCATAAATTATATAGTTATTTAAACTGCCATGGTCGTTATTATTATAAACTTTGGAAATGTATTCGGGATATTTACCATGTATTATTATTAACTGAACGGAACAGTTCCTCCGTGACCATGGCGCTTGCAATAGTGCCGAAATATCGGAAACTCGACAACAAAATAATAATACATGGTAAATATCCCGAATACATTTCCAAAATTCATAAATTGTTATTATATCAATATTTTATAAAATGTAAATAAAAAGTTTGCTTTAATCTTTAATCCAGTATGAATACGCATTTACTTTGCAGTTGCACTAATGTATCACAAGTACATGTGCCATATCAGTACATGGTACATGTACATGTCTACAGGTACACCAAGGTAAATATGGTTAATCGAAAATTATTAATAATTACTTGTCATTATTAACAAGTACTGAAATTCGTGGTAAAATAAAGTTATTAATTTTTTTTGTAATACTATGTTAATTGATCATAGAAATAAAATGAACCATAACCTCACATTTAATATATGTATTAGGGAAGTTACGGAACCTATTCGAGTCAGTTCATAGTATAGATAGATATATATAATACGATTTATAAAAATACAATATAACTCCTAAGCAACCAAGCAAAAGTGGGGACAAATGAAAATGGAAAAAAAATAACTATTCCCATATATCCCCGGCGGGGACAATCAAGGCGGGGACAAATGGGAATAACCCTCTTAAAATGCCCCTAACGCTTTTTACAATAATATACATTTATTTCTTATTTACACTATTCTTAATTCAAAGTTATTAAAATTTATTTTCTGCTTTTAGTTGGATTCTCTATAAAAGCGTTTTTTTTAAGTTTTTTTAAACTATTATTTATTTTTCATTTTTTAGTTTATTATTATTTATTTATTTTTTAATCGAATTATTGCATTGTCATCGGTCTTTGACAAGTGTGGAAAGTTTGAATTAAATCTGATCGTTCAAAGTAGGGCAAAATCGAACCCAAAAGAGTCGGTTACAAACAAACATACATTCAAGCAAGCAAGCAAACATACAAGTGAAGCTAATAAAAGCGTTTTAAAAAAGAGAAAGGTTGAGAATGTTAATTGTACAGAAATGCAATCATTTATATTATCCATTAAGTCCATTCCCTAAGTAAGCCATTACTGTAATTTTATTATGATCAATCAATACCTACATTATACAAACGACGTTTTTATGTAGTCTTGAAAGAGACTGTCAGTTTTAATTAATGACCGGCCAATTCTGGCTATAATTGGTACGTTACATTTGGTCACTTAACATGATTGTTGAAAGACAAACCATGACAAACGTGTTTAAAATTTTAATAACTCTTTGGTTTAGTTTTGCAGCTGCAAATACATATAAAATAGAGGCTGATAGCACTGAGGATAAGACACTAACTAATTGTGTCGTAAAAGTTATTCAAGAATGGAAATACAATACATCTGTTTTGGATTTGAATCTTATGAATTTTCTAGACGATTTAGACATTTCAGTACTGCATAAAGTAGAACGCTTACGATTTATTTCCAGAACATTTTCATGGAAAGCTATAAGAATTTGGAACCTTGCTTATATTATAACGGCTAATGACTATGAAGAGCTTCAAGACGGGATAAAGACAGCTACAGTAGATAGATTATGGAATCCTAAAGCGAGATTCGTAATTATAATACAATATCTAAAACTAAATAATTTGATAGACGTTAGCAAACTGTTTTTCTACTATAATATGTATGACATTACATTAATTACCAATATGAGTGAAGAATATGCTATTTATGAATTTAATGTGACCTCAAACAGTTATTGTGGCAAAGCAGAGAAGTTGGTTATGAAATCATTATGCTCAAAATATATAAATAACAAGAATTTGCCTGTTTTACGAAGAAGTGAACGTATTAGAAATTGCAAATTCAAATTCCTAGCTCACGAAATATGGCCCTTTATTACTTTTGATGACACTAAATTTGTAGGAGTTGAACAACGTATTCTTAGAGAATTTGAAAAAGCAGAAGGAGTTAAAATTGTTCTAAATGTGATGCTCGAAGATACAGATAAACACGGGGATACTATACCAGATTATGTAGGTCATATGATGAAAAAAGTTGAATATAATGAATTTGAAGGAACAGTTGGAGGTCATAACACATTGGCAAATTTTACAGAAAATTTATCGTTTACGTTTCCAATAATCATTGGTGAAACTAACTTTGTGTTGGCACATGCAGATAATTTAACACCCTGGGAAGGTGTTTTTAAAAGGTCTACGTTATTTTTTATCTGCGCTGGTATTGTATTAATTAGTTTGTGTATAGCGACTAGTTCTCTTGATATATTCCCAACGCCAAGAAGAAATGTTAGTCGGGATGTGCTACTTGTACTTGGTTACATCTTAAATAAGGTCGTCATCAAATATACTCATCCGAAATTGCCGCAAAGGATAGTTTTTACAAGTTTGCTAGGATTAGCTTTGTGTTTGCCCTATATCATACAAGGTTACTTGTTTGGCTCTATTACTTATCCATTACGTGGCTATGAACCAAAGACGATCCAAGAGCTATCTCATTATACTCTTATTTTATATGCAGAATTTTTCAACAGGCATCCTTTAAATAGTAGGAAATGTTCAAGTCGACTAAATTGTTTATTAGCTGTAAAAAATAGTAGAAATAAGACTCTATATACAGTAGTCTCATCTGCAACGTACCTTGCCTATGCTTCGAAATTAACTGATGATAATTGTGATTTAAAAGTCTATACCTTAGAGAAACCATATAACATGGAGTACAAAATGATGTTTTTGCGTCGAGGCTCAGTCTTACTTGATAGGTTTAATAAAGTTGTAATACGAATGGGTCAAGCTGGTTTAATCAATAAATATTTTAACGATATAAGACACCATGAAAGTTTACAATGCAAAGTGCGTGATTATAAACATAACTCACCTTTAACAATGTGGGATAATTTTGGTACTTTTATGATTCTTATTATTGGTTACGTAATATCTCTATTTATTTTTACCGTCGAGATAACTATAGGGAGGAAGAGGTCATGAATTTACAACGTCACACACAACGACACATCCAGTTACAAACAATCGACACTACTCCACTAAATTAGCACTTATGCAAGTGATTGTAGAGCTGAACACTGCCTTCTAAGATACAGATATCTCACCTAGTTTACGAGGCAGAGTTCCATATTCGTGTAAACTTTGAAACTACTGTTACTTGAAAACTGTATACTACGAGTATGTAAAAAAATTATCTATCTGCTAGATCTACTAGATCTATCTGCGTCACTCTAACCTTAGAGTGACGTGAACCTTCACTGGAAGATAATGCCTGTGGCCTGTGGCATAAAGTCCGCCACCGGGAGATATCGTGCACGATATCGAAGTAGCAGCAGTAATTTAAGGTAAGCTGTAAATTATCGTGACAATATCGTCACGATATCGTGCAATGTGAAAACGCCCATAATTCAATGGACTGTGCAAAAAGTTTATAATAAAAATAAACAAACATAATGAACATTTTTGTATAAGTAATTAACTTCAACTCTTTTGTGGTGCGGGTTCCTACAGACCGCATCGACACTGTCATGACTCCCGAGTTCTGGCCGAATGGGGTCAAGTTCCGGCGCTTCAGGGGACACCTGCCGATACGAGCACCCCCGACCCGCGACACGTCGATGTCCATACGTGTTCAATAGGTTAAGATATATTTATATATTATATTCTTATAATAAGGTATTTTTTTTGTAATATTTATATGTATTTTTAAGTTTAAGGTATATATCTATGGGCTGTAGAATAAGTTAATATAACATCTTGTAACTGTTCTCATGTAGCCTGAAATAAACGATAAATAAATAAAAATAAATAAAATAAATTATAGATCAAATGGTTAATTTTTGTTTAAAAAATATTTCCTTAACATGGGTTTACCTAGACTAATTGCAACGAAAAAATTGTATGTAAGTAAGTACCTACCTACGTTACTGCTCTAATATTTCTATGTTTAACTAACTTTTAAAAAGAGAAAGGCTATTGTACGAACATTTTAATCATCTGTTCTCTTATATTGCACATTTTCTGCTCTTCGTCTTGTAGGATTACTTAGTAGTATTTGGGTAATAATTACAACATTTAATTACAACGTTATGTATGTATATAATTAGTAAGTATTTATTTCGGGTTAAGGTCGGGTATATCATCGGGTATCGTCGAGTATATTGAAATAAGTACGAATTTATTTGAATTTCTTAATGAACATATCAATGATTTGTTTCGCTGCGCGAGGCTGGTCCGTAGGCACCATGTGCCCTGCATTGCGCACCATGACATCCATGAAGTTACCACTGGCCTTTATGAACCTGTAAATAAATGAAAAGAGTTCACAAACGATATCTAAAATGTTTAATTTAAAGCTTAATATATATATGCATAATGATGTTCGAAATCAATTTGAATTGCCGCGCTCGGTTGTTGACATAGACCAACGCGGTCGTCGTATACGCTGTCAGTCGCCGTACCGTATACGACGTTGTTGATAACATTGTTATTTGTTGTTTTAAAATTTGTCCATAGGGACAGGCGAAGTTCATTTGACCATACTGCCTACTCTTCGGTATTTTGATTGTTCTTCTTCTTTTTTTAAATGTGTGGCTCCATCGTTCACCGATGATTTTGCCAAAGTCAAGGTAATGTTTGATAGTTCCAGTTGTGGGACACGTTATGAAACCACTGCTCGGTATTGCATGTGAGTGTCTAGTTTGATTCTCCGGTGATTCTACCAACGACAAGGTGGAGAGTAAATGCAGCTTTGATTAACTTGGTAAACTAAGTAGCTCGTTGAACTTGCGAACTGAAAATGGTTAGGAGTTAGTAAACATAAAACATATAAAACAATCACAACACAAGAGTGATACAAGTTACGGGATGATGGGGTTAGGAAAAATGGATGGAAGGCTTGTGTCCCAAATTTCAAAAATTGATTAAATCTGTAGTTTTGAATCTATATTGTCACAAAAATGTATTATTTTGATTTAAAACGATCATTTACATAGTTTATTTTGCGATCTAAAAATGTATTTAAATTGGTAACGAAAACGCTCCAATCTGTCATGGCGCCTTGGGTGATGTCACACGTTACGAAACAAATCAAAATGTGTTTGACGAAGCTATCCTGACCAAAAAACGAACGAAGTTCGCTGCAGCGATTAAGCCATAAATTAGTCGTCTAATCGTAATATAAATATTCAAGCGCAAGATCGCTTATTAGTTATAGTTTTTTCACGACCAAAAGGTCAAAAGCGCCGTGAATATCATGGCGCTTACGCGTTTCCTTCAACGTATTCCAAGAACATGTCACTTGTAAGGATTATACACTATAGACTGGACACGCATAGCTTTTTACCTACGACGGAACGGAAATTGTATATGGGTTTGGGGTGAGAGGATGTTTGTGCAAATACATGTTGCCATTTTTCTCCAAAACTACTGGTCGGATTTTGATGCAGTTTTTCGTTATGGGTTCAGGTTTGATTGGTGCATGTTCTTCGATAAATGTTACGATGACAACTCACCAGGGGGCGCTGCAGCGAACATTATTTGTGAAAAGCAATGTTGCCAATTTTCTCAAAAACTAGTAGTCCGATTTTGATGCAGTTTCCAGTTATGGGTTTGAGTTAGATTGGTACAGGTTTCTAGATAGATGTTACGGTGACAACTCATCAGGGGGCGCTACAGCTAAAATTATTTGTGATGAAAATAAATTTTGATGCGGCTTTTTTTAGGAATGGATTTGTAGTTGATTAGTGAGGGTTCCTAAATAGGTGTAACGACAGCAACTTACTAGAAGGTGCTACATATTTATGCTCTTTTAGAATTTTAAAATAAAAATAAAATATAAAAATTTTGAAAACACCCACGACGATTAAAAAGCAATTGAAAAAAAGGATAAAATAATTTAAAAACCTCCAGAAAGTTAAAAATAAATTGTGTTGGTTAGCCCTTTAACTTTGATATAGGTGCCTAGCAATATTTTGATTCAAGCGTTGTCTCGAAATGCACATCGAAATAATGCGCCAATGCGTTTTGCGTTTCGTCCAATCTCATTCAATCTCGTCCAATCTCGTTCTGCGTTTTGTCCAATCTACTTTTGTTAGATTTATAATAATTTGCCTCTCTACCTCCGTCGTATTGTCGGGGCCTATCTCTCGGAGAGGGCCATAGCTTTCCCCAGCTGGCTCGGGCCAGCTCGGCGAGATGTGTCGTGCGGTGTTCCACAGGGGTCGTTCCTGGGGCCGCTTCTGTGGAACATCGGCTACGACTGGGTGCTGCGGGGTGCGTTGCCTAGGGGCGTCGGCGTAACGTGCTACGCCGACGATACCCTCGTCACGGCGCGGGGTGCAACGTACCAGGAGGCAGCACTCAAGGTCACGACGGGTGTTGCTCGAGTCGTGGGTCGGATACGGCAGCTGGGACTGGAGGTGGCCTTGCACAAGTCCGAGGTTCTGTGTTTTCACAGACCTCGGAACGGTCCACCCGAAGGTTCCAGCATAAATGTGGGAGGCGTTAGTATCGGCATCAAGCCCTCGATGAAGTACCTAGGGATCGTACTTGATAGCCGATGGAACTTCGGACCACATTTCCGAAGTTTGGTCCCCAAGGTGACGCAGGCATCGGTTGCGCTTTCGCGACTGATGCCCAACCTAAAGGGACCCAACGCCTCCTGCAGGAGACTGTACCTGGGGATCGTGCGGAGTATGGCCCTATACGGGGCTCCCGTGTGGGCGGATAGGTTGGCGGTTAGGGGGAACGTGACTCTGTTAAACAGACCACTTCGAACCTTGGCCGTCAGAACCATACGGGGGTACCGCACGATCTCCGGAGAGGCTGCATGTCTCCTAGCCGGGACCCCTCCATGGGACCTGGAAGCGAGAGCCCTTGCGTCATTGTTCCAATGGCGCAAGGAGGCGCTGGAGCGGGACCACAGGCCTGCGTCTCGAGAAATCGATGACCGGCGGTCCCAACTCCGACAGGATCTCATGGAGTCATGGAGGGTGCGACTTGAGCAACCCAAGTGGGGTACCACCACCATTGCGGCGGTGAGACCGATCATGGACGATTGGCTGCAGAGGCAGCATGGTGACCTCACGTACCGTGCGACGCAGATCGTTGCCGGGCATGGATGCTTCGGTAGCTATCTGTTTCGCATGCATCGTGAGGTCACACCCCGGTGTCAACACTGCGAGGTTTCCGACGACGACACCGCACTCCACACGTTGGTGGAGTGCTCAGCGTGGGCGAGTCAGCGCCGGGACCTCGTAGTGGGTCTGGGCGTGGATACCCTCTCGCTGGAGACTATGCTTCAAGCCATGGTCTCCAGCGGGAGTAGGTGGAACGCGGCCGTGTCCTTCTGCTCGCAAGTCATGCTCGCGAAGGAGGCGGCCGGAGGGAGAGGGAGCGTACCCTCCCCGCCGAGTTCCGTAGTCGGCGGCCAGGCCGCCCCAGACTACGCGACTACGCCCAAGACTATCGACCTCCATGATCGGGGCCTGAGGACGGCGGGATCGCCACCCGCCGTCCTTACAGAAGCAGGCTAGAAGGGTTGCGTGCTGCGGGGCCTTTGCTCCATAGCACGCAACCAGATTCACTCACTGACGCGGGATAAAACCCTACCCCAATGACGCGGGATTCTCGTCCCGACCCAACAGAGACCACAGGGGTGGTCAAAGTCCGCCGGGCGCCACTGGACATACCCTCTGCTAGTAACCAGAGACGCCCGGCAACGGACGTTAGAGTGGCCGCGGTCTTGGGCCGCGGAATTAAAAAAAAAAAAAAAAGATTTATAATAATTTAACTTTAAAATTAACAAAAATTCGTAAATTAATAAAAACGTATGAACAATTAAATTACACAAAATCACAGACAATTTGAACAAGAAGTCAGCTCTTCATACATACTTACTCTATGGTGTGAGAGCGCAACCTGTGACGTCATATTTTCTGATTGGTGTTTAATATCACGTGTCTGAATGCCTAATTTTTCCAAACTTATTTTCTAAAAATAATAGTAATCTTTATTCTGTCTACTAATTTATATTACTTTTTGTTGTCTATTCATTGGAAATAGTCATAAGAAACATACACCAATACGATTTATTCTTAGTGGACACAAGCCTATTTTATATTGTTCTGAGAAATAAATTTGTATAAGATTTTAACATGAGGGGTGAAAACTAAAGTTAGTTGATAATTAAGATTAATGGGACGTGGGATCTTTTTGGGAGAAGGTCATATAATTGTGTAACTAGTAATGGACAAGAAAAGAAAATATACTCTAAGGTTCCCTCATCCAGACCGCATTCACATAGGCAGTGGTCACGAACACGGATCTTTACCAAAAATACTGGTGTGCAGACGAAACCTAGACGGAGGCGAATTATCACAGAAGTAGCCAATTTATTAACTTTCTTTTGTTTAAAAAACCAAGGTTTGGTTGGGAGTGTGGGTTGTAGAGAACCATAAAATTTGCCTTTGATTATCTTAGTTGATTGCCATAGATCATTCCATGATTCGCTCAGTGAAGAGCTAGCCAAGGAACGAAGGTCCCTGGAGAACAAGAAGTTATAAGAGGAGGTACCAGATTGTGCGGCCATTTTTGCACAAGAATCTGCTGTTTCGTTACCAGCTATACCAGAGTGGGCTGGGATCCAGGCCAAAACCACTTCAATGCCGGATAAATGACACCTGTGTAGTACTTGCTTAATCTCAAGAGTGATTGGAAAATTGTATCTGGACTTAAACGGATTATTGAGGAGATCCAGCAAGCACCTTAGAGAGTCTGAAAAAAATTAAAGATCGGTTTAGTTTATGGGACTCGACATATTTAACGGCTTCCAAAAGAGCAATTGCTTCACCGGTGAACTTCGAATTAAATGCTGGGCTTTTAACACCAAGAATAACTCTAAATTTCGGAATCCAAACTGCAGAGCCCACTGGAGCATCTGGAGCCAATTTCGAAGCATCTGTATAAAGCGTGACCCATTCCGTCCAATACTCATTTAAAATATTAAGGAAGATTTGGTTCGCATTGGAGCACTTCTTGCTTATACCCAGGTCCAGTATGATTCTTGGCTTGAAAATTAGAGATTGGTAGTCGCTATTAAAGAGTACATTAGTGGAATATTAAAAGGGAGAGTTATCGATGGAGTACAGTTTAGCCAGGGAATTTAAGAGAAGAGGGGGAGACTTATGCTCCCAATATTTTGCCGAAGTTAATAGGGGAGATAGTGCCCGTAGAATAGGCAGCAGGGGGTGAGAGCTAAGTTGAACTGCACTATAAAGGTATCTGTCAGCGAGATATTGTCTTCGGAGATTAAGGGGCGGCTCTAAGCACTTGAAGTGCATTTAAGGGGGAGCATTTCATCGCGCCAGTTATAATTCGGAGGCAACTTGGCTGCATCTTCTCCAGCCTATACATAGCTAGTTTGTTACATGGCTCAAGTAAGAATGTACCGTAATCAAAGTGACTACGGACTATAGCGTTGTATAGGAGTTTTAAACAGAAGGGGTGAGAACCCCAACGAACACCGGTTTTCTAATTTAATTTTAGTAACAGTATCCCTCATTTTACATTTACCTGACTCTTTGTTTATAACTTTCCATGTTTCTTTTATTTTGTTAGGAGCCTCAATTATTTTCCTTTTGATGTGAATGGATTTAGCCTGTCTACATACTTTTTTGAATACTTTGGAGTAATTCCTAACATATTCAGTGAAACTATTATCAAATCTGTATCGTTTTTGTGCATATAGATCAAACAGCATTCGTCTACTTTCATAAAGGCCTACTGTTGCCCACTCACAGAATTTCGTTTTAACACTACGATTTTGCCATTTTGTTTGAATGTGTCTGAAAAAGCATCAGATAATGTACATACTAAATAAACTATTATAAAGGACCTCAGGATTATTACCTATATAAACTATAGAATTAAGCTTTTTCTCGAACAAGTTTTTGAATTCTTTAATTCTATTAGAGGTTATGGGCCTACACATAATTTTCTTATTATACTGACTATTATTACTATAGGGAAAAGATACTATTTGACCACAGTGATCTGATGGCAATTTACTAATTACAGACTTGCTTAAGCACTCACAATCCGTAAAAAAATTATCAAGGATCAAACAGCATTCGTCTACTTTCATAAAGGCCTACTGTTGCCCACTCACAGAATTTCGTTTTAACACTACGATTTTGCCATTTTGTTTGAATGTGTCTGAAAAAGCATCAGATAATGTACATACTAAATAAACTATTATAAAGGACCTCAGGATTATTACCTATATAAACTATAGAATTAAGCTTTTTCTCGAACAAGTTTTTGAATTCTTTAATTCTATTAGAGGTTATTGGCCTACACATAATTTTCTTATTATACTGACTATTATTACTATAGGGAAAAGATACTATTTGACCACAGTGATCTGATGGCAATTTACCAATTACAGACTTGCTTAAGCACTCACAATTCGTAAAAAAATTATCAAGGCAATTGGCTGCCGTTTCCGTGACTCTAGTCGGCTCACAGAAAATATTTTCCATATTATAACTACCAAATAAATTTAAAAATTGAGTACTTTTCTTACACTGTTTAAGGATTTATTGGACATTAAAGTCTCCGCACATAATTAACTTCTTCCTATTATTTGACGCAACCCCTAGAACCTGGTCCATGACCTTTGTAAATACACTAAAATCGCTGTTAGGTGGACTGTATACGCAAACTACTATATACTGGTCAAGCTCGGCACAAGCCACCTCAGCACATCGCTCAACAGAAAGTCTAACTATGTCAGACCGCTTTGCTGCGGAGACCATTTTTAATTAAGACCATGGAGCCACCTTTAATCGCAGACTCCCTGTTAAAGCAACTTGCAATATTGTAGTTGGATAGAAACAGGCGTTACTTGGCGAAAATCCATGACAAAACAATGGTAAGTAAAAATTTTTTTAAGAGAGAACAGCTGTTCTCTCTGAGACAGTCTTGATAATGCCTCGTTTAGAGGCGTAACAATTGTCGACGTTTTGTTGTCCTTTTGATTCTGCGAAAAATTAATGCTATTAATTAATGCTAAAAAGTTTTTTCTTAAAAAAATTTTTACTTACCATTGTTTTTATATTGTAGTTGTTTATAATTGAAAATCATCCCACTCTCCTTGAGCCAATGTTCAGTCAAACACAAAATATTTACATTTAATTCCTCTAGGAATAACTCCACTACTAATTCCTTGCCAGAAAGACCTTCTATATTTTGATGAGCCATCGTTAGCTCTGGTATTCCTGTTGTCTGATGGATATTCAGTTTAAATCATTTGTTATACATACTAAATTATTACTACAAGTACCTAACAAATCTGTAGGTATATTATTTTGTTTACAATGTAAACTCGTCCAAAAAATTATATTATTTGCTAGCAATGTAGCAATTTTATTTTTGTCTGACTTCATAAGATAAATACTGTCTTTGGTCTTAAAACAATAATCTCTATATATAAAAATGAATCCCTATTTCCCTTGGTCACGATCACGCGTGAACGGCTGGACCGATTTGGATAATTTGGGTCTTAAAATATTCGTGGAGGTTCAGGGAAGGTTTATAAGGTTTATAAAAATTTAAGGCGGTACGAAGTTCGCCGGGACCACTAGTTACTAATAAAATTATTAGTGTCAAAAAAAAAAGTGTCACTATGACGACATGTCAAAGTATGAATAAAATTATTCAGAAGATGTATTTTTTTATTATAGGATGAGGACTGGCAACACTCATATGGGAACGCATATAATATTATTTTAAATACTTTTAGCCTAAATATTGGATAGAAACAGGCGTTACTTGGCGAAAATCCATGACAAAACAATGGTAAGTAAAATGTTTTTAAGAAAAAACCTTTTAAATTTATATAATAGCATTAATTTTTCGCAGAATCAACTTTTAGCCTACTTAAGCATGTATGTATAATGGATAGCTTGATTCCCATAGGCTTGCCCCCTATTACGTGGGAATAAAAATACTGGCAAATTGTGGGTGTGTAATGCACCTCTGCCTACCCCTTCGGGATATAGACGTGATTTGTGTCTGTCTGTCTGTCTTAATTCCCATAGGTGCCTTTGTGTGCCTTTTGAACCACGGAAGCCGTGAGTACCTTTTTTGTTCTAATTTTACCCCGCGAATATTTTGTGTTTTAAATTTACCCCGTGAATCGCGGGTTAGTACCTACGAGGGTAAATCCGGAACGTTCCGGTACTTACCGGAAAGTCTTCGGATTGTACGATGCAAATGATAAAACATTACAGTTTTACGAAACACTTTTAGAGAACCACTCACTCGTCCACACTCACTGACTAGACTCTCGCGTTTCGAATTCTTTAATTTATCTAAGATTGTAGATCGACACTCGCTATCGACACTGACGACATCTCCAGTCAGCCTGTGACCACAGAAATCGATCGAAACGTAAGGCCATATACCTACCCGTTTAAGTCCCACTTCTATGATCATAAAGGTAAGTAATTTTGACACTCATGCGGCTGATTTCTGAATCCGGCCGATAGTGTATCTTAAATACTTACGAGTTAGCTTTTTCAGTGTTATTGTCATCAACAATGGGCTGTCTAGAAGCGTTCAGGTAACCCTGCTGTCCTGACCACTTTAAGCTTCTGTATGTGTGAACTGAGAGAGCATAAGCCACTATCACATCCAATTGTCCGCTGGGAATTCAGAAACAAAATGTAACATCCTAGGAATTGACATTAAGAAATAATAGTAGGCACTCTAATATAAACGAGTGGTCGAACAGTAGTCCCCGCGAACATTAAAAAACAGTTTTTTGGGATCTCTCCAATAAAAAACACTCACACTTAAAATATATTTTTTTTGGCAAGTAATACTTGTGCCATGTTTCGTAGAGATAGGATTATAAATGAGGCCGCTAACCCGGAAAAACATTTAAACGTTATTTGACCTTATTTACCCCATTTTCCCCCAATCCATAAGCTCACGCTGAAACAATTGTATTAAATCAAGGAACATCTTGTGCCAAGTTTCGTGAAGATCGGATAAAAACTACGCCTGCTAGCCTGGTACACACATAGACAGACACATGGAAGAAAGCAAAATTGTCCAATCTCAAAATGTATCTTCGTGTGTCTTTTGCTCGCTCGATCAATAATAATAATAAATAATCGTACACATGAAATTCGCTGTTCCGTCCGCACAATAAAATAGTCCGATCGTTCAAATTTTTGGTTCGAGTCTAAGATCAAATTAGGGAACCAAGATATTGAAATAATTATTGGGAAAAAAAATAGAGTGCACAAAAGTCTCATCAAGTTCTTGGACGGTCAAGCCAACCTCACATACAAGTGGTCACCAGCACCTGCCGATCAAGGTAGGTATGAGGCTCTGTCAAAAGTGGGCGGTTATTGGCAATAGGCACGCACCATAGAACCACAAAGTTGGTATCGTTGGACACAGGCTTGAATGTATAATAAAGTATAGCAACAATAATTACCTGTAACACATGACCCCATAGTGCTCTAACAGTTCTTCCAGCCAGGGTTTAACAGTTTCGTAAGCATCTGTATAAAATAAACTAAAATACACCTTGTAGTCCATCATACTGTACTGCATCTTCTTCACATGAAGAGAATCTTGAATTGTTGGTTTATTCAAAAAATTTACGAAATCTGTGTCCAATTCATAATTAGAGTCTTTTAGATAATTGTAGGAGCTGACTGGAGCATAATAATCTAACATCCCGGAAGCTGCTTGAGATTTCTAAAAATATCACAAGGTTAGACAGTGAAGTAAGTCTTTAGTAATAATGGCTTTTTATGTCTGCTTGTCGGCTACCTCTGTACCAAATTTCCACCAAATTTATTCAGTGGTTGGCGCTTGATTGAGTAACAAACCAGTAAATTTGTACATAGGTAGTTTTAATGATATTTATATTGATCTTAAATACGTATAGAATTATTTGCGTTATTTTGAATGATTCTAAATACAAAACTTACCATTCTGAAGCACGTTTTGTTCTTTTTTTCCCAACATTCTCTGGCACCCACCTCGAACTTGTGTATCTCTTTTGCTTGCTCTTGATCTATCAGTCCCAATTGCAATGCCCATTCTGAATAATGCAACATTGTCGGCGGATCTGTCCATCCATTACCGATAGCCAACCCCTGAAACATTATTCAATTAAAAATTATGGTTAGTTTACATACATTTTTGCCTAGATTTGACATTATGTGTTACCTAGAAAGTTACGACGTTTACGTTTTAAGAAAGGAAATATATCTTTACCTTAAGGTTGATAGGCATTGCATCATCTTTGTTTTTATGAATATAATGTCCGAATGCTGGAATATATTTGCCAGCATAAGACTCGCCAGTGAGGAACAGTGGAGCCTGTCTTAGTTCTGGAAATACTTGTAAGAACTGTTGAAGAAAGTTCAGGAGACATTCACCTACCTAAAATTAAACAATTACCTTATTAGGCATTGTGTTATATTGCTACATAATACTACCTGCTTAGTAGTACTGGTAGTACTACTCGCGCCTATGGGATGATACTGAATATTACACCCAATATACCATTTGCAGCGAATTTTTCGCACAATTTGATGCCCCCGTCACCAGAATCCTCGATCTCTTTGGCGCAGTGTAATGGCAATATCCATATAAATACAGTGAAATATCCCTATCCGTAGGAATGTTTTCAACTGACTTTCAAAAAAGGAGGAGTTTCTCAATTCGACTGTATGTTTTTTTATGTTTGTTACTTCATATCTCTGGACTAGGTGAACCGATTTTGATTTTTTTAATCAAAGCTACTACTTCCCAAGTGGTCCCATTTTTTAAATTGGTCCCATTCCGACCATCTATATATTTAATACGACAATTTGTCCGTCCGTCGCGTTATTCAATTTACATAATTTTTTTTTCTATTTGGTTATATTTGAGGCGATACAAAGTTCGCCGTGATAACTAGTTATTTTTAAATCATTATTTAGTCCTATTTCGGTAATTTGAGGTCGGTTGTTTGTAAATTTTTGACGTGTATTTTTATACCGAGTCTACAGGGTAGGATGATCTTTGTCTGAATCTTTGCCTGATTTTTACTTCCGATCCAAATCACGCGTCGTGGAAAAAGAACCATCACATTCCGTACTAATTCCCTAATATTTTTTAACCTACTTATAGTCTACTAGGTAAAGCTACGCTGCTGTAAACAGTGCGCGGCTTCGTATTGAGCGAAGCGTTTTTTTAAATTTTTTATTTAAATTGAATATTTGAGCTTCGTCACGACCTTAATTGAAATCAGCTATTAATTAAGGGCCCAGACCGCGCACGGACGAAGTCGATTTTGAGCGACAGCAGCGCTATTGTTATCCGAATCACCGGCGGGCGGGTGAATGACCCAGAGGGACCGCGATTTTGAAAATGTTTTGCGACAAACGTTCCACGTTGAGTTATTGTTATTGAAGTTGAATATTTACAGCATAACAAAAATGTTGAATTATTGGAAATAAACGACTGCCTATTTGTAAAATATTCTAAGAGTAGTTTTCGTTATAAAATGATCCTAATTACTAGATAAATAAATAAGAGTAGTTTGAGACACAATTTTTATGATTTTCTATTTATAATAAACAATCAAGAGCAGGTCCGGACTGACCTTTTTGTATTCTACTTACCTAAAATTCCAACTACGAGTATGTATTTATTTGTAATTTTACTACCAAAGTTTATTCTTATTTCGTAAAATTATCATTCAATAAAATAATTGCAAATTCAGTAGGAAGTACGGTCGAAATAACATCAAGCCTTTCCTCGCTAGTGTTTATATCTACGCAAGGAAATGTGCCTATTGCGTAAACTCAAATACTTTTTGTTTACGATCACCTCGCAATCTAAAAAATCTTCTAGGGTTGTACAAAAATGAAACACAAGTATAAAAATGGTTCATGTAATTAAAAGTAAGTAAACAATAACAAAATATGAGTCGCCATCTAAAAAGCGTGCTAGGGTTGTGCAAAAATTAGTTATAAACAAACATGAAATTTATAAATTATTCATATACTTAATTAAACGAAAGTAAACAATAACAAAATATGAGTTCAAAATTCTAATGTTTTTTTTTCATTTTAATGATTACTGATCAAATTCTGATTTCTACTAATTTGATGATAAAATCAATTGCTATTGCAAAACCTATCAGAATGAAAATGTTACCAGCTGCCCGATTCACGTAATAAAAACCGTAGCGTAGTGACTTAAAAATGTCACTTCGCACACTTTTTAACCGACTTAAAAAAAGAAGAAGATTCTCAATTCGCTGTATTTTTTGAACCGATTTTGATGATTATTTTTTTTATTTGAAAGCAGGTGCATCCCGTGTGGTCACATTTTAATTTCATTAGGATCGGACCTTGGGTTTACACCAGGTAACTCTTCAAAATCGTATAGGAATTGTATAGAATTTGAGCTATTGGAAGATTTATGACAATCCAAGACTAGATAAGTAAGTGCGTTAAAAACAGAAAGCCAAAAGGCGATTTCTAAGTTTATAAGTTAAAACTACTTTTGGACTGGCGTGTTTACGTGAATCGACCGGCTGGGTAGTTAAGTTACCTCAGTCTCTTTCAAAATCATTATGCGTTCTTCTCTTTCAAAACACATCAAACTAAAATATAAAGATGATCCTCTGGGACTGTTTAAGTTTTGCGATGTCATGCCAATACATAAAAAAGTGGAATTTAGTATTTTAGTGGAGCAGTACTTCAGAACGGAAATTCAAATACCTAAAACAAATAATACGACCATAGTTACAAGAAGTATTGCTAATAAGCGTCTAACTATGCCCAGATTCCGGAACTTCTACGGTAAAAGAACCTCGGAGTACATACTGCCCAAATAGATAAATAAGCTACCACCCGAAATAAAAAGTAATATAACTGCACGTAATCTTAAGGCTGTCATTAAAAAATATTATAGCTAGCGACTTAGATTGGAACAACCTGTATAGTCGGGGCGCGGGCGTGGCTTACGGCTGGTGTTTTTTGCCTTTTGGCCGGGCTGGGTGCATCGCGCGCGTTTGCTTGGTTTTATCGTTATTAGATTTTTACTAGTACCTACATAATATATAGGTACTTTTAACTAATGATGGGTACTTTTAAACTGTTTAGTTGTAAATTCAACACTCACTGTTACACAATGTTAATTTGTATGTAGTAAGTATTTAAGTATGAACTACCTACCTTCGTGAAGAAGTTAACGAGAAGAGAACGGTTTATCCTACACAAACCTATGTATGTTTACAGGATAAATTTATTGGCTGTAAAATGTATAAATGTAATAATAAATAAATAAAAATAACGTAAAGCTCTTTCTTTCCTCTCTTTCATAGCCTCTATGACATTGGGCGGGTCACGAATAGGCATGCTTCGTGACTGCCGAGGATCAACTAATTCTGGAAGGAGGCAATCGTAATAAATCTAAATCTAACTAATTTCATCTCCATTTTCTCCTTCCAAAATTTGTCGTCCTTTTCTATAATATAAACTTTCATAGGTACAGTAGCACCAAACCAGATGCCAAGCATGCAAACGTTTCTTTTAGTTATATGTAGCTGTCCCTGAATTTGGAAATACCAGTAATGATTTTTATTTATGACATAACCCTTGGAAGCCTTGTCCTTAACCCAAAAGGTATGTTTGGCCATTGCTTCATTAAGAGTCATGCCAGCTAAAGAATGTGGGCACTTAATTTCAATTAAACCGTTTGCATAAATGCCATCTGGTGTAGTACCAAGAAATTCATATTGATCGTCGACGAACAAACCGCAACCTTGTATACTAATATTCTCTTGAATTTCTAACTGTCTAATTGCAGTTTCTTCGTTTTCGATACCGTAACGTACAGCAGGCAAACTGGAGATATTACTACCATAAACGATTTTACAAACAAGAGCAGCACAACTTGTGCTCTCTCGTTTTTTACAAACTTCCCCGAACGATGATGAGGTTAGTAATTTTCTCCTTGTACTCATCCACTCAGCACTACTTCTTTGCAAATGGGTCGACCTTTCAAGCTCCTCTCTTTCCGCACAAGACAACTTTAAATCAACTAAAAAAGATGACTTGGCTTTCGCATATAATTCTGGACTCAGATCAGGTTTTTCGCAGTTTGGTCCAGCGTCTTTCGATACAGCGCTGTGGCTTTTTTTCAATCTTAATTTAGGTTTAGCAATTAAACGGTTTCTACGATTACTATTTTCCACTTTCGCGATCAAAGGATTAGGACTAGATTTAAATATGACTTCATGAGTTTTACTATGAATCGATCCCGTATTAAAAGACACAACAGCAGCTGCGCATCGGCCCGCATAAGAACCACGGGAAGAATAATTTACACGCTTACCCCCAACTAATTTGGCAATTACTCCGTTAAAACTTTCAACTATATTACTTGTGCAATTATGAATTAAACTTCTAGAATGATATGACAGTCTTTTACTTAAAATTTCTACCGCGTCCATTAATCCGCATCCAACAATTGCTGGAAGTAACCCAACAGGTTCTATTCGACGAGTGTCAGGTCTACAAAAATACTCCTTGCAATGTTGGTGATTACCAAATACGTGTTGTGGACCATTTAGGATACCTTCACTAAGATTTTTTATTTTTTCTTCGAGTGACTGATTTTGATCCCCCCAATATTTAATCGCGCATTTTACACCCGTTCTTAAACGCAAATACCTTTCTTTTAGGAATTTCCGCAATTCGCAAGGATACTTAGTGTCTTTCGACAATTTCTCCAAGCTATTGCAGTAGTTTCGTAAAAGATGATTTTTGCATTAAATTTTCTCTACTATTAAATTATCGTACGGACGCGAATCTAATATTTTTTTATAAGTACTGGAATCGCCGTCTGCTACAAATTTATTATAAATTACACCGTGATCAACAAAGGAACGTTTAAACCCCTCAACTATTATGGTCGATTCCATCCCGGTAGATGATCCTGAATAATTCTTGAAACAATGGTGTTCCGGGGGCTGACTGTTGTTCTTTGCGGCTCGTGCACAGACTACGCAGTATTTATTTTTAACTCCAAAAAACAATACTTTATTAGTTTTAAAGCCAATTATCGCAGCTGCGCCGGATAAGGCGGAAAAATTCTTACCATAAGATCTCTTGCTCCAACAACCGTCAACAGCAACAGATATTAATGGTGTACCATTTTTATCAACACTACCTATAGACACTGCGCACTCCGCTTCTTCCTTGGCAGCTTCTGCCATGGAATGTGCTGCTGTCTTCTCCCACCAATCGCAAACCGTATTATTAATTTCATTGTATAATGAAGGTGACATGATTGGTAGGGCTACTGCGGCACTTAATGTTTTTAACTGAGAGTAGCTCCCACCAGATGATATGATACCAGACACAATTTGATGATTCACTTCCATGCTATCTTCTTTCTTTTCAACCAAACACACAGTAAATTTCATATTACACATACTACATTTTATGATGAGTTTTGAGTCCAGACCAACTTTTACTTCACCTATTATACTGAGGTAACTTAACTTACAATCCATTGGACCGTGGTCCCCTATGGCCTGAAGAGCTTTAAAAAAAAAAGAAATATCCACTACTCTACACCCAACTTCCACTTCATCCACCTTTCCCTCTTGACGGTTGTCAATAACTAGTTCCTGTAAAGAAAGATAATGGCTTGATTTTTTTTATAAAAAATAATTCAAAAGGTATGGTTCAAATTTCTTCAAACATAGCTAAGAACTCCCTTAGAATACATCTTTGAAACACATAACACTAGATCAAAATCTTGAACGTTTTTATCAGTCTTCGCCAATTATGAAAATGAATAAATAAACATAATAAAAAACTGGTTGCTTGTAAAGTCGGTTTAGGACGATCATTTTACCGGATAACGTCATAATATTATTCTCAATCGCTTGTACTGCGCTCTTGCTTGACCCTAGCGTGACATAATGTGACACTTTTTTGTGCGTGTTGCCGGTGTTCATCGATTTATAAGACGTTATCACGTCATAAATTTAATAAATCCGACTATATGCATAAAAACTCAAAAGGTAAAAAGAAAACAAGTCTACGGTCTTGAATTATGTTACATAAAAATAAATAAGAACATTATTGTAATAAATCGAATTCAACAATCGAGACCCATTGAAATCCTCACAGGCTCGAAGATATTCCTGACTAGCTAAATATTTCTTTAGAAATAGGCCCCGACTGCTAAATACGTTATATTACAATGGCGTTGTTATTTATTTTTATTAAATATTTTTATTACATGTTTTCATTTTTTAATCTGTCGGGTTTTAAAATTTTTATTGTTTATTTATTTATATTCATAACTGACGAAGACAAATTATAAAAGTGCAAAAGAATTCATACAATATTATGTTCGCCCATCACTAACTAGTTTGTTTATTTATGTAACAAGTCTACAAGAATTACGTATAACAACTTACCTCTATACAGCGCGTAGCAGTGTTGCTCGGAGTCTCGGCCTGAAGGTTTTCTTCATTTTCAGTACTGGAAATATTATTCATCAATATCCACTTTTTATTTATTTTGTAATTTTTGTACAACCCTACGCCAGGCGTTGGCGCGACTTACTTACCGCCGAAGTATGTCGTCAAAGCAGCGCGCGGCCGTGCAATTTCTGATTGTGTACCTATCTAATTACATGTCAAATCAATATTTACATGCTATTGTAGGTATATGTCTGAATCAGGCGATCTAAATCATTGTACCTATTAGCTTTGTAATGTACCTACCCTGTTCAAAATGCAAATAGATTATATTATTATTACTACTAAGACATGATAAGCATACACACAAATAAAAGTAATAAAACTAGGATTTTTACTTGACACTAACACAAATCTCGTAAATTTTTTTTAGGTATTTACGGCAAGACGTAGTCAAATAGGCAGATAAATAAATAAGTAGGGAGGAACTTACATTTTATTCCGAGATCTTTTGGCTTTCACGTTTTTATAATGCGTACTAAATTTTCTTTTCGGTGGCATGGCACTCAGCAAATTATCCTGCGAAAAGAGACCCTCGATTACCAATACGTTTATGATACCTATTGCCTTTATCATGTTGAAAAATCTATGTATGTCGTGCAGAGAACTAGATGATTGAAAGTTATAGTAGTATAAAGTTATAGTATACCCTGTCATACCCCGCCAGTTCATATCTCGAGAAAATAAAGTAGGCAGGGCTTGGATTGTTTCAAGCCTGAGTTGATACCTACTTTACAAGGTTCATAAAATTACCTACTCAACAAAGTAAATAATTTTGTATTTCTTACGATTTATATCTAGTTCCATCATGGTTTTCTTTCAGACTTTCATTATATCGGTACTTTCTACTTACTGAAAGTAAATTAGTTATAATAATATTGTACTTACAGTTTTTCACAAAAAAACACAAATTCACAACACGTAATTTTGCTGGAGCATCCGACACGCGTGGAGTCGCTTTGAAATTCTATGGCGCACTGGCGAGAATCGTACAATCGCGACGCGAATGATTTTTCATACATTTTTCTATGGAGAATTTACGTAAAACATATCTAGATTTTAGGGCTTTAAAAGGGGAAGTTTTTGTTTGTAAAGGTACAAAAAAAAGTACCACGTTATATTTATTGGTTTTTTTCAGTGTTCAAAAAGTGTTTTTTTATCAATTTGTGTTGATTTATTGGGTTAAATCTGAAAAATACGAAGGCACGTTTTCGCATTTTTTCTCAATTTTGTGCGTTTGTTGACGTTTATTATATAACAACTACAGGGTTTTAAGAGTTAAAATTAGCATTTACATAATTTTTGGTCTTTCATTTTAATATGTACAAATTATCGTTGTTATTAATCATATGTAAATAGGTTAAATATGAAAAATCGTAACACTCTTTTCGGTGATTTTACGATCTGGGCCCTTAAGGTGAAAAAATTTTAATTATCGGTCAAGAGGTTGCTGAGAAACGAACATCCGAACATTTTACATTTAACCTGCTCCATGGGAGCTCCGCTCGCCTTTGGCTCGCTTCGATTTAACAGGTATTTGGACTTCGCCCATCGTTATTGACCACACCATTTTTATTTTATTATTTTTTTAATTCCGCGAGATCGCTGCCTCTCCCATGTCCATTGCTGCGGACGTCTCCTGTGACCCCAGAAGGTATTTCCAGTGGCGTCCGGCGGACTTTGGCCAACTGTGTGGCCTCTTCGGGGTGACCACACTTCAGGCTCCACTTAAAAGTATGTCTTAGTAACTTTAACATAACTAACCATATCCTCATTAGTCACGTACTGGAGTGGATCTTCAGTAAAGCTAAATCCAGTACCGACAGGGTTGTCGATGAAAATAAGTGAATAGTTGCCTCCCCACGTAATATTTCTTCGTTCCACTGGTACAGGTTTATGTAGGTAACATAGAAACACTTAAGTTAGTTAATAGTACATAGAAGAAATTTAATAGGTAGAGTAGTTTTTACCTTTTCCATCCGTTATTTGTATTGGGCCTATTTCTTCAAACAAACCAAATAAAGAAGAACTACCAGGTCCTCCTTGCAACCAGATAATTAGTGGTGTTGTTTCAAGAGGAAGATTTTCCGCGGGAAAATACCAGAAAAACAGATGCCATTTGTTAGTTATATTCACAGTAAAGTAGGCTGCATGGCTGGTAACACCGGCAAAAATACTTGGGTCTACAGCCGACAAGTTTTTTGCTTTATCTATTTCCCCACTTTCAAGTAATGGTGTGAGAAGTAGTGAACCATCTTCTTGATTTTCGACTGGCTGTGTATCACAAAACTTGGTGTTACTGAAAATATATATAAAATATAGTATCTTGATTCAGTCTCGTTTTATTGCATACCTAGTTATGTATAAAACAATCTGTGGTTATTTGAGTTAAGGTAGACTAGAACACACGGGACCCAACGCCTCCTGCAGGAGACTGTACCTGGGGATCGTGCGGAGTATGGCCCTATACGGGGCTACCGTATGGGCGGCACGGTTGACGGCCAACAACTCAACGCTCCTTTATAGATCGTTGAGGACCTTGGCCGTCAAAACAATAAGAGGGTACCGCACGATCTCCGGAGAGGCTGCATGTCTCCTAGCCGGGACCCATCCATGGGACCTGGAAGCAAGAGCCCTTGCGTCATTGTTCCAATGGCGCAAGGAGGCGCTGGAGCGGGACCACAGGCCTACGTCTCGAGAAATCGAGGACCAGCGGTCCCAACTCCACCAGGATCTCATGGAGTCATGGAGGGTGCGACTTGAGCAACCCAGGTGGGGTACCACCATCATCGCGGCGGTGAGACTGATCATGGACGATTGGCTGCAGAGGCAGCATGGTGACCTCACGTATCGTGGACGCAGATCGTTACCGGGCATGGATGCTTCTGTAGCTATCTGTTTCGCATCCATCGTGAGGTCACACCCCGGTGTCAACACTGCGAGGTTTCCGACGACGACACCGCACTCCACACGTTTGTGGAGTGCTCTGCGTGGGCGAGACAGCGCCGGGACCTCGTAGTGGGTCTGGGCGTGGATATCCTCTCGCTGGAAACCATGCTCCATGGTCTCCAGCGCGAGTAGGTGGAACGCGGCCGTGTGGCCTTCTGCGAGCAAGGCATGCTCGCGAAGGAGGTAGCCGAGAGGGAGAGGGAGCGTACCCTCCCCGCCGAGTTCCGTAGTCAGCGGCGAGGGCGCCGCAGACTCATCTACGCCCAAGACCATCGACCTCCATGATCGGGGCCTAAGGACGGCGGGATCGCCACCCGCCGTCCTTACAGAAGCAGGCTAGAAGGGTTGCGTGCTGCGGGGCCTTTGCCCCATAGCACGCAATCAGATTCACTCACTGACGCGGGATAAAACCCTACCCCAACGACGCGGGATTCTCATCCCGATCAAACCCCCGCATGCAGAGACCACAGAGGTGGTCAAAGTCCGCCGGGCGCCTTGATTCTTGATTGATTCTTAAAAAAAAGAAAAAGACTAGAACACATTGTAGGTACTTAATACATATCTGCTGCTAACATACAATAAGTCAATACATTTTTACAAAACACAGTATCTATGCATTACTACTAACACTACATATACCACTACACTACACATATACCTACATGTATCAAATAATATTTGTATACATGTTATTAATATGTTTATATAAAAGAAAGTACATAAAGTTATGTAGTCTTAGTCTGCACTATGTCAGTGATATTGCTTGGTGACCAATGTGGAATAATTTCGGTACCAATGTTTCGGTGACGGTCAAATCGGTGACCATCGAGGAATACCTCAAACATACACATAATCATGCCTATATCCCCCGAAGGGTAATCACACTCACAATTGGCTAGTATTTTGTTGTTCCAACTTAAGAAGCCTATAAAAAAAACAATCAAACCAAAATTTCAACAGTCAGAACAGATGTGACATACCATTAAATAAGTATAATCTCTGCAGTACCAGTATTTATATCAGAGTTGTCTTACCATCCAGTTACTGGTTTACTCATTGTTTCGTTGTCAATCATTTTACCGTTGTCAGAGTAATCCGCAAACCATAAGTTATCTTTATACCTGTGGGCTACGAAACCGATTATACATTATTTTTTACAATATTAGGTCCCCAATTATTTCGTTTATTTTAAAATAAATATTGTTGGACATACTCACACAACGTCATCTAACCCAAACTAAGCTATACTAAATACATACATAATATATATAGGAAACACCCAAACTCCGAAACAAACATTTGTTGATCACACAAATATCTGATTCGATCCGGGAATTGAACCCGAGACTCCGGAGGCGAAAGCCGATGTACTAACGACCACGCCACCGAAGCATTTGGGATTAAGTCAAGGTATAAAAATTGTGTGTGAAGTGTGAGCAGCAGCAACAGGGTATATAATAATGTTTTCATTACCCGAATAAGTAATTAATTTAGATTCAACAGTGTGATTCGACAGTGAACAAACGGCATATTTATCATGTAGTAGTCATATGAGTTTCCGATATTTCGGAACTGTTTCAACGACCATGATTATAAAAGAACTGACGTAGGTACCTACATATACCGGTACAAAGCAGTACACCGATATCCCGTTTGTTCATTTAATAGAATAGAATAGACTAATCTTTATGGTACACCAACATTGATATACAAAATACTTAGTTTTTAGTATATCAATGTACACCAATTAAAAATTACACGATAAAACGAACATAGGATACACCGACAACGGCCGGCCTTATAGTTCAAAAGCAATAATCTTACAGGAAATTTTAGTATGTACAGGTATTAAAAGAGACAATCGTTAAGGTGGGTAAATATTGGTGCCAAAAAAAATTATATTGGACTTATTTAATTGATTGAATTGATTGAATAAACTTTAATGTACACCAATTTAAAAAATCATAGGATACAAAAATACAGGATGTACAAAGGGCGGCCTTATCGCTAAAAGCAATATCTTACAGGCAACCTTAGGATGGACAGGTATTTAGAGAGACAAACATTAACGTGGGTAAAATATTGGTGCCAAATACTTATTACAAATTAATTTTAATAAATAAACTATTAAAACTAAACAATAATTATAATAAATCTAGATACGTATTACAAATATATAATGCAGGTACGATATAAGTTACATAAGAATAGTTCAGTAATTATAAAATATATACATACAAAATATAAACAAGCTACTTCAAGAATCCAGGTAGTGTTGCTTGACCAGTCCCTTAAAAACAGCTAGGGATTTTGCCCTTCTAATTTCGACAGGCAAAGCATTCCACAACCTAACAGCCTGGACCGTAAAGGACTTGTCGTAGAACTTTGTGGAATGAGTAGGAACTGTTAATTCCAGGGATACCGACGACCTCAAAGATCTGGAATGTGTGTCATTCAGGAACATAAAACGTTCTTTTAAATAACAGGGGGTGGTGGGGTTAAAAAGAATGCTATAAAGCATGGAAAGAATACGAGCATTCCGTCGAAGTCGAATAGGGAGCCACTTGAGCTGGTTGCGAAACTCTGAGACATGATCATATTTACGTAAACCAAATATGAACCTAATACAGAAATTTTGAAGGCGCTCAATTTTGTCAAGTTGTTCTTCAGTGACATCGAGATAGCTGACATCGAGATAGCTGACATCGGCGTAGTCTAGGAGGGGAAGAAGGAGAGATTGAGCAAGTGCAATTTTGGTAGCCGTTGGAAGAAAGTTACGAAGCCTTCGCATGGATCCTGCAGCCGCAAACAATTTGCGGCTCACCTCGCGCAATTGTGACCCCCAAGACAACGTGTCATCGATATATAATCCCAGATCCTTTAAAACGGTGCTCACAGCTATAGTGACCCCATCAAAGACAATTTTTGGGAGCACCGTCCACTCAATACGTTGTACCATCCAAGGGCTACCAACAACAATGACCTGCGTCTTTGATGGATTCACTTCCAACCCATGCAGCCTGCTCCACTCAGCCACACGCATCAGATCATCATTGATAGTGGAGAATGCTTCGGACAAATCGGTTAGCGGCGCTTGAGTGTAGATTTGGAGATCGTCTGCATAAAGGTGGTAGGACGACACTAACGATTTAGAGATAGAATTAATAAAAATTGCGAAGAGTAAAGGAGAAAGCACGCCACCCTGAGGTACACCAGCAGACGTAGAATGCCATGAGGAGAAGGTATCCTCAACACATACACGCTGCCGACGGCCAAACAGGTAACTATGAAACCAATCAATTACTCTTGGAGATATGTTAATGGAACGTAGCGTGCTAAGCAGGACATGGAAATCCACACTGCTAAATGCGTTACTAAAATCCAGCAAACACAGCAATGTAAGTTCACCATTTTCCATGCCCAGCCTAATGTCGTCGGTGACCTTAATCAATGCGCTGACTGTGCTATGGTGCTATTAATGTAAAATATAAGCCAACATTGGGCACTAAATTAACTTACTGTTCAAAACGAATCCAAATATAAAGTAAAAGTTCAAAATTAACACAAAAATGGCCTTAGAAGTGATCATTTTGCTACCGACAGTTACTCATAGGTATCAAAATGAAATGGCTAAAATTATTTCTGGAATCATACTTATTTATATGGGAAGCTATTGTAAAGTGGTGTTTACAAACCTGAAAAAGTTATGACAGTTAGGTAAGTACCTATAGCATGTATTAGCAGGCCTATGTCACTCGCCTAACAATCGCAAAAAATACGTGACGTCAGCGACAACTTGAAGTTGTAAGTCAGTGAGGGTTGTCTCTTGTTTGTGATACGGCATTGACCATAGAGTTGATATTGAGGCATTAACGTCATAATTATTGGTCAAATTATGCTGGTACTTTCCTGACAACCTTCAGGGTGCCTTTCGACCAGAAATGTGTTGTGCTACGTTGCTATGGATGCGTATGACATTCACCAATCATATTCATTTGTCCACACGGCACGTCGCACGTAGCGTAGCACAATCATTTTCATTGGTCCAAAAGCACATCCTCGCAGCATAGCTACATAGCACATCTCTGGTCGAAAGGCAACCTAATGTTCGAATTATGTTCTCTGTAAACAAAAGAATGTGCTTTAATTAACGTCGGAGTGCAAGTTCTGTATGTAAGTACTATTTTCTATTCTGTGGTTCTAGTAACTTACGTAGTTCACCAATGTAGGTTCTTACACCGACAGATAATGGCTTGATGTTTAGAAAAACACAAAAAATTACAAAATCACTGAGTGAATTGGCAGGTCTCAAAAGAATAATACTTCCCTACATATATTTATTCGTCACATTCTATTGAACTTAAGTAAGTACTTTATGTAAACCTGACATTATTTTTCTGACATTTATTATTCTGACATTATTTATTTAGTTTTCCGCATTAACCTATGACTATGTGGTGTGTTACCTGTGAACCTTAAAATGTTTGACAAAAGTTAGGTTTGTTTAGTAACAGTATTTAAATACCGTTCTTTCAATTTGCATTTATAATGCATGCAGCTTTAGTTATTAGATTAGGGGAACAATCGCTTCATTATAATAATTGGCTGCCAACTAATTAATGGGAGGTCCTTACTTAATTTTGTTTGCTCATTAGTTAATAAATTGGACAAACAGAGAATTTGATAAAATTAATTCAGAAATAATAATAACTTTAATAATTTGCGGGATTTTTGCCATCATTTATTCAAAATTTCTATATATTTATTAATTTAGGTTATAAAGATAACTATGAAATTTAATAGGAGTGAGACTTCATTTATAAGCAAAACAACAGGTGGTAAGTGATGAAGAATCTGGCAAGAAATCTCAAGGCTATTCTTTTTATAATATAAAAACAATATTAACAAATACCTACCACGTACTTATAGGTCTCATCCACCATAACAATCTCATCCACCGAGCATTTTCCCAACGTAGTTGGGGTCGACTTACCAGTCTAACTGCGATTCGGCTGAACTTCGATATTTTCCGTGAAGCGACTGCCATCTGACCTTCACAACCCATAGGCGATACCGGCGATATCGAATTTCTGTAGTTAGACCGGTCGGATTTTCGATTTAGGGCTCCAACTCCCCCTAACGACTGGCATGGATATTTGTATGACAACCGGGACCGACGGCTTAACGTGCTCTCCGAGGCCCGGAGGGGTCTCTATGTCTTAAGAAATGTTCACCTATCCTAAGACCGGCCTAGGGTACGGGCATAGCAGGAAGTTTTGTAAGAGTAGCGAACCTACCTGCAGCCACTGTGTGGGTCTGCATCTGAAGGCCAAATGCCTGGAGCTGCAGGGGGGGTCGGAGCCTTCCTGCTGCAACTGCCCGAGGGAGGGGCTGAGCGGCACGAAGCACAACGAATTTAGTGATTTGTTCCAAGTAAGAAAGACATGGGATGAAATAGCTAGGGCAACCACACAGTATTGTTAAGGGCGTCTCTGGCGAGACTGTCTCATACAGGATTTTGCAGGCTAACCTCCATAACGGTATATGTGGCACACAACTACTTTCTGCTCGAGGCCTCCAGGCGTAAGGCAGCTGTTGCACTAGTGCAAGAGCCCTATGTGAGAAATGGCCAGAGTATGAGGACATACCAGGGCGTCAGGGTCTTCCAAAGCACTGCACAAGGAGAAGGGACTGTTAAGGCGGCCATCGTCGTATACGACTCGACGTTGGACGTCGTGCAGTACCCGCAACTCACTACCGACAACGTGGCGGTAGTGGGGATCCGGACCAGTGACTGGAAGATCACGCTGGTGTCCTACTACTTCGAGCCACACAAACAACAGCAACCTTACCTGGAGTGAGGTGACGCCAACGCAAAGAGCAACTGGTGGGGTAGTCCTTTTGAAGACGACAGGGGGGCAATGATGTGCGGCGCCCTAGATCAAATGAGCCTCCAGGTCCTGAATAGTGGGGGTCCTCCAACTTTCGACACTGTGAGGGGTGATACGAGGTACTGCAGCTACGTGGACATTACGGTTTGTTCGAGCGATATGCTCCCGCTGATCGACGGCTGGGGGGTTGACGAGCGCCTCGCGCCAACCTCCTATCACCATGGCATGGTATTTAACATTAACCTTGTAAAGGCGATAGGAATGGATATAAAAAGAACGACTCGCAGGTATCAAACCAAAAAAGCAAATTGGGATGGGTTTAAAACCCAAATTATCGGTGCGACCGACAAAATAGTCTCACTCAGATAGCGAGCACGCTAGTGTTGGAGACAGTCATTGGAGCGTACTCGGACATTATAGGCGATACCTGCGAGTCAAATATCCCGCACGTCAAAAATAGAGACTACTTACCATGACATGGTGGTTGGAGAGGCTCGCTGAGAGCTGAAGGAGAAGTAAAAAAGGCACAGGTCGAGAGTTGGAGGGCTTTCTGCGGAAAGCAGGACAGCGAGGGAGTATGGGAGGGTGTGTATAGGGTGATGATAGGTAGGGCCATAGTGAGGGAAGAAGATGTGCCGCTAATCCATAATGGAACCCAACTTGACGCACGGGGCTCGGTTGACCTCCTCGTTACCACTTTCTACCCGAAAGACCGAGTTGAGGAGGATAACGAAGGGCATCGACAGATACGTGAAAAGGCAGCGAAGACGGATGAGGAAGCAGACGGCGAGGGTCATCATGGTGATGACCCACCTTTTACAATGCACGAACTCTGCGATGCCCTAAGTAGATTTAAACCGAGAAAAGCCCCGAGAGCGGACGGATTTACATCCGACATCTGCACTCACGCCATAAGGGCTGACCCCTTATACTTCCTGGAGCTGCTGAATCAGTGCCTCCGCCACGGCTACTTTCCCAAGATATGGAAGGAAGCCGTGGCAGTGGTGCTGAAGAAGCCTGGAAAGGACTCGTACACAGTTCCCAAGTCGTACAGACCGATTGGCCTGTTGCCCGTCTTGGGAAAGGTGTACGAGAGGATGCTGGTCTCCCGACTCAAGTACCATCTTTTGTCAAGGATGAACCCCCGTCAGTACGTCTTTATGCCCCAGAAATGCACCGAAGACGCCCTCTATGACCTTATGGGTCATATAGTGGTTAAACTCAATGAACAGAGAATGGTCACTATGGTGTCCTTGGACATAGAGGGCCTTCAATAGTGCCTGTGTCCGGCAAATTTGAGGCGGTTGGTCAGCAGCTACCTTAGCGAGAGGAACGTAAGGGTAAGGTACGCTGGTGAGGAGTGCAGCCGCTCCACAGACAAAGGGTGCCTCCAAGGGTCGATCGGTCCTTTACTGTGGAACCTACTTTTAGATCCACTTCTTGAGCATAGGGCCGTTTACGCCCAGGCTTTTGCGGACCACGTAGTTTTAGTCTTTGATGGGGAATCAGCTCTGGAAATTGAAATACAGGCCAATGCCTCCCTCGCGTATGTGCAGGAATGGGGCATTGCAAACAATCTTAAATTCGCGCCACATAAGACCTGCGCCGTGTTGATTACGCGAAAACTGAAGTACGATGCCCCACGCCTGCACATGGGCGAGGTGGATATTGGTCTGTCTACAGAAATTAAAATCCTGATGCTTACAATTGACCACAAACTTACATTCCACACACACATCACGAACGTTTGCAGAAAAGCGATCAGAATCTACCGAAAGCTGGCGAGGATCAGTTGGGGGTTACACCCCGAGGTGATCCGTAGAGCCATAGAGCCGACGATACTGTACGCTGCCAGTGCTTGGCACACAACGGCGAATAAGCTTGGCGTCCGAAAACAACTGAACGTGGTGCAGCGCGGATTCGCTCAAAAATTGTGTAAGGTCTATCGGACAGTCTCCCTGAACTCTGCACTGGTCTTGTCTGGCCTGCTCCCTCTGGACCTCAGACTTCATGAGGTGGCCTTATATGAGGCCAAGAGAGGAGTGGACCGGCCATGGCTTGGGGACTGGGAGGTTGAGCGGATGGCCCGAGCAATCGAGGCTCCTCATCCCGCTGTGCACGCCACCCTGGAGTTTACGGACCTGGTAGACGAGGAACAATTAGAAACCGCGAACACTTTTAACGTGCGAATATTTACCGACGGGAGCAAGATTGAAGGCCGGGTCGGTGCAGCTCTATCCTTTTGGAATAGTGCGGCCGAAACGAAAGCCCTCAAACTTGCTCTCGCCCGGCATTGTACCGTCTACCAGGCCGAGCTCTTGGCGTTGTGCAGAGCGGCCCAGGAAATCCTCAAGCGAGGCGCGGCCACGTTCGGTATCTTCAGTGATAGCAGAGCCGCGCTCTTGACGGTGATTAACCGTCATGCCCTCCATCCCCTTGCAGTGGAAACCAGATCCGCCATTCGACAAGGCATGGCCCAGGGTAAGGAGATATCCTTATTCTGGATCAAGGCCCACGCAGGGCTGGGGGAGCAATGAGCGAGCCGACGCACTCGCCAAGGAAGCGGCTCTGAGACTGAAGAAAGCACCGAACTACGGTTTGTGCCCGGTTTCATTCGTGAGGCGTGTCCTGCGTCAGGAGGTCAGGACACGCTTCGCAAATGGAATCAGCGGTACAAAGAAGGTACGACCGCCTCCGTCACCAAGTTTTTTCTGTCCTGTGCAGTGGAAGCGTATAGTATCGTCCGCAGGATGCCGGTTGCCGGTACTACGACCCAGTTGTTGACGGGGCATGGTGTGTTTTGCCGAATACTTGGCACGTTTCAAGTGTAGGGCAAGCCCGTCGTGCTCTTGCGACCCAGACGTCGACGAGGCCGTTATACATTTAACATTAGACTGCCCTATTCACATGCGTGACAGATTTAATTTTGAAAATGTTTAAGTGTAAGATTGAATAGGCAAAATTTTAATTACTTATTAAAAAAAATTGTGAAGCATTCCTGGCATACACTCATGGGATAGTCAGCGCTGTGGGTAAAAGAAATGGAGGACGGTGAGAGATATTGTTAGGTACTAATATTAGGTACTCGTAATATCAAGAATGTATATCTCAACGGCACAGGGACTAAATAATTATGTACTATGTACATAATTTAATTTATTAGTTTTTGTTATTTATATAAGTTAGAAGTTATTAAAAATTGATAAATAAAAAGGCATTACATAAACCGAACATGATAAATAAAGAAATATTAAAGGGTGTTAAATAATTATATTAAACAACTTAAATAAAGATAGGGTAGTTAGTACAAAATTAAAAAATATCATATAAATTTAAATAAGATTAATAGTAGTAATAGGCGAAGACATTAAAATATATTGTACAAAAATAATAAATACGAGCCAACGAGGCTCCTTGCAGTGATTAAAATACAAAAAATTATAATAGATGACAAAAGGCTTCGCCATATGCGGAGGTGAAGAAACTCCTCAAACAAAAAAAAAAGACCGGCCTGAGGCGATGTTGCTTAACCATTGCAATGTCTTAACATTGTCGGTTACCACTAGACCACGAGCTACATAACAATATAACAGTAAAATATAAAATTCTCCACGATAGACATGACTATTATTTTTTTGTAGGTACCTATACTTACATCTCAATTCCATGATTCTTTATCATTTAAATAATCACTCATGGTGTACTTAATAGCCGTTTCGTTCCTTACGATGAAATTCAAAAAAGGCAAAGTATCGTAGGCAAATAATATATAGGTATTAAACTTCTATAATATAACAAGCTGTCCCCGCGAACTCTTTAACTCTTCATTCATTTTTCTAATGTTCCGCATAACTTTTTTTTTCTTCGATAAGATCCTTCTCCTGATAATTACGAACACAACAAAAAAAGAATAAGCGAAATCGGTCCAGCGGTTCATGCGTGATGGCGTGACCAAGGGAAATAGGGATTCATTTTTATATATAGAGATTATATGAGTGGGAGATGACTGTACGATTGGAATTTATTATCTTAATATTAAGTGGGTATTTTAATATTAGTAAGTACCTAGTGAAGACCTACAAAACTGTATATTGTATGCATATTGTAATGTAAATTAAAGTAGACTCATAACAGCACAAAACTAAACCTTAGTGGTTTTTAGTACTGTTTATTTCATAATTGTGTATTATATTTTGTGAAACGATAAATAAATTAAAAAAAGGCATACCTACCAAAATAAAATAAAAACTTAAATTACATTATTATGTTGTACATACATAGGTTTATTTATTATAATCATAATCACCTACGCCGATTTGTTATATTCGTCCACTTTCGCCAGTAACTTTGCTCGCCTTTTATAATGGGTGGCGGACTTATTATCCCATCGATCACACGACTGTTAAGCGTTACCTTCGCGTAAGTGCTGGCGAGTCTGCTGTAGCTATTACCATCCGATGTCTCCTTATCGACCCCCGGGACTACAAACGCATAGTCGCTTGCAGCCACGATATAACTCACAACTACATGGGAGTAATATCGGACAACTTGTCGTGTGGTCCAGTGGTAAGTTACGCTGGCTAAATGCTCTACAGCAGGGCAAGGATGGCGGTAGGAAGAGTTTGTAGAAAACCAATGACATGGCACAAAATTCAAAAAATATGTTGATTAGGTCACGTCTTTGACATTTTCTACGATATCATTGGTTATCGACAAACTTTTCCATTGCCATGTTCATGCTGCTTGACTCAGAGGTCGTTCGAATTCCACCCAGGACAAAACTTTGTGTGATGAGCACGATAGTTTGTTATGTGTCCTAATTAGGTATTACATAAATATGTTCATCAGTTATCTAGGTCCCATATCAAGCTAATAAATATTAGTTTATTCTGAGCTCGAAAAATTTCATATATTTATAGCGCCATGCTATAAATATATGAATTTTTTCCAAAATATTACGCACTATACACACAAGGAGTACTCGTACAATAGTTAATTAATATTTAGGTAGCGCATATACTCTTTTTGATGGCGAACTTACTTGGTGACGAATATACAACAACCCGTAATATAACTATATATACCTACTTATAGGGACATATTATAACGTTGGTACTAGTAACCACAGAGGTACTATGAGTCAATGAAACTATACGGAATGAGCTATATGAGTTTTTGGAAGTATGGAAATATTACGGAGGGGGTAATTTTACTAGTGGTCGCCCAAGTAATTTATAGTTGAACTTTGGAATCTGAACTGTGGCCGGTAGTCCGCAAGACACGGAGTCTCGAATGAAGAAGCTTCACTCACACTTTCATCTAACACTAAAAGGTTAAAAACCTTTCCGAACGCTGCCCCAAATGCCAGTTGGATTCGACGATTGACCTCTTTCTCACAGTAGGACTTATCTAATAGAATCCGATGCTATCATATTGGAGTGAGCATGACATGGATGTTAACATGATTTTTGTCTTGCCCATCACGTTCATTTAAAAAAAATCACCCTACGTGTTCGAACGCCTTACTAAGATCATCGAACATTGTAACGAGTTCTTCCAGGTCTTGAGCAACTAACTATATCATCGGAAAACCGGGGAGGTTGGTGATTTACCTTATATAATATTATTAATCACAGCAATATAACAATAAAAGATTCTCTTAGACTCAACACAATCTATCTGTTATAGAAATTTCTATTATGAAAATATATGGTGTTTCAGTAGAACGATCAGAAAACTTGTTCAATTGTTATTACTAAGTACCTATTCATAACATCTTCTCACCTAAGTATCCATAACATAATTAATGTAGAAACTTCATTAAGTTATAGGTTTAGTCTAGAGGAAAGTAATGGTAAGTTCATATATATATATATATATATATATATATAGTTCATATACATCATACTTACCATTGCTTTTTTTAAAAAACTATCTTCTTTCACTCACAGCTTCACCTGCATGGAAAAGTTAATTAAAATTTATGATTTCGATGAAACAAAGACTAGGTATAATAAGTTGCCCGAAGTATAAGCTTGTATTGAGTACTAGAATAGAAAAAGTGTTTATTGATCTTTTTATATAGCCTACTCTCATTTAGTTTAACGATTTAGTGTAGACTTAAAAAAAGAGGTTTCTCAATTCTACCGTATATTTATTTTAATGTTTGTTCGCGAATAACTTCGTTGTTTATGAACCGATTTTAATACTTTTTTTTGTTAGAAAGGAGATATTTCCAAGGTGGCCCATTATAAGGAAACCAGGATCTTATCAAAAATTCAGACATATCCCAAATTGCTTTTTAGTTTACGGTTGAAGACGGTTTTTTTGTTAATTTAAATTCTATTAGGTTAGTATGTTATAGGTAAAGAAAAATAATAAGAACTGAGTTACAACAAAATCACTTTTAATTGCTTCTGCAAATGCGAGTTATTTTCCTGCTGATAGCACACAATTAATATTCACTTCACAAATAAAGTAAATGTAATTCCTCCTTGACTCCGACTACTTCAGTCTTGGTCTATCTTCTTGAACAATATCCCACGACAATGCCAACACAAAAAAATGTTTATTTCTTTAGTAATCGTAGTCATCCTTGAAACAGAATCCTCCTTGTCTTGTATATCTTCGTGGGCATGTTCCCACGACGATACCAGCCCGGTCATCAATCGTGGGCATTACTGTCGCCAGTGGTTCTGGAGACAGCGATAACACAACGGTTTTATTCCTTTCATTGATATCAATCTTCAACTTAGCAACCGGTGCTCGGGTAATTCGATTTTTTACTAAAATATTCATGATTAAACCTTCAGGTGGCATTGATAGTTCAAATTTATCCGTCTTATTTCTAACATTTAAATTTGTCACATCACCTTCAATTGAAATTATGAGTAAACTTATTAAACTCAAAATAGTATACAAATATTTGACGTCCATTTTTGAATTTTTTTAGTACAGAGTAAGTACCTCTTATAAATATTGCAATAGGTAACGAAATCTAAATGGTGAATGAGTCATGAAAGATACTTAACAACATTTATATACTTGTTTATACTCTATCTGTTCAATAGAATCATCATTTTATTAATTTAAGTCTAATTGACTCATGTCGTTGTGCCCTGAGAACAGTACATAATTATGAATATGTTTCTGCTTATCTTGGCCTCTCATAAAAAGTAGATACGACACTTTTATTTTGAATAGAGTGGTTTTATCTTTAGTCTATTACCTATAGGTAATTTTATTGATTCCTAGAAAGATAAATTGATCGATCCGTGGTATGTAAGAGAACAATTCATACACGTGCGAAGTCGTGAGGAAACTTTCATAGTATAACAAAACTAGGTTATTGATGATGTATTTCATATTTGGCAGTGCCAAATTGCCCTACAACAATTCACACACACACACATATCACGCCTATATTGCCAAAGGGGTAGGCAGAGGCGCATTACACACCCACAATTTGCCAGTATTTTTAGTCCCAAGTTATAGGTGGCAAACCTATTGCCGTCACCGGGCACACATATAATGGGTTATGTCCAAAATGGCCGGATGAATTTAATACAAAGTAGTAGCTATATAGTAATTTTGAAAAAAATGAATTTAAACCCGTTGCCTTGCGATGTAATGTTGATGAAAGGCAAAAAAGTCTTACGTGCCCGCCGGTGTGCCAATTATTAAAGTCTTGGTCGTCTCGGACAATTCATATAATACTATAATACTCGTAGATACATTTATAATATTATTATCATATAAGGAAAGGTTTAAGAGAGTGATTAACGTCCAATATATTGATAGAACACACTTCAAGAAATCCCAGTAGGTACAGCAGGGCAGAATAAAGTAGGTATGTAGTTGTTCTAGTTAGTAGGGTTTTCCACATTCCCTTCCCATGGTGTAGAAGTTGGTAAACAAACTAATAGTCCATTTGTGTGGCGTGAAGATGAATTCTTCCTATATAGCACAAACTACTTAAATGTTTTGTACTTGTGTCATTGTCGGAGCAAGGATTGTAAACATGCTTTTTTACAAACAAAAGTTAGACCAGATTATAACACACATTATAACAGATCTTTGGTGAGTTTAAAAAAAATCATGAAAAGAAATAATAGTGGTACGAAGTTTACTGATTTAGCCAGTCCTGAAACTGTGTATGGATCTTTGTTATTGTTTCACGCGAAACGTACTAAATGAATTGTGAAACTATAAAAAGATACACACACACATATCGCTTTTATCCCCGAAGGGGTAAGCAGAGGTGCATTACACACCCACAATTTGCCAGTATTTTTAGTCCCACGTAATAGGGGGCATGACTTAGATTTAGATAATGGGCAAAATGGCCGAATGAATTTAATAAAAAGTAGCAGCTAAGTACATTGTAATTTAAAAAAAAAATTGAAACCCGTTTGCCTTGCGATGAAATGTTGATTAAAGGCAACAAAATCTTAGGTGCCAGCCGCTATGGCATAACCAATTAAAGCCCTGGGCATCTCGGACTAAATAAAGAAAAACATAATATAAAAAAAAACCAGTAATGTAACCAAAATAATCCTCATGGTTACTGAAGTTACAAGCGTCCGTAGCCTGATGGCTAAGGGGTGGGACTTGCGTTTCGACGACGGTGACGTTAGTTCGATCCCCGGTCGACTGACGTGAACCTACTGTTAACACAAGCACTTTTACTTTAGTTGGTGGGGTTAACGGGAAAGCTAGTAGATCGTTTGCGATTACGTTGTATTACCTAAAAAATGTCTTTGCTAGGCCTGCAGTTAGTTTTATAATGTTTTTATTTGAAATCCCATAATCACACTTCTATAGTGCAATAGTACGGTGCGTTTAAATCCAGAGATGAGGTTTCCTATAAACATCATTGTGTAAAACTTCATAGCTGCAGATATTTGTGAAAGTCTGGAAAAATATTATAACATTTCCATAAACTGACGTCAGCTTAGAATGTATATAAGACGATAATAAGTCTAGTAGTCTATCAAAGTAATTATAGGATTCACTGTGATTCCACGTCGACACTAATGTTTTCAAATATGTGTGTGAAACTGACATTATATTTGGCACTTTATATGACTTGTGTTAATGGTAGGACATTAAAATATACTCTAAGATTTTTAAGGAAAACTACAATGAGTAATTATATCGAAGGCAAGAACGGTTTTATTTCGACTGAAAATCTTCTAAGAGTTCCAACTAGGACTTCTGTAACAGGACTGCCGATTGTTTTTAATCGACATCGAGGAATCCAAAATAATAAATGTAGTGGAATATATACGATGCATGGCGCTATCTGCAAGAATGCACTGGAAGAATAAAATGTAGTAGAATATATTATAAGATACATGGCGCTATCTGCAAGAATGCACTGGAAGAATAAAATGTAGTAGAATATATTACACGATACATGGCGCTATCTGCAAGAATGCACTGGAAGAATAAAATGTAGTAGAATATATTATACGATACATGGCGCTATCTGCAAGAATGCACTGGAAGGATAAAATATAGTAGAATATATACGATACATGGCGCTATCTGCAAGAATGCACTGGAAGAATAAAATGTAGTAGAATATATACAATACATGGCGCTATCTGCAAGAATGCTCTGGAAGAATAAAATGTAGTAGAATATATACGATACATGGCGCTATCTGCAAGAATGCATTGGAAGAATAAAATGTAGTAGAATATATTATACGATACATGGCGCTATCTGCAAGAATGCTCTGGAAGGATAAAATATAGTAGAATATATACGATACATGGCGCTATCTGCAAGAATGCACTGGAAGAATAAAATGTAGTAGAATATATACGATACATGGCGCTATCTGCAAGAATGCTCTGGAAGAATAAAATGTAGTAGAATATATACGATACATGGCGCTATCTGCAAGAATGCTCTGGAAGAATAAAATGTAGTAAAATATATACGATACATGGCGCTATCTGCAAGAATGCACTGGAAGAACAAAAATCCGGCCAAGTGCGAGTCGGACTCGCGCACAAAGGATTTCGTACCAAAACGGGAAAAAATCACGTTTGTTGTATGGGGGCCCCCTTTTTTGCCCTTAAATATCTATCATATTCTGTTTTTTTACTATTTAGAGGCAACAGAAATATATAAGTATATTATGTGAAAATTTCAACTTAAACAAAACACACGGACGGACGTTCGGACAGCGAAGTCTCAGTAATAGGGTTCCCGTTTTACCCGTTGGCTACGGAACCTTAAAAAGTATAAAATATGACTTTGTGTCACACCCTGGCTACTGCTAGTATTATTATTTACGATTACGTATATTAAGGGGAAAATGTTGTGAAAATATTTTCGAGTAGGTAATCTATATATTTAATACGACAATTTGTCTGTCTGTCCGTCCGTTGCGTTTTTCAATTATAATTAATAATACATATATTTGCATGAAATATAATTTTTCATTTTTTTTATTTTTGAGGCGATACAAAGTTCGCTGGGATAACTAGTTAAGTTTAAATGTACATAGTACAACTGCTTCGGTGGTGTGGTCGGTAGTGCATCGGCTTACGACTCTGGAGTCTCGCGTTCGATCCCCGGGTCGAATCAAATATTTGTGTGATCCACAAATGTTTGTTACGGAGTTTGGGTGTTTTCTATGTAAGTATATTATGTATGTATTTAGAAATATATAAGTATGTTTATCAGTTGTCTAGATCCCATAGCACAAGCTTATGGCTTAGTTTATTTTAGATGACGTTGTGTGAATAATGTCCGAAAATATTTATTTATTTATTTTATGTATACTATATAGTGTTGATAAGTGCTTTATACGCTACGCTATCAGTACGAAATATGAAGAATGGGAAAGCCGTAGGGCCCGACGGCATTCCAGTGGAAGCGTGGAAGATAATGGAAGAAGATGGATATGCGTGGCTGACCTTGTTCTTCAATAAGTTGTTGTTTGAGGTGACGATCCCCGATGAATGGTGCAATAGTTCTCTAGTGCCCATTTTTCAAAATAAGGGTGATGTGTAGGACTGCGGCAACGAGGAATTAAGCTGATGTCACACAGTATGAAAGTTTGGGAGAAAGTTATAGAGAAACGAGTGCGAGAGGTAAGCGAGATTACCCAAAACCAGTTCGGGTTTTGGGTAATCTCGCCTGCCTGCCTGGTCGCGGGACTACAGACGCCATATTTGTACTACGCCAGCTGTGTGAAAAGTATAGGCGTGCACATAAAAACTTGCACATGGTGTTTGTAGACCTCGAGAAGGCATACGACCGGGTACCCAGAAAGGTTTTGTGGTGGGCCTTGAAAGAGAAAGGTGTGCCTGGGAAGGATATAGAGTCAATCTGTGCGATGTATTGTCGATCGAAAACCTACGTACGAACTGCTGCTGGCAACACCGACGAGTTCAGTGTGGCGGTAGGCTTGCATCAGGGCTCGGCGCTAAGCCCATATCTCTTCCTGTTGGATGCTTTGACATCGGAGATACAGGAAGAGACCCCTGGTGTATGCTATTTGCCAATGACATTGTACTCGTCGGTGCTGAAGACGGGCCTGAGGTACAGAGTAGGTTGGAAAAATGGCAGTGTAAACTGGAGAGTGTAGGCTTGAAAATCAGTAGAACCAAAACTGAGTACATGTTCTCTGATTTCGGCGGTCTCTCCAGTTCTACACCCATAGTGCTAGACGGCGCACCAATACCAGTTTGCTCCAGTTTCCGGTACCTCGGCTCTTTTATCCAGGACGATGGGGAAATCGATCGGTCAGTGAAGCACAGAATTGACGCAGGTTGGATCAAATGGCGGCAGGTCAAAGGCACTATTTGCGACCCTCGATTTCCCCCAAAACTTAAAGGGAAAATTTACAAGACTGTCGTCAGACCTGCCGTCCTGTATGGACTGTCATGTTTGGCCTTAAAAGCGACGGATGAAAGACAACTGCATGTAGCGGAGATGCGAATGTTTAAGATGGATGTGTGGTGTGACAAGAATGGATAGGGTAAGGAACGAGTATATTAAAGGAAGTTTGAAAGTTGCATTAGTGAACGAAAAATTGAGAAGCGAGCGGCTGTCATGGTATGGACATGTTATGAGAAGAGAGGAAAGCAATGTCGTAAGAAAGGTGCAAAGTATGACTGTAGAGGGTTTAAGAAGTAGAGGTAGGCCAAAGAAAAGATGGATGGAATGTGTGAAAGAGGACATGACAAGGAGAGGAGTGACTGAAGAGATGACGTCTGACAGGGATGTGTGGAGGAGAAAGACTTGTTGCACCGACCCCAAATATTTGGGATAAGGACAGGTAGATGATGAAGTGTGAATACGCAAATTTTCATAAAATATTAAGATATAAGTTATAAAACACAAAAAATTTAATGTCATCGACAGTACCTACTGAAAACTTTCCCTAACAAGGGGAATACTCTGACCACTGAACTACGATGACTATGTTACATGTAGGCGATGACTTCATAAAATAGGTGTTACTTCAAACTTGCAACTCCTACACAGGTATATACAGGTTTATGAAAATTAATATTCTAGCTTATATAATGTATTTTCTTATAATGTATTGTTATTGTCTATAAAAAGCATCTAAACCAAGAAGGAAAAATTAAAAAAAACTATTGTTACATCGCCACATTTTACATATTTTAAACTTTTACATTTTAATTCGTAACGATACAATAGGCTTAATCTAAAATCCCTTAATCCCTTAATCTTAAGCACTTAATCTAAAATCCGGCCGGTCTAACTACAGAACTTCGATATCGCCCATGGGTTGTGGAAGTCAGATGGCAGTCGCTTCACGGAAAATATCGAACTTCAGCCGAATCGCAGTCAGACTGGAAAGCCGATCCCAACTGAGTTGGGAAAAAGGCACGGTGAATGATGATTTAAATAGTTTATTTTGCGATTTAAAAAATGTATTTAAATTTGTAACGGTGGTGGACTCAGCCGTGGTCACGGGTGGAGTCTACCCGTGACCACGGCTCTTGTAACAGGGCCGAAACGTCGGGTAATAAAGAGGTATGTATATATCTCAATAATCGCGTAAAAGACCCGTTAGTCTTAAGTTTATAATGTGTACAAAACGCGAAAGTTTAAAGAAATGTTATTGTTCCTCGGTTTTCTTTGATTAAAACGTAGTGATTATATTCTCTTTGGATACTCGTAGTAATTCTTTGAGCCATGAAATAAATGAATTCAATTCAACCTTATGGGGGAAAGTATTATTATGTAGTTTTATTTTACCTATGAAAGAACACTGATCATTATATTTGTTTTACTTACCTTATAAAATAACACGAGAGTAATATTCACCGCAAATCGGTAGGTACCTATGGAGTTTACGTCAATAGCCCAATAGGTATAAAAGGGCCAAACACATACTAGCACTCCACATTTATCACCGGCCTGTGGCCATTCGCACATTAATATTACAAATAATGTATTCAAATATGTGCTGGAAATTGGTTCTGTGCCTTACTCTCGTCGCAACCATCGACGCCTACGTACTGAGATATCATCGAATAACACTTAATGTGGACAATGAATCTCAGTCAATTCCATCGGAGAAAAGTGATATAAACATCAGTAAGAATGAGATTGAAATGCCAAGAGAAGTAGAAGATGTAACTTTTTCAAATAACTCAGCTTGGGAAGATCGCAGCGGTCTGAATGTCGGCCATTGTGCAGAAGGATACGAAAGAAAAGGTAGAATGTGTATCAAAATATTATCTGACGACGAAGACTATGAATAAACATTGGATGGCTTTTTTCTTAATTCCGCGGCCGCTCTCACGTCCGTTGAAGGGCGTCTCTGGTTCGCACGCAGAAGGTATTTCCAGTGGCGCCCGGCGGACTTTGACCATCTATGTGGCCTCTTCGGGGGTTTGGTCGGGATGAGAATCCCGCGTCGTTGGGTTAAAACATTGGATGTGACAAAAAAAATTAACTAATTTTGGTGTTGCATAATTTTGTGTAAGGTCACGTCCTAGAATAATCTGAATGACTAAATCTATATGCCACTACATCCTTTACAATTGGATCGAATGAAATGAAGAAAATTATGTTTTATTGAACGACATTGAATTGTTGTGATGAAACTTTAATTAAAGCTTGAAATTTGACAAGTTTTTTTTTTTATTTTTGGTGTCTTGCTTCCAGAAAACCCTGTTTCCCTCTTACTGTATTTTAATCAGATAGCATTATTTAAGGAATTCTCGAAATAAAATGTTTATGTCATTATTTAAAGATTTCTCGAAAGAATCAATGTAATGTACCAATATTTTCACTTTTCTATTGCAATACTGATAGACGAAAAGTATTTTTTCTATGGTATTATTCGCTATAACTTGGGCAACCTGAGTTAAAGATACTCAAATAGCTTTGCTATGTACATGACTAAGTATTTCTTTTTTACGTGCGGAATCTTCATAGACATCGCCCAGTGATGAGCAATCGCTGACGCTATGGCTGACGTACCCTGTATACTCGTAGGGTATTTCCATGAAGGAGTTCCCCAGGACCTCGAAAACAATCAGCGACCCCGACTCATGCTTTGAATGTGACTGTGTATTTTATAAAGGTGAAGTTGTAACATATATCCTTATAATTAGGACACATGCAATTTAACTATGCTATTTCGCCTACTTTGTGGAGGGTTCAGTGAAGACCGCGTGCCGTCAAGCACAGTTTGGGGGCCTTGAGCTGAGGCTCGATGGAGCGACGATATAGTTACGTGGGATAGCAGCAGGTGGTTCAAGGATCTAGTGAGGTGACGTGTCAAGGGGAGGCCTCTGTCCAACAAAGAGCTGTAATGATGATTCCCTACTTAATATTATAAAATAATTGTTTAAAACCTTCTCCACGTTAAAGTTTAATGCTACACAGTTTTTCAGAATTTTTGCAAACCAATACAGTTCTTCTGAATAATAACCCCACATCTGTGTAAGTATCATGATTTGTTGAAATCCGTAAGAATAATCATCTAAAAAAGTAAAGTCTCTAGAAATTCTAATAAAATCATAAGAGTTTATAAACAGGAAAATGCTTCACATTAATGGTAGACTAATATGATTAGGTACTTAAAATTAACACACAAGCCCTCCATAGACCTATAAAGACCTATAAATGCGCTTCGTAAACATTGTAATATTTACAAAATGGAGGTTTAATTAGTCATTCCCGCTGGACCAAAGAGAGTTCTTGCAGTGTGTGCCCTAAAAGATAGTCTCCATCTCAGGTTATTATTTTACCGAGCAAGTGAAACGTCTAGATTTCGAGATTTTTTTCATTTAGTTTGCCAGTCTGTCTGTATGTGTGTTCAGGCCAGTGCCCACATATTATGTCCGATCACCACGAAACTTAGCACTAGTTTAAGTTACATTTAACCACGTGAGAAGTATTTTTTTTCGATCTCGATAGACTTTACACGATACAGGCTCCCTTCACCGTGAGAACCTGTGATTTATAAAACCAAAAACCGGAACGCGGAACCGGAGTTTGCACGGACGGACGTCGTTAGTGTAGTGTCGGGGACCTTAACAACGCACCGCGGAAAAATCATGGATAGAACTCTCGCTATCGACGCCGCCAGCTCCAGTCAGCCTGCGTCCAAGGCCCGATGTAACTCGATCAAAAGGTCAGGCCATAGGGTTTGTTTATCTTGTATTACATAATGAAATAACTCAAAAATGTAATCTTTCTTTTATCTATTTAATGGTATTTTTCACATTATAGCTTTAATCAAACACAAACAATCACAGGCTCTACACCTGACTTTTGAGTACCAGGCGGACATATGTTATTAATATTGTGTTTATTTTCATAGTTTTTTTCAACTGCAGTGGGGGCAAAGATTTTATAAATATAGGTGACTGTTCCCTGGGTGGAAATGGGGGTCGCAGGCCTTTGCTCTGACCATGCTATCAGTATATTATCATCATAATCATCGTGAGGGAACACAGAATGAGTTCCCTGGATGTGTCTATGGTCAATCCATAGTGGGTTACTATATACATTCCTGGAATTTATTGAAACTGTAACAATAAATAAAATAATTTTCTTATAAAAAATATCTAAATTCATTTTTCCAACTTGTCTTTTTACTGCATAGTTCTGTCTGAGTGTCATCACAATATTTTAAAATTCAATATATTGCGTGCTTCAATCATTAGCTGCACCATAGCTCTTCTTACGACTTCAGATATTAATTTTATACTAATTATATTCAATAGCAGCAGCTTCTTATACTATCAGACTTTCCCACAGTTATTGTTGTTATATGCAGAGAGGCTCGTGGTCTAGTAGAGAGAGGCTCGTGGTCTAGTGGTAACCAACAATGTTAACACATTGCACAGGTTAAGCAACATCTAGTCAGACCAGTCTTAGGATGGGTGACCATTTCTTAATCTAACTCCGTGCCTTAGAGAGCATATTAAGCTGTCGGTCCCGGTTGTCATACAAACATCTATGGCAGTCGTTAGAGGTAGTTGGAGCCCTAAATCAAAACTCCAACCGGTCTAACACTACAGAACTTCGATATCGCCCATTGGTTGTGGAGGTCACGGCAGTCGCTCCACGGAAAATATCGAAGATCAGCCGAATCGCAGTTAGACTGAACAGCCGACCCCAACTACGTTGGGAAAAGGCTCGGTGGGTAATTGTTGTTATATGCATGTCTGTATTTGTCTAAGAATGCTTGTGCGCGTATAAAAACATCATGTAAAAAACGTAACTGTATTAAAAACAATTCATAACTTAATCTTATATAAATGAAAGTAAAACTACATTTATAAAAGTGCTGGGAAAAGTGTAACTTTTCTTTGTCTACAATAAATTGAATAGATATTTGTTATGGTGAACTCCGTTTAAATCTTAAACAATACGGTCACTCTCCCACTAATATTATGATTATTGTATTATCTTCGGTAAGGTAAAATAGTGAGAAAAATGTAAAATATGTTCTTGCGGCTTATTCATGTACAGTTCTTGATCAGACCACATCGTAATTAAGTGGTTATATATAAAGGTTCTAAATCTATAATATCACCCCCGAAAAATCCATAAAATATCCTGGAGCCCAAGTTCTCAACTGCACGCAAACATGATGGAACTCAGAAATATAGATACCTACTGCTTTCTAGTTTCACTATAAGCCAAATCCGCAGTGATACTCTGTTTAAAATAATTTAACAGTGTCTAGTACTAGTTCCTTACGTTAATTTGCTCGAAATAAGTTATGGTGTTCCCCATACATTTCACACCAGCGGTAACGTCAGGGAACTGTGTAAAATGTGAGGGATACGAAAACGTAAGGAACTGGTACTAGACACACAGGTTTCTTTGATACTGCAGTTTGTCGTAAAAATATCATTGTCCGACCGTGACATCCTCGATTGTCAAGTATCCTGTGTACAGAAAATTCAAAAGCCAATTGCACAATCAAGGGTATAGGAAAGTTTTGTGGGTCAACTGATTCACTGCTATGTGTCTTCTCATAGTTATAACCCAAAGGTAAGTGAAGTGCGTCATAAAAATAAAAATTACCTAATTTCCTAGTTCAACCTGAATTTATTTTGCTAGTCATTAATGACAAATAATGACACCTTGATGGATGATATTTTAAAGGACTTATTTTTATTAGTTTTTTTTACAAATATCAAAATACTTACCTTATTAGAGGAGACTGGTGTAAAATTACCCCATTAAACACCAGTCTTCAGAAAGCCGGGCGCCACTGGAAATACCTTCTGCGTGTGATCCAGAGACAACTGACGTAAGACGGCCGCGGTCTTGGGTCGCGGAATTAAAAAAAAAGGTCCTAAGGAAAAAAACTATATTGCGCTCAAAGTTAACATAAAACAAGGTTTTAAATAGTTAAGGATAGTGAATTTACATATGTTTGTAACTCCGTACAAAAAGGGTAAGGCATTGGGCACTGGTTGTTTTAACTTTTAAAACAATCTCGTGCAATAAATACATGTCACTACTTATTATAAAACCAAGTCGCGATAAACTCAGAAACTACTGCTCCAATTTTCATGCTGTTTTCTCTGTCGGATGGAGTGGTTCTCGAGGAAGGTTTTTGTAAACCTATACTTTGTCACGGGCGAACCAGTGGGCGTCCACTAGTACCTTATAAAATTGTTACTGGTCGTTGTCTGTCTAACGCCGCTCCGGTACGCCCTCAGAAGCATACACCAGGGCGCCAGCCACCTTTGCGGCTATCAGCGTATCTAGTGTTGATTTGTGATCTGTCGCCGTCGGTAAGTGAGGGCGTGCGTGGGCTGAAACTCTATAGCACGCCGCGATACTGGTAGCCTGCAGGCAACTAGGAGACCGTACTCTTCCTCTTGACCGCCACCTTCGCGATCATGACCCGGTCAACATTCCACTCACTCCCGCTAAAACCATGGATCGTACCATGGTCTTAAGTGATAGATTCCACACTCAGACCCAGAACGAGGTCCCAGCGTTGACTCACCCACGCTGTGTATTCCACCAGCATGTGGAGTGCCGTATCTTCGCCGACCTCAAGGTGGATACTCCACATACCGATGCACCCCGTCAATTTGTCGCCTCTCCAGCCACAGCAGGAATAAGTACCATTAATGTGTACTATTTATTCCACATGGTTTGAGCTATAGCCGTCTACTAGTTTATAATATTATATTTATAGGTTTTAACTTGAAAAAGTTTTCAATGTAAGATATTTCTTAACTCTCCATAGGTTACATTTTTTTAAGTATGAATTTAATATTACAAGATAAAGGTAAAATTAATTCCAAAGCAACACAAGACGGCCTTTCCTGAATCTGACTCATAGAAGTGAAGGTGACACATTTAAATGTATAAAAGACACAACAGATTAAATTATCCTCACAATATCAAAACACCGTCAGCAAAGAACGTAGGTACATTAAAAAGTCAAAACCAGTTTAAAAATGTTTAACAACACGTGGATGAGCGTTTTATTGTGTCTTACATTAGTTGTTTATATAAATGCTAGTGTTATAAAGTCTCCACAAGTTCCATCAACGGTTGCAAGGATTCCAGAAAGTCAAACTATGAAGAACACATCAACTGACCTGCCATCTATTGTCAATCGTGTCGCTATACCAAGTGGTAACTGTCCATTGGGCTACGAGAGAGTTGGAACCTTTTGTGTTCCAGACGATTACGACTAGATTAAGAAGATATTAAGTGCTTCGATTTTCATAAGTGTCAAATGTTGAAGTTAATATCCTGTTTGAGAGATCCAATCACAATACTGAGAAAAAATAAATAGACAACAACAGCATGTAATGCAAGAAGAAGCAAGAAGATGATAATTCTAATCGCTATATTGATGTAAAAAAAATAATGTAGTAAAGTGAAAGTTTATGTTTGTAAACACTTATTTGATTGTGTTTGTGATAAGTGATACATAAATAAATATACTACCTATAACTTTGGTTTTAATTAAGTATACTATTGTTATTTAGTTATTGTACTGGATCGTCACAACTCAAAAAGATACATAAATCTGGCGTTAACAATGTTTAGATAATTGCATACGACGACCGTGTACGACGACCGTGTTGCTCTATTATTATACCTCATTATTGAGTCTGAGTTTCAACTTGTAGAATATCATCCACTGGGCCTTTTCCCAACTCAGTTGGGGTCGGTTCCAGTCTAAGTGCGATTCGTCTACACTTTGATAATTTCCGTGAAGAGACTGCCATCTAACTTTCACAACTCATGGGCGATTTCGAAGTTCTGTAGTAATAAGACTAGAGTCGGATTTTGTTTTAGGGTTCCAAATATTCGAAATGGCTGCGATAGATGTTCGGATGACAACCGGGACCGACGGCTTAACGTGCTCTCCAAGGCACGGAGGGGTCTCAATGTCTTAAGAAAGGTCACCCATACTGAGACCGGCCTGGCTAGATGTTGCTTAACCTTTGCAATGTGTTAACCTACGGGTAGCTATCAAAGATCGAAAGGTATTTGACCGAATTTCATTTTACCTAAAATTTTTCATCTTTTATAGTTTTGTTTATTGTTTACTTCACCGAAAAACTTACGTTTCCGATGTTATGATAGCTTCCCAATTTTTAGATTTTAGACGAGGTGAGGTGAGCGGGACGCCATATTTAAAAAAAATATGCGCTTTAAAGCAAATGTGTCGCTTGGCTGTTTCGTTCCTTAAGGACTACTATTGCAATAATTAACGCCTATTAAACTAGTTTCTACTTAGAAACCCGAAGATATATAACCACGTTGTCCTTACGAATTGGCCACGCCACACATTGTAAGTAAAGTACATTTTCGTAAGAACGATGTAGTCGCTCTTTTGAGCTTTGAGAAAACTGAAAGCAGTTCACTAGGCAATTGGTATTTGAGTAACGAAACAGCCAAGCGACACATTTGCTTAAATTTTAGAGTTTTTTGAGAACCTAAAACTAGGACACACAGAGCGCTATACACTAAGATGAGGGAAAGTGTTAGGTTAGGGCGTCTAGAATTAGGAGTTAGGCTTTACATTAGATCTGATAACTTTTACAGTACAATCAATACCCTGCTCGTTTGGACATGCAATGTTTGGTAGAATTTATTATTTCTAGGATTAGCCGTTTGGGAGGAAAGCCGACGACGGACGGATAGACAGACGGACGGACATTGCGCAACTATAAGTTAAGTATAAGGTATAAGTAACAAAAATATGGTCGAATTTCGATCACTGTCGGACCACTAGTTTTCCACGAGTTCTACTGTTTTAATACAAGACTAAAATGTTAACCTTGACTCTTGTTGGTTACTTTTATTATTAAAATGCATTTTAAACATTGAAACTTGTTGATATATTTTTTAAATGTCATAAAGTTCCAAGCCATTTATTCAAATAAAATAAATAAATAAATACTGAATGGAATCAGGCGTTACCTGGCGAAAGTCCATGATAAAACAATGGTAAAGGATGTTTAATTTTTAAAAATAATAGCATAAATTTCGCATCAAACAAGACGTTATAAATGTCGACATATGTTTCACCTCTACACGAGGCATTATCAAGACTGTCTCAAAGAGAACAGCTGTTCTCTTTGAGATTTTAAGTTTTAAATAAATAAATGTTTTTGGACAACCTCAAATAACATCATCTAGCCCAAATAAAGCTAATATGCTTATAGAATTAAGAAGACTGATAAACAAATAGTTACTTATTTCTAAATACATACCTACATTATCATACATAGAAAACACCTAATCTGGAAAACAAATATTTATGGATCACACAAATATTTGTTTTGACCTGAAATTGATCCTGGAACCTCAGGAACGGTAGTCGCTTGCTCATACCACGCCACGGAGGCAGGTAAAGAGTTTCGTCTCCTTCTACTTCTTAAGTTTCAGGTCATCAACCAAAGTCGTCCAGTAAGTAGTTAGATCGATATAATTTGCTGCAATTGCTCCTGCCCGTAAGACATCGAATTACCGGATTACCGGTAAAGTGTTGTCTTAAATTAGTTGTTTATAAACAACAAATCTACTAGCAGGGAGGTACGTTCTTTGTTGACGGTATTGCGATATTGTGAGGAGAATCTAATCTGTTGTGTCTTTTATACAATTAAATGTGTCACCTTCACCTATTTATTGTAAACATTTTTGTAAAATATTAACTTATTGTAGGTATTTCGTAATCGAAATTTAATCTTAATCACTAGGTTAAGGTAAAATTAAAACTGCTTTACCTGACTCATGAAGGTGACATTTCAATGCTTAAAAGACTCAACCGATTAGATTCTCCTCACAATATCGAAAAACCGTCAGCAAAGAACGTACTAGTCGTACCAATAGGTTTAAAAAATGTTTAACAACACGTGGATGAAAGTTTTGTTCTTTATTACATTAGTTGTTTATAATGCTAGTGTTTTAAAGACTCCACATGTTCCATCTACTGTTGCAAGGATTCCAGAAAGTCAAACTATGGAGATTACTGACCAGCCGACTATTGACAGCCGTATGGCTCTAGGAGTGGATTCTATGGATTCTTGTCCATTGGGCTACGAGAGAGAAGGAAGCATTTGTGTTCCAGAAGATGACTAGATTGTGAAGTTGAGTGTTTGAATTTCGATCGTATCTTAGTTATAAGGGTCTCCGCCGGGCGCCACTGGAAATACACAGCCATAGAGCAACACGATCGTCGTATATGTACACAGCCTACCATTTTCAAACGTCGGTGTTTTAATGACTCAACAAGTTCCATCAACTGTTGCAGAAATTCCAGAAAGTCAAACTATAAATTCCGGCCGGCCGGGTTTGTTCAGTCCGGAAAATTCCGTGTAGTGCGCAAACTGCCATCCCCGGTTTTTCATACCACGTCGGACCGTAAAATTTCAGAAATTTCAGATAAGTAAAATTCCGTTAGTTTGTTGCACAAAAGCCCTGAAGACTACTGACCTGCCGACTATTGACAACCGTATGGCTCCCAAAGTAAATTCTGTTTATTCGTGTCCAATGGGCTATAAGATAGACGGAATCTATTATGCTCCAGAAGATTATACTAGATTGTGTAGTTTAGTGTTTGAATTTCGATCTTATCTTAGTGTCAAACGCTAGCGTTATAAGTTAGTTATAAGTGCCAAACGTTGTGTTCTAAAGGCTTACATTAGTTGTTTATATAAATGCTAGTGTTATAAAGTCTCCACAAGTTCCATCAACTGTTGCAAGGATTCCAGAAAGTCAAACTACGAGTATGAAGACTTATGAACTATGAAGACTTTTAAGACCTACCCAATGAAATGAAATGAAATAATTTATTTATTTGTATAGGTCACTAAATGGCTCTTACAAACGTCAGTAAGTACTTAAAATAAAAAATGTCATTGCTTCTATATTTACTACTATTGACAATCGTATCGCTATCTTACCTACATACTTATAAGTGTTGTCAACTACCGTTTTTGAGAGATTCAATAGTGAAAAATATTTATTCAAATACCAATGTATTTGAAATGTGTAATGTGAGAAAGAGCATCTTTCCAAACCCATAGATAATTAATGTTAAAAATAATCTGGTAAAGTGATACGAGAGAGAATTTGAGATGAGAGATTTGTGTGTTTTAAAAACTTATTTGAATTACATTTAAGTTTTAAAAATGTAGTGTTACTTTTAGTGTATGTAGATAGAAAAAAAAATTGTGGGTAGTCGACAAGTAAACAACAATTTTATTTTGCTCCACTATAAAATTTAATTAAAAATATAAACAAGTCTATTTCTAGTGATTTAATGTACACACAATATAACTAGTTGTTCCCCCTACCAGTGTGAGTGTTTGTTGAGCTACATACCAAAGTTTACTAGCGATGGATCACATGCAAGAGTCCATGTCAAGCCTATCGTCCCTGCTCCATGAAGGTCTTGCGAGGTTTAAAGCCAAGCTGCAGCAGGCTACCAACACGCCATCTACATCTGCAGCCACAACCCAAGTTGCATCCGAGTTCGAGGACTTTAAGACTCTTATTATGGAGTCCCTGAGGCTGCTGCAGTGTCAGCTTGAAAGACTTGCGCGTCAGGTTGACAACCCAGACATGCGTAGTCGGCGTGGGATACTTCTGGTGCATGGCCTAGCGGAGGAGGACAATGAGGATACTACTAAGATTGTCACAAATTGCATAAAACACCAGTTGAAAATGTCTACATACAATGCCCCCGCGATAAAGCGATGTTCCAGATTGGGCCGGGCAACTACTAATAAACCTAGACCTATCCTGATCAAATTCGTCGACGTCTCTGTGAGAGACAAGGTATGGTTTGCTAAGACGTCATTGAAGGGCTCTGGCGTGACGGTCTCCGAGTTTCTCACAAGGGCTCGGCATGAAGCATTCTTAGCGGCGCGTCTCAGGTTTGGAGTTACCAGGTGTTGGTCGCGCGAGGGATATGTTTATGTTTTGGACTCCAAGGACAAGCGACATCGAATAACAAGTCTGCATGAGCTCAAAAACATCGACGAGTACAGTGATGATCAGCCTAAAGTGTCCAATGAACTTCCAAGTCAGGACTCTAAGAGGGCCAGACGTGCTGCAGCATCATTAAAAAAGTAAATTTTGTGTATACTCCTCTGATTCATGTCATTGCAGTAACCGTATATCGGTTCTAAATGGGATTACGCTTATCACACTAATCATACCCACTATTTATCTTATTAGTATTGAAGTGACACTTGTGATGTGTATATTGTCTAATAATGCTTGTTATCACGTAGTTTTTTTTTTATATTTAATTCACTCTACTCACTCTAATTTATTAGTATCGTTCACTTAGCTTTCTTTTCTATAGAGATTATGGGTGAGATTGACATTTGACATTGACGTGACGTTAGTGACGTTCCATTGTTATTTTTAATGTTTGTCTATTGGGACAGGCGAAGGTCAATGGACCATACTGCCAATAATGTCTATAATAGTGTCATAGATTTACGTTTCGTTGTAACTCTATGTTTCCGTTCGATTTTAAGCTTTTTTGACTAGGGATGGTGTGAATAGTACAGCTCTCATTTTAATTGATTTTTAATTATTACTTTAGTTAAGGTCTGTAGTGATATATTGACGGAATCTAACACTCAACTGGCGGGTGGATAGTGGTTTAAGCTTGCTGGTGAGTGCTAATCTGCTCCCATTTAGTAATATTTATTTATTAACTGTCTTTTATTTTATTAGCTTCTTCTATGACTGATACCGATGATGACAGTGACAGCTTCCATACGGCCGCTAGCGTGGATAGCAGTTTTGCTAGCATTTCATCACTCAGCGATGCGTCTACGTCTCTACGCGATACATTGAACACACAATTTGCCGATGTACTTAATAATTTTAATGTAGTCCATATAAATGCCCAGATATTTCGGCACATTTTCCTGATATGCTGACTACCTTTGACAGTAGGAATATACATGCAATCCTTGTATCCGAGTCCTGGCTAAGGTCGTTTCACTCATCCTCCTCTGTTTCTTTGCCGGGTTTCAACTTGATTAGAAACGATCGTGGCGTCGGGAAAGGTGGCGGCGTTGCAATCTACTTACGCACTAACATTCCTTATCAAATAATTGATGTGTCAGCGCAGCCACCTCCCCGAATGCTGGAGAGCATCTCTGCCTAGAAGTGGAACTTTGTCATACTAAAGTTCTACTCGCTGTTTATTACTGCGCCTCGTCTAGTATCAATTTCTTCTCTTCTTTTGAGCGTATTCTTGAAAAGTTGAGTCCCTGTTACAACCACGCAATCATAATGGGTGATTTCAACACCTGTCAAATCAAGAACGACAATCGTACCGTATCTTTTCAACGCAATCCTGTAACCTCTCCATACTCCCTTTAAAAACCACCCATCACGTTCCCGGCCTCAATCCCTCTCTCCTAGATCTGATCCTTGTGTCATCATTGTATCATGGACAATGCAATGCTGATGCCTTTTCCCACCACGACCTCATATTCCTATCCTATAAACTCCGTCCTCCAAAAGCTAGGCCGAAAATTCTGTGGCAGCGTAACTTTAGTAGCATGGATCTTGATAGTCTTCGGGAGGATGCCAACAGTATTAATTGGGGACCGATATTTACTTCGCACACTGTCGATTCAAAAGTCGTAGTTTTCACATCAAAATTAATCGAACTTTATGATACGCATGCACCTATATGCCCAATTAAAATTAAACATTTACCCGCACCCTGGATCACTGATAGCATAAGGAGTATCATGGCAAAGAAAGCAGCAGCTAAGTGTAAGTACAAGTTTCGACCGACTGCTGCGAACTTGGACAAGTATGTGGCTTTACGGAATCACTGCAATAAGGTGTGTATAAAAGCACAACGCCAGCATATTCACGCCTCGAAAACGGCGATCCAGCTAAAATTTGGAAATTTTTGAAAACTATAGGAGTTGGAAAGACCTCCTAAAACGACGGTTTTAGGAGGTCTTTCCAACTCCTATAGTTTTTTTTTTTAACCTTGAAGCACTCAACTTGCATTTCTCCTCGTCGTCCAATTTTACAGCGACCACAAAGGCAAATATACTGAATGATATTTCATTACTTCCGACTCCTGATTACCCACCGTTTGTTTTTGATCAATTCACTGATTGTGGTGTTAAGCAGAGCGTTATGTCCATTACATCTAACGCGGTTGGTGGTGACTGTGTCAGCCAGAACATGATCATTCCTATTCTTACCCAAATTCTTCCTATCATTACTCACATCTTAAACTTCTCTATCTCCTCCGGCTTCTTTCCTGCAGTTTGGAAGGAAGTACAAATTATCCCACTTCCTAAAAACCGAAATCCTACCACGTACTCCCACTTTCGCCCTATTTCTATACTGCCTTTGCTCTCTAAAGTACTTGAGCGCCTAGTTCACACCCAGCTTACTTCCTTCCTCTCCAAAAACTCACTATTTAATTCCTTCCAATCTGGCTTCCGTCTCGGCCACAGTACCGCTACCGCCTTAGTTAATGTCACTGAGGACATAAGATTTGGTATGGACCAAGGAAAAGTCATTAGTGTCACTTCTTGATTTTAGCAACGCTTTTAATACTGTTGACTTTCAAATTCTTCTTGGAACTCTTCGCTCTATTAACATATCTCCAACGGTGATTGATTGGTTTCGCAGTTACCTGTATGGCCGCCGGCAACGTGTACGCATTGAAGATACTTTTTCTTCCTGGACTGATGTTACTGTCGGTGTGCCGCAGGGTGGCGTTCTATCTCCACTTCTCTTCACAATTTTTATAAATTCTATCTCTGTACAATTAGTTTCATCCTACCACTTTTATGCAGATGATTTCCAAATTTACACACAAGCGCCACTGGAGAATTTAAACGAAGCATTTACTACGATCAACCTGGATCTGGAGATAATATGTGATTAGAGCATTCGACATGGGCTTCAAGTGAACCCCGCAAAGACCCAGGTGATTCTAATAGGTGGCCCTAGGACGATGTCACGTATCGACTTGTCACAGTTGCCCCAAGTTATCTTCAACGGAACTCCAATCGAAGTAAGCAACAGTGTAAAGAACTTGGGTATTTACTTGGATAGTACGATGTCTTGGGATCGTCAAGTGCAGGAGGTTGGACGCAAAATCTTTGCATCAAATGGTTCAGTGCGCAGGCTGCGAAATCTCCTTCCAACAGCTACTAAAGTTACGCTGGCACAGTCTCTATTGCTCCCACTTCTCGATTATGCCGACGTCAGCTATCTTGACCTCACGGAAGAGCACCTTGATACCCTTTTCATTTCTTTAACTCGCTATCCATCCAAAGGTAGTCGAGATCGCTTTTAACGATAAGGCCGCCTTTTGTACTATCTTTAAGTTAAGTCTCCTAATGGTATGTTTTCTTTTTTGTGTACAATAAAGAGTATTTGTATTGTATTGTATTGATTTAATATAAATGATTTTTTTAAATTTAGTTTGTAGAAGCATCAAGTAAATTAAGCGACTAAGGATTTAGTCCACGGCTCATTTCCTCAACTTTCATGCATGCTACTAAAAGTAGGCATTTTTAGGGTTACGTAGTTCAAGTCTCCTTATAGTTTTGTAATTTCCGTCCGTCCGTCCTCCCAAACGGTTTTTGCTAGAAAAATTATACTTTGCATGGATTTAAATTATAAAACAAAGCTAAACGGCCAGCTTTATTAGTCGTAGTAGTATTATATTAGTCCATGTAATGCACTTTAAAAAAAAACTATAACGAATCAGATACGCTTGCTAGTTCGGAAGTTCTAGAGGCTATTATCCGTGACTACGGGACCCATTTCTATGCAAACACTCAGTTGGCCAGTTTTTCAAGGTGTTTGCGATTTGGTCGCAATTTTGTTTGCCTTCGTTGACCCTTACCTACTAGCCTGTCCATATTTACATTGCAAGTAATAAAATTTATACATAAGACGGTAGGTACTAAAGAACGATTTTTATCTACTACCACGTATGTGGTCATAGGCGCATCATTGTCCGGAGGTAACGGGAAGCCTTGAGCCGCTAGCCCAGCGCCGAACAATTGCTTCCTTAGCCGCGTTCTACCGTATTTGCCACGGTGAGTGTTCTGAAGAGCTCTTCAATCTGATCCCACCCTCTCCTATCCTATCCCGAACAACGCGTTCCAGGCAGAGAGAGACTCCATCACGCCATCTTCGCGAGAACCGAGCGTTTTAAACGTTCGTTTCTCTGCCGAACTATGGTGACCTGGAACGAGCTGCCTGCACATGTGTTTCCTCCCACATATAACCCTGGGTTCTTTATGCGAAGCGTGTAGAGGCACATTACTAGGTCGTCAAGTTGAGGGCCACTCTCTATAGTATTTCTGTGTACCATGAGATTCGCCCACAATCGCCAGACGTCACACACACACTACAGCTTACCATCAGGCGGGCGGCGTCAATTTGTCTTTGTCGTCATCGTGAATAATCACCGTAGCGCCTCAGCAGGCACAGTAGACTTTGTAGTATTACGCACGGGCTTCTTCGAGTTCATATTACATACTTATTAGTCAGTTGAAAAAGTTTTTAACGTAAGATAGGTAGGTAAGTACGAGTACTTACCGTATTTCGTAATCCAAATTTTATATTACTAGCTAAAGGTAAAATTAATGCAAAGCTACATTTGCAGAACTCTTATGACTAATGGAAGTGAAGGTGACACATTTAATTGTATAAAAGACACAACAGATTAGATTCTCCTCACAATATCGAAACACCGTCAACAAAGAACGTACTACCGTCGTATCGAATTTAAAAACGTTAAACAACACGTGGATGAAAGTTTTAATAGGTCTTACATTAGTTGTTTATATAAATGCTAGTGTTATAAAGTCTCCACAAGTTCCATCAACGGTTGCAAGGATTCCAGAAAGTCAAACAATGAAGAATACATCAAGTGACCTGCCGACTATTGACAACCGTGTCGCTATCCGAGTGGGTTCATGTCCATTGGGCTACGAGAGAGTTGGAAGCTTTTGTGTTCCAGAAGATTACTAGATTGTGAAGTTTAGTATTAAGTTATTTCGTGCGTATTATATAACTCACAAGTGTCAACCCTTGAAGTAATACCTACGTTTTTTGATAGCTTAATTACAATGCAAGAAGCAACTTCTTTTTTTTTTAAATGTGGCTCCATCGTTCATCGATAATTTCGCCAATATCAAGGTAATGCTTGTTTTTTCCACACAGAAGAACTAGTTTTAACTCTGAACTAGTTCTTCTGTAGCGGTGCGGGACAAGGAAACGTTGTTCGGTATTGCAATTGAGCGTTCGGGCCTGGATTTTTACCCAGCGCCAGAGGTAACCTAAAAGGCTACAAACCACGCGTTCGCCGAAAATTCAAGTTATATATTGTTACTTATTTTGGTCGTATATAACTCCTAAGTGTCAACCCTTGAAAATAATTATGTACGTTTTTTGACAGATGAAATTATAACGGAATGAAGATAATTTTTTAACACTTTACCTACTAAGTAATTGATGTAAAAAATTAATATAGTGGAGTGTTACGTGAGGAAAAAAATGTGTTTCTAAAGTGTTTGAAAAATAAGAAATTATATAACGCAATGGTAAGTAAAATGTTTTGGGGCCTGAGGACGGCGGGATCGCCACCCACCGTCCTTACAGAAGCAGGCTAGAAGGGTTGCGTGCTGCGGGGCCTTTGCCCCATAGCACGCAACCAGATTCACTCACTGACGAGTGAGAGAGAAGATGGCGCTAGCTGTCACGTAAACATAGGCTCCGTATGAAATAATTGAAAAGAAATAGAATAGGTGAAAATTATACGTAAATTTTGTTATCTTATGTTTGCTGTCCATCTGGTGGCGAGTGTACAGTGTTAGTGTGTTGTTGCAGTATACACGGACAGTGTAAGAACGGTTTTTCTGCTACATATGAAGTTGGTACATTGGTGGTAGATGGACAGACATTCTATGGTTAAAGTGTATCAGAACTTTATTGGTGAATGAGCGCGACAATAAACATTGCGGAACGATATTATATGCAACATAAAATAACAATTTAAATAAATCAATAACAATTATTAAAATATATTTGTGGGTGTCTGTATGTAATAAAAAATTTCGAAATAGCTGGATGTATATAATATAACGTGTGTGACTTTTTTGGGTTTCTGCATACTGGCGAGGTCTGTTAGTGGATAGCTGTGGGAACTGAGTACATATTAGTTATTCGTTAACATGAATAAGTGCGGAGGTTGTGGTCGGTTCACCTCGTTAACAGATGGCACTTCTGTAAAGTGCAGGAAGTGTGCCAGTTTTCTTCACAGAGCTTGTGTGGGCTTACCTGTGAAGGGCAGGCCACCCCCTAATTGGTCCTGTCCCGAGTGTAAAAGCCTGGCTGCAAATAGGACACGCACGGGCGATGATACACCAGTTCGCACAAATCAACCCGGCGGCGGGGCTTACAGTGTGGGTATGGGTGCCGATGGTACACCGTCACCAGAGTCTGCGTCTGCCCCAGCGCCGTCCACGGATGATGATGAACCGCGCGAGACCATCTCGAGTCGGGAGTTCGAACTACTGATGGAGGAGCTCAAGGCTTTCCGTGCGGACGTGAAGTCGTTCCAGCGTCGTATGGAGAAGGACATGGCCGCATTAAAAGTGTCCGTCGAGACATGCAATGCCCGCGTGGACAAGGTGGAGGCCAGGCTACTGGCATTGGAGGAGAGGGATACCGACCGTAATTGCGACATGGGTGCGGCGGGATCCATCGGACATGTGGTGGAGGGTCTCAGGCAGGAGCTGAATGACAGGGACCAGCAACTTCTTGCCAATGACGTTGAATTAACGAACGTGCCGGAGTTGGCCGGAGAGAACCCCGCACATCTTCTTAAGACCCTGGGAGCCAAGCTGGGCGTGACTGTGGACGAGCGCGATATCGTCAGCGTGGAGCGCGTCGGCCCGCGCCGGTTGGACGCCACCAGCCCCCAGGGCCCGACAGAGTCGCGGCCGCGCGTGCTGGTGGCACGGTTGGCCCGGCGCGACGTGCACGACGAGCTGCTTGCGGGGGCCCGCGTGCGCCGCGGCGCCACCACGGAAGGCGTGGTCCATGCCGTTGCCCCGCGCCGGTTCTATATCAACGAGCGGCTCACCAAGACGAACCGCCAGTTGTTTCGTCGGGCACGGGACGCCGCCGGTGCGGCCGGCTGGCGGTTTGTGTGGACGCGGCGTGGCGCCATACTCGCCTGCAGGAAGCCAGGAGATGCTACTCTCCGCATCCGGTCGGGGGCGGACCTGTCGAATATTATTAGTGAAACGGTCACTGTTGTGTAACCTGTTGTTCCTGCGATACTCATATGTTTCTGTATATTGTTTTGTGTTTAGCGCTAAGTTTACTCTAGTATCAATTTTATCTTTTGCCTTAGAATTGTTTGTTATTGTCTATACAGTCAATGTGCACACACATCCACATTCTGACCTCGCTGAGGGAGGAAACATGGCATACATTGTATACACATATTATTTTTCATTTTCACTAATCACATCATTGCATACTACTCACATTACATTGAAAACTACACAAATAACATTATTTCAAGGGTGGTTTTTCATTCTCACTGTTCAAATAATGCACCCTAAGTGCAGTGCCCCAAGGATAAATATTCATTCATCTTATAGCTGCTATACTCAATTATATTCTTATTTTATTCTCATCTGTATATTAAATTCAGTATTAATATTAATTGTTCTTGACATAAATGCTCAATAACAGATATTTAAAATTTGGTCTACTAAATACAGGCTCACTCTCAACCAAACAAGAGGAGTTCAGGGTGGCCATGCTACATCACGCTGTAGACATAATGGCCATAAACGAGACCTGGCTGAAGGAGGGCCAGGAAGCCAGAGCACCTGTGGTGCAGGGTTATAAGCTTCGGCACATTCCGAGACCTATGAGCGTTAAGAAGGGGAGAGGGGGAGGGGTCGCTTTCTACGTCAGATCTGGAATCACTGCTAGAACTAGGGTGCACCCCATAACCCCGAATGTTGAGCAGATGTGGATCACCCTTAGCATCATGGGTAAAACGTTGCTAGTAGGTACCGGCTATCGCCCTCCATGGCTTGACTTGGATGTGTTTCTGGGCGGTTTAACAGACAGTATCGTGGCCCTGGCCCCGTATGACCATGTGGTGCTGTTGGGGGATTTAAATGTAGATATGCAGATGGTGGGTGAGAGTAACGTGCGGAAACTCACTGACTTCCTCACCTGTATGAGTTTGGTACAGGTGGTTCAGAGGCCAACACACTTTACAGACAGCTCGGCCACGCTGATTGATGTAATATGCACGGATATTAGGACGGGCACAGTCACAGTGGATCACATTCCGGAGTTGGGCCGTCACTCGGTTGTGGTGTGTGATACAATAATTAAGAAACCCAAGCTCATACCACGCACCGTCACCTACAGACCATTGAGGGATATTCTGGTGGAGCGATTTGAGGAGGATAGACATAGTTTACGCTGGATGATGGCTGGTGGTGGGCAGGATGTGAATGCTATGGTTCTGTCTTTTAACTCATACATGCTGCATCTGTTCAACCTCCATTCTCCAGAAAGAACCAAGACCTTTAGAGCACCCCCTACGCCGTGGATCACGGACAACATTCGTCTGTTGTTCCGTCTGCGAGACCGGGCTAGGGCGAGGTACCGTAGTACTGGATTCGACCGGCACCGCATTTACTACACAGATCTAAAACATCTAGCAGATAAATCATTGCGAAATGAAAAGTCGGCTTACTTTGGAGACAAAATAAATTCTCAAGTCAAAGACCCTAAAGTACTATGGCAAAATCTAAAGACCGATATCATACCAGACCATAAGGACAGAATACTGCCAGCTCATTTTGACGATGCTGACGCAATCAACAAGGCTTTCTTGAGTGTGCCAGGGAAATCAACATTATCTATCTCACAGCTGACATTTTTTGAGTATAACAAGTGCACTACGAAGCAGTTTAGTCTGAGGACTGTGAGTAAGGAGGAGGTGCTAAAGATAATCAACAGTATCAATACCAATGCGCGAGGCGTTGACGGGATCGGCAAGGAGATGCTCTCCATGGTACTGCCATCGGCGCTGCAGGCTGTGACGGACATTGTCAATACCTCCATTGCGTCTCAAAAGTACCCCGATCAGTGGCGATGCGCAATTGTTCGACCAATAGCAAAGGTGAGTAACCCACAACACTATAAGGATTTAAGGCCGATAAGCATATTACCATGTTTATCAAAGGTGTTAGAGAGAGTGGTACACACGCAACTATCGGACTACCTGGAGGCAAATAACCTTTTGCCTGAGTTACAATCAGGCTTCCGTAAGGGCCGGAGCACGGCCACGGCCTTGACTGATGTAGTGGGAAATATTCTTGAGGCCAGGGACGTTGGGGAAGGCACTATCCTGGTGCTCCTGGACTTTTCCCGCGCTTTTGACACCATTGACTGCACACTGTTGCTGTCAAAGCTCTCCTATTTTGGATTCAGCAGAGAAACGGTACAGTGGTTCTACAGCTACCTGGTAGGTAGAACGCAATGTGTGGAGATACAGAGGGAAGACGGTACTCGGATTTCCTCCCCTCCCTGCCAGGTGCCCAAGGGGGTGCCCCAGGGATCCATATTGGGACCTCTTTTGTACATACTGTACAGTGCAGACATTGTAAACTCAATCAGGAGCTGTGGATACCACATGTATGCTGATGACACCCAGCTCTACAAGACTTTCAAGCCCACTGAGGCAGCAGCTGCAATAGCAGCTATAAATGAGGATTTGGCAAGTGTAGTGACGTGGGCAGGGCAAAATTCACTTATGCTTAACCCATCTAAGTCAAAATTTATGGTCCTCGGCTCCAAAAACCAAGTAAAGACTATTATAGAGATGGACCCGATCATTACTGTTATGGGGGAGAGGATAGAGAGGGTTAATGCTGTGGCTAATCTGGGACTCATCATGGATTCGGAGTTGCGGTTCGAATCTCATATTAACAAAGTCGTAAGTAACTGCTTTTATAGACTAAAAGTTCTATATAACATCCGACAGTTTTTAAGTGAGCCCGTGCGAAAGGTTTTGGTTGAGAGTCTTGTTTTGTCAAAATTTAATTACTGTGACACTGTTTATGGCCCTTGTCTACTTAGGAGGACGGAGAAGCTGATACAGCGGGTCCAAAATGCTTGCTGCCGCTACTGCATAGATATTCCCAGACGTGGCCATGTAACTCCCTATCTAAATGATCTCAGGTTACTTAGGATGGCCGCAAGGAGAAGGATCCATTTAGCCAGTCTGTTGTTTGGCGTGGTAAATACACAAAAACCGGCGTACCTCTTTAACAAACTTAGCTGGAGACATGATAAGCAGTGGTATAGCAGGAGGTCAGGGCTGCCCCCTCTATCATTGCCTAGGTACAGAACTGCGGCCTTTAGGGGAAGTTTCAGGCTTGCCGGGACACACTGCTGGAATGTGTTGTCCCCACCAATTCGCGCTCTGAAAACAAAATTAACTTTTATACGCTGTCTTAAGATTTTATACATGGTGGAGCAGCTGAATCCACCTTAGACACACCACATCCCGAAACATTTTTACTCTTTATATTTATTATTATTATTTTAATCTTATAATGTATAATTATGATACATAAAAACGCATGTCCGTGCCAATTGAGTAGAACGCTTTATATATTTATGGATATTTGTTTATCTGGTACGGACTACTCTATTCTATTCTCATTGTATTGTTTTGGAATGATTCGGCTGGGTATAAATCTAAAACACTTACTGATATCTTTGTTTACATAATATTGAGTCTCCAAACTAAGAGTATATATTTTATTACTTATGAATTATATTTATATATTTAAATATCTTACCCTAAGTTTTAGGGCGACGTGGAGGGTGGGTACGTCATGGACGGCACGTGACCGGGTGTCCGGTCCCTGATATTGTTTTTCCGTGCAACCTTTGGGGGGTAGCCCTGACCCTTTTCTGTGAGCCACTCTTTAGTTTTCTCTTCTCTTCTTTGTTACTTTGTATTATATAGCTATATAGCAGGATGTAGTTTTCATTGGGGCACTGTACAAAACTTGGTATTTGTACTGCACACCGCACTGTGTATCTCTCCTTGGCTGAACTGCAATTATCATGATGGTTATATTAGAATCACCATGGATCTGTGCGACCGCGGGGGGAGGTTGTATTGATTGTACTCACCATTGGGATGGCGGAGTCGCGTCTCCGATGCATGGGTAGCGGTGTAGTATAGGTACTAACAGAATCAGTTTGTGCGCGTCGGCGCCGCTCGCAAGTGTAGACAATTTCTTATAATATGCACATGACACGATGCAACACAACAAGGAATACGACACGACATGCGGTACACTACACAAATGCGCATTTTTGTTACGAATGGTCGACTTGTTTACTGGCCGCAATATAGGCTGAATTTTTAAAAAAGCCCGGACAGATGGATGTCAAAATATCCGTTTCGATCGAGCGCGCGTCATGTCCTATATATTTTGTAAGTAAGCAAGTGTCATTGTTTTCCGTCATTCATTTCGATCATTCACTGAATGGAAGCGAAGGGAAGGTGGTAAAACGCTCTTGTGTTGGCATGGACGTGCCATAATATTTACAAGTTCTGAAGTTGTGATTGTTAATACCTATGTTTTTTGTAATATTTTTTTTTTTTCTTTCTATCTTTTGTTTTCTTTCTCTTTGTTTGCTTGTGTTCGCGTGACGTTTTTCATTTCAATGTAACTACTATCCGGCCGTCCCTGAAAACCAGCGCTGTCTGTTTTGCACCACCACGCAGACAGCATTACGCTGAGGGACAGCCGTTTATTCCACACTAGTGTATTTTATATGTTTTTATTTATGGTTCATATTTTTTTTTTGTATTATTTTTTTTTTTAGTTTTTGTATTTTTTGTAACCTGGGTGGAATAATAAATCTTTCTTTCTTTCTTTCTTCTTTCTGACGCGGGATAAAACCCGACCCCAATGACGCGGGATTCTCGTCCCGACCAAACACCCGCAGAGACCACAGGGGTGGTCAAAGTCCGCCGGGCGCCACTGGACATACCCTCTGCTAGTAACCAGGGACGCCCGGCAACGGACGTTAGAGCGGCCTTGGGTCGCGGAATTAAAAAAAAAAAAAAAAAGTAAATTGTTTAAAAAAATGTTATAAACCTTTTAAATTTGTAATAGCATTGTTTTCCGCAGAATTAAAAAAGAACAAAAACGTCGACAATTGTTTCGCCTCTAAACGAAGCATTATCAAGACTGTCTCAGAGAGAACAGCAAAAAAAAACCTTTTTTGCTGTTCTCTCTGAGACAGTCTTTTTTAATTCTGCGGAAAACAATGCTATTACAAATTTAAAAGGTTTAAAACATTTTTTAAAACATTTTACTTACCATTGCTTTGTCATGGATTTTCGCCACGTAACGCCTGATTCTATCCAAAATTTAAATTATATAACATTTAAGTTTTAAGAACGTTGTGTTATTTTTATAAACAATGAAATATGCTAACTTATTCTCCAATAATTTCACAATTTGGATCACAAAAACTGTAGTCTTAGGCTGGTTGGATGTTGTGTTATTTCTACACAGATATTATAAAAATGAAAATTTTGTTTTTTGTTTGTTGAACATCATGTAAAATAAGCGACTGTAGGGGTAGTATGGATTTCCTCTTGCTCGCTGGTTACGGTTAAGTATCTACCTATATATATTGGCCATTTTTCAAGATATTGACGATTTGGTTGCAATTCTGTTTGCCTTCGTTTACCCATTCAAGCCTGTTCATGAATTAAATGCAAGTAATAAAATGTATTCACAAGACGATAATAAAGAACAATATTTAATGATCTTGAGTCATGATTGTAAAGGTAACGTATAACTGAATAAATTACTTAAATAATATGATCCCGCAGTCGATTTTAGGCCATCAACCTCGTATTCAAAGCAAGTAACAGTTTCTAATTATCATTCGTGTGATAGGGTAACGCTATTTATATATCGCCTGCTTCGGTGGTGTGGTCGGTAGTGCATCGGCTTTCGCTACCACAAATAACACCTTACCATGTAAACCACGAACAGAGTGGTAAAAGTCTTGAAGATCACTCCTGACCCGAGTGTAATGAATGACTAACCCCCATATTCTTAGACAATAGGTACTCCAAATGCCACTCCACTTTACTCAATCAGTTTTGAGTGATTTGGTAGTTATGTTATTAACACTCACTCCGCTCTGAGTTTCAGAACAATTTTACTCTTATACTTGTTCACAACCTTACTTGATATTGCACTCGAAATCGCGTTCTATCGTAAATACCTACTACAAAAATGTCTAAATAGTTTTAAAGAATTTGTTAATTTTATGTATAATGATCATATATCCTACAATTACCCGTCAAGAACGTATTTAAGGGATGCAGGCACTCAATTGAGTTTATAAATAAAACTCGAAAAGTTTGACTAAAAGTACCGATTTTGAAGGATTGTAAATGATTTACACTCAACAGAGATAGAATGGAGAGGCATTTATAGAAGTGTTGTCTAAGAATATGGGGGTTGACTGAGAAGAAGAGTGGGTGAAGTGGTCAGTGGAGGACTAGGCAATAAGTTCGCTCCCTGTAACAAAATAAATAACGGGCGAAATAAGAGCATTTCTTAGTTATGCCTCTCGTTAACCTCTGCTTGATAAAGTACGTTATCTTTAACTAAAATGCAGAATTCATGCGAATAAGAATGATTTAAATACTCGTTATGGTAATATATTATAATATAAAATTATGTATGAGGAATAGATGATATATTTTAAGGACATCCTCAAGGAAAATGATTGAATTATGAATGCGACTGCAGGATGCGCATGCACCTACCCATTTGACTTTCTGCGTCATCCTAAGGTGGACAAGTCATTATATAAGACCAATCATTACCAGCCCCACAACTTCTGGTACTCTCATACTCGTACGTTGTTCCATATTAATCAGTGTATCAGGGTATAATGACGCAGTTCCCAACTACGGTTAATTCTCATTAGAATATTAATATTATTAATATTCTATTTATAATTTATTTATGTATCAGTCAATATTATGTAAGAGTTAAAAGGTGGACTAGTTTTTTTCATTACCAACTCGGCTGCAAATCAAAGTGATCTTATATGATCGTCTATCTTGCAATGTGTATCATTATCTAACAGCATTATTTGCTACAAACCCGTAAATTTTGGGTGCAAAGGGGCCCTTCTTACATCTATCGGGCCCCAGCGACCTCACCTGCTAGTGGCGCAACTGCTGATTAACGGACGAGGTTCGTATATTACGGTACCCATGTGGTGGCTTTGGCCCCTACGTGGATACCAGGTGGTACAACAGTGTTGGTCCGGGGGGGTACCACCGTGCAGCTGTGCTAAAGCCCCCTAAGTAACCCAGCCCAGGCTGGGTTGCGTTAGGGGTTCAGCAGCTGCACTGCCGGGCCCGGGGCGGTGTATGGTGCGGCAGGCAGGGGTCCAGTGGGGGCGAAGCGGAGTCTAGTGTGGGTGGTGTGGGTCGATTCGCCGGCCAGGGAGACCCTTAGCAACGGCGTTGCCGCGGCCGCCCGCAACATAGTCATGGAGCCCGCCTGGGACCAACCACCCCAGTAGGCTGCCCCACATGTTGCGCATAATCCTGTTGTGGGGTCGCCGCTCCGGGTGGTAACCGGTGTGGGGTAGCGGCGGCCTTGCATCAGGGGGGTTTGGGAGCCCTTCCGTCCGGCGGGTCGGCTCCGACCTAACCACACGGTTCTAGACGAAGCTAGCCTCTGCACTTTGTCACTTACTGCCGCACCAAATATCGCCCTGTCTTCACGCTTCCCCATATTTCACAATGACAGTGCAACAAGATAATAGACCGTACACAGCGGCCCCTAGAAACCCCACAAAGTTGACTTCGTTTGAGGTGGAGTTCGCGAATATCCGCGGACTCCATGCAAACCTCGATACCGTCCACCATCACCTGGAGTCGGCACGGCCTTCTGTGATGTTCCTAACGGAGACACAGATACGCCGCCCTGACGACACGTCGTACCTCTGTTACCCGGGCTATATCATTGAGGAACAATTCCGCGATAAAGCCGGGGTGTGCGTGTTCGTTAGGGCGGATGTTTGCTGCCGCCGGTTGCGCTGTCTGGAGAACCCCTCCTACTCCGTCCTTTGGCTGCACGTGGATCATGGCTCCATGAGCCAGATCTACGTGTGCGTCTACCGCTCCCACACAGGGGACACTGGAACAACAAGGCTTTTCGAATACCTCAGCGAGATGGCTCAAGAAGAAGAATCAAAGAATCAATTTCATTTATTCAGTTTAGGCACATAAAGAGCATATATGAATGTCAAAATTTTACAATTTTGTCAAGTAATATTATAAAAATACTAAATTAAGTAAGTACATAAATAACCATTAGAAAATGATTCTTTCGCTGGTTCGGTAATTTGGTTCTCCTGAGAAGAGACCAGCAAGAAACTCAGGTAGATTATCCATTTTCTTTTTTAATATTGTTTTGTTTACATTGTTACAATTAGTTTCTATTGTATTATACGAGTGGCCAACAACAGAAGATTAGGGTGACCATGCATTTTTATCATTAAGATATTCGTCTACATTATAGTAGCCTTTCATCATCAAACATTTTTTAACTACTATTTTAAACTTATTAATAAGCATGTCAACCAAATCCTGAGGAATTTTATTATAAATTTTTATACATTTGCCAACAAACGAATTACCAACTTTATGAAGTCTAATTTTTGTCATTGCCAGTTTAATTTTTATTTCTTGTATTAAAATTATGGCTATCGGAATTTTTTTTGAAGAGATCTATGTTCTTCCGTACATATAAGATGTTGTCGTAAACATATTGAGAAGCAACTGTTAAAATATTAATTTCTTTAAATAATTCTTTCAGCGAGTCACGGGGTCCGAGTCTATAGATTGCTCGTATAGCTCGTTTCTGTAATATGAATATTGTCTCAATATAGGTAACTGAGCCCCACAGCAGCAGACCATATGACATAACGCTATGAAAGTAGCTAAAATAAACTAATCATGCCGTTTTTTCGTCAGTCAGAGACCTTATCTTTCTAACCGCATAGGCAGCTGAGCTAAGTCTTCCTGCCAAGGCTGTGGGGATATGAGGACCCCATTGTAGTTTACTATCTAGAGTTATCCCAAGAAAAACTGTGGTATTGACTATTTGAACTAATTCATTATTCATAGTAATATGAGTATCCTGTCTAACATTGGGCATAGTAAATTTTACACATTTTGTTTTCTTCGCATTGAGCAGCAAGTTGTTACTTGTGAACCAATGCAATATTTCCGAAAGGGTATTAAGTATTAAGGGCTGACGATGCGCAGGTGCGGTTCCCGAACGCTGACCTGGTTTTCTTGGGGGACTTTAACGGTCATCACGTTGAGTGGCTGGGGTCCCTTAGGACCGATCATGCGGGACGAACCACCCATGCATTCGCTCTCTCCCACGGGCTGACCCAGATGGTACGGGGGATCACCCGGATACCTGACAGGTCAGACCACACGTCCGCCTTGCTGGATCTACTGCTGACGAGTCGCCCAGCCGAGTACAGTGTGTCGGTACGCGCCCCACTGGGCACTTCCGACCACTGTGTGGTGCACGCCAGCTTCCAAGTGCCACCGCCTGCTCGTGCTGAACAAATGACTCGACGACTATGGCACTACTCGTCGGCAGACTGGGACGGTCTCCGCGATTACTTTGCGTCCGTCCCGTGGAGCCAGCGCTGCTTTGTAGGGAAGGCGCCTTCGGATAGCGCTGCTGCCATTGCTGGCGAGATCAGTCTAGGGATAGAATATTATATCCCTTTCACTGATGTCGCCAGCATCCGCAAAGCTCGCCCCTGGTTCGGGCGTGAATGTGCCGAGGCTGTCCAGAAAAAACAGTCGGCATATCGCGCCTGGGTCAGGGCTCGGGCGGCACGTGACCCGAACGTGAACCGCCTCAAAGCAGCGTACAATCGGGCCACTAGGTTCAGCAAGAGGGTCTTCAAGAGAGCGGATGCCCAGCGCGTCGCGCGGCTTGGTCAGGAGCTCACATCCCATCCCACGGGCAGCCGTGGATACTGGCAACTGGCCAAAGCCGTACAGTCAAATTTTTATCAACCCTCGCTGCCACCACTGCGTTTTCCTGATGGATCACTGGCTCACAAAGCCCAAGAGAAGGCGGACATGCTCGCAGACCTCTTTGCGGCTAATTCCCGGGTCGATAACCGTGGCCTGCAGCCCCCCGCCATCGCCAACTGTGGCCACACTATGCCTGATATTGTTATCAGGCAATGTGATGTACGGGCAGTGCTGCGGTCACTCGACACGCGGAAAGCCAGTGGCCCTGACGGCATTCCAGCGGTGGTGCTACGAAAATGTGCTGCTGAGTTGTCTCCAGTATTAACGCGTCTGTACCGCCTGTCATACTCTGCAGGCCTCGTGCCGGAGGCCTGGAAGGAGGCGAACGTACAACCGATCCCCAAGAAAGGGGATCGATCCGATCCAGGCAACTATCGACCCATAGCTGTCACCTCAGTCATTTGCAAGGTGCTCGAGCTTCTTATTAATAAGCAGCTCATGCGATACCTGGAGGATCACTCGCTAATCAATGATCGGCAATATGGCTTCAGGCCAAAACGATCAACGGGTGACCTCCTGGCATTCGTCACGCATGTATGGGGTGGGGCTATGGAAAAGTTCAGCGAGTCCTTGGCTATTAGCCTGGACATCGCCAAAGCTTTAAATAGGGTCTGGCATGCTTCGCTCCTTTCCAAGCTTCCGGCATATGGTCTACCTCCTCAACTGTGCAGCTGGATTGCCAGTTTTTTAAACGAGCGCCGAGTGCGGGTCCTCTGCGGTGGCCAGGCTTCTCGCTTCTTGCAAGTGAATGCCGGGGTACCGCAGGGGTCCGTACTGTCACCAACTCTCTTTCTTCTGCATATCAATGATATGCTTTCCCTCGGGAACATTCATTGCTATGCAGATGACAGTACATTGCACGGGAGTTACTCGGTTCGTCCGACGGCGGGGCGATCTGTGATAGAGGAGGAGAGACGACATCTCGTGGGTGATCTCGACCGAAACCTCGACAGTATCTCCCAATGGGGTGCCGAGAACTTGGTCGAGTTCAATGCCCACAAAACACAGGCGTGTGCATTTACAGCGAAAAAATCCCCTTTCCTTCCCCTACCCACTCTTCAGAATGCAATATTACCAATGAAGGACAATCTAGACATCCTTGGCATAGACGTTCGTTGAGAGCTCAATAACACAAAATACATTGAGAGATGTATTGGGCTAGCTTCGCGGAAACTAGGAATACTGAACAAGGTAAAGCGATTCTTTACACCGCACCAGAGGTGTCTGCTGTACAAAACGCAGATTAGACCCTGCGTTGAATACTGCTCTCACCTCTGGGACGGCTCCGCGAAGTATTTGCTGGACGCACTCGACGCTATGCAGCGACGCGTTGTTCGCATTATAGACTGTCCGGAGGTAACGGGAAGCCTTGAGCCGCTAGCCCAGCGCCGACCAATTGCTTCCTTGGCCGCGTTCTACCGTATTTACCACGGTGAGTGTTCTGAAGAGCTCTTCAACCTGATCCCACCCTCTCCCTTCCGATCCCGAACAACGCGTGCCGGCCAGAGATGTCACCCTCATACCGTGGAAACCGTCTTCGCGAGAACCGAGCGTTTTAAACGATCGTTTCTCTGCCGAACGATGGTGGCTTGGAACGCCCTGCCTGCGCACGTGTTTCCTCCAACATATAACCCTGGGCTCTTTAAGCGAAGCGTGAAGAGGCACATTACTGGGTCGTCAAGTTGAGGGTTGACAAAGTTAAATCTACTTGGAAAATTATAAACGCGGAAAGAGGTCAACAAAAATTAAATGATAATCATTTTAAACTTAATATAAATGGTAAAATAACTACATCAGACTTCGAGGTCGCTAACGAATTTGAAAATTTTTTCTCCCGAATTCCTGTAGATTTGACAAAAACCCTAGGCTCTTCAACCCCCATTGCAGAATCTTTGTTAAAAGCAAACGTTCCTTGTTGTAACGTTATATTTAAATTCAGTAAAGTTAACATAAACACTATCTTAAAAACTTTTAAATCTTTAAATATCAAGAAAACAGCTGACCTCTGGGGCATCTCTGTGTATTTAGTAAATTCTTTTATTGAAATGGTTGCTCCTGAACTAGTAATAATATTTAATAATTGTGTTGATAGTGGTGTGTTCCCTGATTTAATGAAATCTAGTAAATTAATTCCCCTGTTTAAATCGGGTAGTACTTCAGATCCGTCCAATTTCCGTCCCATTTCTGTACTACCTACATTTAGTAAAATTTTTGAAAAAATTATGCTTAATCAAATGCAAAATCACTTTAACGTTAATAAACTATTACATACAAAACAATTCGGTTTCACTCGTGGTCGGTCCACCACTGATGCCGGTATTAAATTATTAGAGTGTATATACAGGGCCTGGGATGAGTCATATGATGCTTATGGTGTATTCTGTGACTTATCTAAGGCCTTCGATTGCGTTCAGCACCAGACTTTAATTAAGAAACTTGATCATTACGGAATCCGGGGGACGGCTGAATTTCGTCAATTCTTACTTAAGTGATAGGGTCCAGAAAGTAGTGATCAATGGTAAACAGTCACCTGGTTCTCCTGTAGCAATGGGGGTACCGCAGGGTTCAATTTTGGGACCTTTTCTTTTTCTAGTATATATTAATGATCTCCCTCACCTCATAAGAGACGACCACGAGGTAGTTTTGTTTGCTGATGACACTTCTTTAATATTTAAAGTTAAACGTGGACAGCGCGAACTTGACGATGTAAACATTGCCCTCTCTAGGATAGTCCACTGGTTTTGTGCTAATAATTTATTATTAAATGAAAATAAAACTAAATGTGTAAGATTCACCTTACCTAATGTAAGACTTGTTAAAACCAGTGTTAAGGTTAGGGATGATATAATAGAGGTCGATGACACTGTCTTTCTGGGCATAACGTTAGACTCCAAATTGCAATGGGGGCCTCATATCGGGAAAATTTCGGCCAGGCTTAGTTCAGCAGCCTATGCTGTCAAAAAGATCCGACAACTTACAGACATTAAAACGGCGCGTCTTGTCTACTTCAGCTACTTCCACAGTATCATGACATATGGCATACTACTGTGGGGTAACGCTGCCGATATTGAATGCATCTTTGTGTTGCAGAAGAGGGCTATCCGGACTATCTATGGAATGGGGTCTCGGGAGTCATTAAGAGATAAGTTTAAGCATATTAACATGCTTACAGTGTATTCACAGTATATTTATGAAATTTTATTGTATACCCACAAGAACAAAAGTAAATTTGTGAAAAATAGTGATAATCATAATCTAAACTTAAGAAATAAGGATAAACTGGCTGTTCCTAAATTTAGGCTTCATAAAGTGAGTAATTCTTTTGCGGGGAACTTTATTCGAATGTACAATACATTGCCAACCGAAATAGCAAATTTATCTGTCAATAAATTTAAAAAACTAATAAAAAGTAAATTGTGCCATAAAGCTTATTATAGTATTAATGATTTCTTAGATGACAAGGCGGCCTGGTTGTAACAACGTAACGAATTGCTCCTTTCTAAATAACTCTGTATTAGATTTAAGATGAAATATTTTGAAAAAAGCCGAGCTGAGTTTCTTGAGGGCTCTTCTCAGTCTCGTTGCATTTTGGAACCCTCGGTAGAGTCACACCAACTTCTGACGAATCTAAATAATTTTCTGAAAATTTCAAAGATAATAAACGTTATTTTATTTTATTTTATTTTATTTATTTTAGGGCCACTCTCTATAGTATTCCTGTGTACTGTGAGAGTCGCCCTCAATTGCCAGACGTCGCCTCAGCTTACCATCAGGCGGGTGGCGTCAATTTGTTGACCTAAAAAAAACAAAAAAGAAAAAAAAAAAAAAAAAAAAAATCCCTAGAAGCCGGTCCTAAGGAACCCAACAAAACCTTGGTAACTGGTAAGTATCAAAGAACTGTTGTGATTTTAACCTGAAAACGCTCATACGGAAAAAAGTCCCGGTATGCAAGGTAATTCCCTGTTCAAACCGCATAACTATAGGCGATGATTAATGACACCGATTGTTGTCATAGTTCAACCAACTTCAACTAGGTATTCAAGCATACTAATTGCAAATGTTGAGTGGAGCAAATTTTCCTAATTTTTTTTTATGCTCTATTTTAATGATTTCAGAGGTATGCACTCCCGGGTATGATGTCGACCAGCATGCCAAATTTTGTCAAAATCGGTCGAGCCGTTTCGGAGGAGTTGGCACACAAACGATTTACACTTGTCGTCTAAGATAGAGCTTCGCTTCGCTCCGCTCAATTAAATTGTATTTTAACCTATTTATGGAGAAGTGAACCTGAAATGAAATGAAATGATTTATTGAGCGTAGCGAAGCGTAGCGTATCTTAGACGACAAGTGTAAATCGTTAGTGTGCCAACTTCTCCGAAACGGCTCGACCGTATTTGACCAAATTTGGCATGCTGGTCAACATCATACCCGGGAGTGCATATCTCTGAAATCATGAAAATAGAGCATAAACAAAAAACTAAGAAAATTTGCTCCGCTCAACATTTGCAATTAGTAGCATACATTGCATACCTAGTTTATTGAGCGGAGCGAAGCCGAGCTCAATCTTAGGCGACAAGTGTAAATCGTTTGTGTGCCAACTCCTCCGTAACGGCTCCACCGATTTTGACCAAATTTGGCATGCTGTTTGACATCATACCCGGGAGTGCATATCTCTGAAATCATGAAAATAGAGCTGACCACGGAGGAATAATCACCGAAAATGTCCTGGACATCACCGAAAAACCAGATGATTAAATGGTTGCCATGGAAACACGTGCGTCAACAATGAAAATAGAATTGTTTTTCATTCGATTAATTAATTTAAGTGTTCGATTCTGATTCTGATATGTAATAAAAACATTTGCTCCGCTCAATATTTGCAATTAGCAGCATGCATTGCATACCTAGTTTGTATAGGTCATTAAATGGCTCTCACAAACGTCAGTAAGTACTTAAAATAAACAAAATGTTATTGCTTCTATATTTACATGCACTGCCAGATTCGCAAAGCAATAGGTAGAACCAAGCGAAATAACCTGGCAATAAAACTCACGGTCACTCATTTTCTATAACTGATAGGTAAATTACACATTTTCTTAAGACTAAATGTGGACGAATGTACATTGGTCTCGTGTCAAAATTAATAACAGTGTGTATCATACAAAAAAAATTGAGTCACCTAATTACAAAATACTTATGTCATTTTAGGAGGCGCCTGCACCATGCTCACCTCACCTGAATTAAGTGCTTATAGTTATAGTAAGTAAGTAGAAATCTACTTATTATGTTTGAGCAAAGGAGGGACAGAAATAAATCAATCATTATCCAGTTCCAAAACCGAAAACCTCAGTCCTTTGTTGCAGGTGTGCAGAACGTCATAAGTGTGAGGATTAGGTAGGGAGTGACCGGAGTCCAACAAATGTTTTGCGAAATGAGACCGTTCTGGGCGATTGTTTCTAAAAGCTGACATATGTTCTTTATACCGCGTCGCGAAGCTACGGCCGGTTTGGCCAATATAAACACCCTCACAATATAAACACTTAAGTCTATACACACCTGACTTCCTGTCATCCCCAATTTTCTCCTTAACATTGCAAATGTTTCTCCTTAGCGCCGAACAATTGCTTCCTTGGCCGCGTTCTACCGTATTTACCACGGTGAGTGTTCTGAAGAGCTCTTCAACCTGATCCCACCCTCTCCCTTCCGATCCCGAACAACGCGTGCCGGGCAGAGATGTCACCCTCATACCGTGGAAACCGTCTTCGCGAGAACCGAGCGTTTTAAACGATCGTTTCTCTGCCGAACGATGGTGGCTTGGAACGCCCTGCCTGCGCACGTGTTTCCTCCAACATATAACCCTGGGCTCTTTAAGCGAAGCGTGAAGAGGCACATTACAGGGTCGTCAAGTTGAGGGCCACTCTCTATAGTATTCCTGTGTACTGTGAGAGTCGCCCTCAATTGCCAGACGTCGCCTCAGCTTACCATCAGGCGAGTGGTGTCAATTTGTCGACCTAAATATAAAAAAAAAAAAAAACTATGGACTTCCGAAAAGTAACACCTGATAGTATTAAATTTGTTAATGTTTAAAATAAATGATATATTTTAAGGACATCCTCAAGGAAAATGATTGGATATGGAAAGAATCATATCCATAATCCTACTACATACTACTTATCAGTTAACAAACAAATCCTAAGACAGGCATAAACTTGCTTTCCAACAGAGTCCAATCACGGTATTGTAGTTCATTTTTGTGAAAGAAATAAAGATTTATTTATTATTTATAAATCAGATCAGATCGTACAAATATTTGACTCGAAGCGGGACTCAATGGGCCGTTAGGTGCATGTAGGTAGTACGCTCAACGACTCAGGCCATCAGAGAATACCAGACAACGTATACCTAAGGTAGGTAAAAATATAAGTATGTTTACAGAATCAGAGTGTGTTTACAGATCTTTCCTTGTAGACATAATGTGTTTAAACGTGAGACATTAGAAAAATCTAAGTAAAACCCTGGAAAAACCAAACCATAAATCTTTCATTTATGTTGTTTGTTTATTGAAACTGGTCTTGGTTTCACCGTAGGTGTGGAAATTATGACAATCACGACATCTAGTAGCAGATTATAGTACTTCTAACACTGTGGTGTTTGTATTAAGCTAAGTCATGTTTCAAACAGTTCTGTTAAATGTCGCTAGATGGAAGTACTACGTGGATTACTACATTACATGGAAACATTAGCACAGAATGGGAAATACTTAGTAAAAGAACTTTTTTTTTAAGTCCCCTCAAACGCAGTCTCTATTAGGTCCATTGCCGGGCGTGCCTGGTATGCACCAATAGTCTGGTATACAGCAGTATGTAAGTACTTACATAACATTAGGTCTCCTTGCTCGCGCACTCCTTGGGTGCCACTGGAAATATCTTCTGCGTGTGAACTATAGACGCCCGCCAACGGACGTGAGAGCGGCCGCGGCCTTGGGCCACGGAACTAAAAAAGATAAGGTCTCCTTGCAGTTTTTGGAGGTGTATTACGTAGGGGAAAGCGGGGCAATGCGGGCACCAGGGAAATCGTAAATAAAATGTTTCGATTAAAAATAAACTGGCCGTCGTCACAAGCTGACGTTCTAACCATGTTACACCGGCCATGGTCAGAACGTCAGGCAATAAAAGGTATGTAACTATACATATCTACCTATTTAATTTTAACAGTAGCACAATCGAATATACTACAGGTAATACAACGTTTCATAACTATCGTCAGACAGAAGTTTAAATTTAAGTTTTAGTGGAAATTGGAGGATTACCGTCATAATCTATTACTTGTACTATATAAATTTTACATCATAACTTCTGCACGATCTTTTATAATTTACTCTATGTAAATTGGCGTCGTTTGAATAATGTTATAGTACATCATTTATCATGCTTGTTTATTATGTCATAACAAGATCTTTGCCATTAATTATTCGAACGTGCCTTCAATATTACTCTGTCATTATAACATCTCTATCTTCTTTACAAACAAAATTGTTAACTTTATTTATATATTTATTCGTTTATGTACACACATGAAGTTATAGAAAAGAGAAGAGGAATATACTTAGTAAGGGTAGATTAACAGTACAAAGGCACCACTTATTTCATAAGAAATCTTTTCCAGTGGGCCAAGGGAAGGAAATTTTTGGAAGAATAAGTTTTATGTGTTTGTCAAATATACAAATAAATACACGTACCTACCTACCGCAAATGCGCCAGAATATATATACACATACATATACCTACCTACATAGATATAAATACCAATACATATCTATTATATATATAATACACCAGTGAAACCGCTTCTCCTCCTAAACTAAGAGTCGCACAGTCAAGTGTGGCACACCGTTGGAAAGGTCGTGGTCTCAAGTGGTGCGATAAGATTAGAAATTTGACAAAAAGTTAATTTGTATGTATATTTGTCTGTATGTTTCATTCAGAGAAATTATTACTTGCGCAGTTTGCGCTACGGGTTGCTAGTAAGTATTATAACATATATTATAACATAGGATCCCGCCTTTTTCCCGAAGGGGTAGGCAGAGGTGTGCAAACACACCTACATCTCGCCAGCTATGTTAGGTCCCATGTAATAGGGGGCGAGCCTATTGCCATTTACCGGGCACAAGTTCCAGACTCTGGGATAATTATCTAGATAAAATTCCAATTGATAAATTATTAATTAATTAATTAAAATTCTAAAGAGAATTATACATATACATAATATTATAAGAATATAATATACTAGCTGATCGCCGCAGCTCCGCCCGCGTGATTTAGTCTACTCGTTCCCGGTTCCGTACCCGTTCCGTCCCGGTACCGTGGGAACACATTACCGGGATAAAAAGTAGCCTATGTTACTCAGGGTGAATGTAGCTTTCCAATGGTGAAAGAATTTTTGAAATCGGCTCAGTAGTTTTTGAGTTTATTCACTACAAATATACAAAAATACAAATCTTTCCTCTTTATAATAGTAGTATAGATATAGATTACAAAATGCATACATATTATACTAACAATTAATATACATAAGTACATACAAATACTTAAGACAGAGAGGAGAGATAAAGTTCCTTCACTTTTTTCTTAAATGTGAAGATGGTGTAGCAGCGCTGTTTGTAGACCTAAAAAGGCTGAACCAAATTTAAAGTTTCGCTAGATAATATCCCAATAATAAAGTTCCCTTGGGAATTAAGAACGAGAATTACCTATTAGTTGCTGGAAAAAAATACGTCCCGTATGATGCCGGGATGAGCTGCTAGTAGTAACCTACCATTCTAAATTAAGGTTACTACAAGTAATTCAATAGATAGCCAATTTCTTTTCTTAGCCCCTAGTATGGCCCCTAGTTCTAGCCCCTAGTATAGTACCTAGTATTATTTTATTTGTGGGACTAGTATTCCGAATGGGCATTTTCCTTTTAGCAATACATTTAGTTATGCCCTTTGTTTGCAACCATTCAATTCTTAAGAAGATTATATTTAAGTACCTACTTGGAAGTAAATGTCACAGTCAAAATTATTAATTAGGCTAAAGTAAAATTTACCATAGGATGGAAAACGGAACATTATGCATTTATCGAAAATAGACCCAAAGACAACCGTGACCAGAAAAACACACAATGTTTTTATTTTTATTGTATTGTGTAATTACAGATTTATTTACAATAAGAATTATAATATACATAATACGCATTTACAATTAATATTTACATTCTTAAAAATCTTAAAAGTAAATTAGAAACTAGGTATAATAGAATATGAAATAAATTAATGCTAAAATTTTATTTCTATTTTAAAATAAGTGTAAAAAGTTTGGGCCCTACGGTAGGGTGCCTATCATGGCGGCGGCATTCCCGCGCGGTATGGCGATGCTTATCCGCTGCGCAAGAAAGCTACCGGCACGTAAGTCTCCCGTTACCTCCCTGAGCCGTTTGCTGAGCTCCTTGAAAAGCGAATGCGCACCCGGGCCCCACGGGCCCAGTGTCTCGACACCAAATGCGACAAAGTCGTATTGAGTGCCGAGACAACTGTACTTGCCCACCTTCGAGCGCTCACGTACCTCGGCCGCCGCGCCGGCACGTTTGGCGGTTGCCGGAAGATAGGTCGCAGCTAGTGTGTCAGCACACTGGGCGTCCCACACTAGTGGGCGACCCATCCTCCATGGTATCATCGACATCCCGTCAGGTCTCTTACCATCGTCCCGTGCAATGTGCTGGGGCTCCATAATCGCAGGGACGTTTACACTGATGAGACACCGTCGCAGGATGTCGTTGATCGCGGCATGGCGGGAGCAGGCAAGTCCATGGTGACCTAGGCGATCCACACTCGCTCCACAAGAAGCACATCTATGTTCTACACAAACCTCGGCCCCCAGCCGGATCCCAATGGCGAGTCGGAGAGTGTTGTGTTCAATGAAAGTACCAGTGTTGGGGGATGGTAGGCATGGAGCCAGTGTCCAGATTCCTGTCTTGACACTGCTTCCAGCCTGGCGCGATTTTTTAAAGATGACGAGGTATCAATGAGGGTTTGTAAAATATGATGGCATGAAATGTTATCCCAGGGCTTCTGATTTTTGGGAGTGGGAGGGATATTTGAACTCAGTCCAGCTAGCCAGGCAGTTTCAGCCTCGACCAAGCTCGCGATCTCACAGTTTGTAGCCACGGGGGCTTTAAGGATTTTTCCTGCGAGGTCAGACGAGCTATGGATTAAGGACAGAAATGCTGGCAGTGCTACAGTAGAGATTTTTCAGGTTCCCAAGCCTCCCTACCAATTAGGTATCTAATTGGTAGGGAGGCTTGGGTCCATGCCTGCTTGCTTAGTCTGATATTTATGATAGCTTCAATTTGGAATTCTATTGTATTGTCCAAGTCTTGGGTTAGATCGAGAAATTTCCACATTGGGCAGCAGCGAAGCAGGTACGTGAATTTAGGAACAAAAAGACAAAACTTGATGATGAAAATGAATGAATGATGAAAAGAGCAGAATGGCTGCTAGTTTTAAGGAGGCGAGGTGGTTAGAAGTGGTGGAATGGCCTCATCAAAAATAAGTGAACCAAGGAGGCTCAGACTGTTCTTTGTTACTATTTTGATATTTGGGGCTACGCTATTAAAATTATTAACTATGGATTGAGCAGAGGTTGTTTTTATTTTGTCGTTAATAAAGAGTTCAGACTTATTAAAATTTAAATGTAAGCCAATGAGGTCAAGATTTTGTTTTAACATTACTAAGTCAGTTAGAACAGTCTGAGCATCCCCTGCTATGGTACCGTCATCTAGGTACCATATATTCAACTTTGAATTTACTTTGTGAATTATCGAATTATTGGCCAAACTGAAGATTGCTGGACCGAGGGGATCACCCTGCTGAAATCCCACAGCCGAAATAAATTCATTATTTTTGTGTAATAATTTAGACGGACAGTGATAACACTGTAACATAAAATTGTAGATCTCCGGAACATATAATTTAATTTCATTCAGGAGGGTGTCCCTGTTGACCGAATTAAAAGCATGTTTTTATTGTTATCTTAAGTTCCATGAAGTAGGCACCTAACTACTATCAATAAAGTTTACATAACTTTAAGTTACGAGTATTTCAAGCAAATTGACAAGTAATTAAACTACTTACGTATTTATTATTTTCTGATTCTTTAATGACTGCGCCAGCGAATGTTAGTTTTCAAAAAGCATAGTAATTCTAATACATGATAAACAAACACTTATACACTGTTTCACTTTTTAAATAAGTAATATACATAATTTAACCTGACCGGTTTCGCTTTAGAATAAAATAGAAGAATAAAACTTTATTTGTACACCAATACAACATATATAATAAAATATCCAAGTTTAAATATATACAAATGGCGGCCTTATCACTAAATAATGATTTCTTACAGGCAACCTTTGGATGGACAATAGAAAGAATAGAATTTAAAATAACCATAAGAGTATATTGCTTTATAGCATTGTCAAAGGTTGTTGTTACACTTTACATACTTATAGGTCAGGTTAAATCCTGTATATTAAATAAAAAGTGAAACAGTTTACAAATGTTTGTTTATCATGTATTAGTTTCACCAAGTGCCGACAATCGAAACCATTAACTATATTAGTTACTCTTCTAATGGGCGGTGGGCGGATAACATAGGCTATGTATAGAACTTATGTTCTCTACCCACTTAAACGTGGGATTTCCTCCCACCCACGTTTAGGCTGATGGGTTTGAGAGTAGTACTACAGTTACCGTGATCCTCAAGCCAAGACTGGTCTGATACCTTCGCGCGGTGCTGCCTGTTCTTGGTCTGGTTCCTTCTGAAACAGACGTAACTGAACTCGGCCAGTCGCGACCCTACCCCTTCCTAATCTTCCTTCCAGTTCACCAGTCGCGTCTCCAGGCTGGCGATTCATCGCCGGACGGGGCGTGTCGGGAACGACCGCACATACTTGCACCCTGTAGTCATACCTCTCCATATACCTACTGGTCACCAGTCGCGTCTTCAGGCTAGCGTTATCGCTGGACTGGGCGTGTCGGGGCCAGTACATCTGCACCCCTCCCATTCCTCTTCCTCAAATTCCATCCCCATAACAACCCCACAACCAATTTTAATTTTATCTACCTCCCACCCTATTTACCTCTCCTCCCTGAAGCGTCTTCAGGCTAGCGAATTTCGTTGGACTGGACGCGACAGGAAACTCCCTATTTCCTGAATTCCCCACCTCTACAGTGGTGTAAGTAACCCAACCAATCCCATCCCACACCTACACTGGCTCTAATATATCCCAACCGCCAACCACGCCTACAGGCTAACGATTACATCGTTGGACTGGGCGTGATGGTGCTCGCACATCCAACCTCTACCAATTAAGCTACCCATCAACCCTCCCCCCCAGCCCTTTCCTACATCCTTTTCCCACAACAGTGGTAGGAGACAGTCCCGCCTGTATGGAGGGAGGGCGCCAGCCTGGGAAGTGGAGCAGGGGACGCCCAACCTTCCTCTCAGACGGACAACGTCGGGCAGTGACCAACTGGGGATTCATCCCCAGTAGGCACTACCTGACGGTCTACCTACACAACGGTTGCACTGATAGCCTGTGGACATTATCAGTGATCTACCATCGTCCACCTGCGCTAGGGCCTGCGCAGTTGAGCGCCGTATGCGGGGATGAAGGGATCCTGGGGAGTTGAGACGGGGTGGGTCCCGTCAATACGCTCCCTTTGGCCCTGATTTCAAGCAAAACGGTGGACTCCATCTAGAGCCAAGATGGAGTAAATGGTCAAGTTTCCCGTCAGAGGGAAACTGGCTAGAACCGTGGGGATGTGGGGGAGGGTCATGCTGAAGGCTCGCGGGATGTGATTAGTTCGGGGGGGGCGTTACCCTTACGCCTCACCTCCGGCCACAGACCAAGAGCCGGATGTCGCGCCCATAACCCCTCCGTGCGGTTCTATATCTTTTTGGTACTCCTAACACGCATAGCGTGTTCCCAGTTGCGGGCTCCAAGGAGGGTGGGAAGCCAAAAGGACGAATTACAACAAACACAAGACATGGAGAAAGGGTATAACTATAAAAAATCAACACCAAAACCAGGGGAGAGGGCTAAAACCCCCTCCTCTACTCAGTGCGCTGGGACAACCGCCTCGGCGGAAACTCCTAGCCACTCTTTATCTGCGGCAGCGGTTAGCCAACCAGCAGCCCGCATTACCACCCGGGAAGGGGCTAAACACCCACACTCCCGGAGACACGAGAACGCAGCCTCAACTGCGTTTCATAAACGGCGCTTCACGCCCAGACCTAGACCTTACGAGGTGAGGGAACGTCCACACCTTGTAAACAACTTCGCTAATACCTGGGATGCCAAAACATCCTGGCCTAGAAGACCCGTTGAGCAGATGCCGCGTCCGGGTCCTGCCGCAGCCCCGACCCGCCAGCATGACTCGGCATCAGAGGGAGGCGTCAGGTCCAAGAGCCGGAAAATAAGCTCTAAACGCCGACATAGAGCCAGGCAACGCGGCCTGGAATCCGACCAGCCCGTGCAGGGGACGTCGGGGGGTGGTCGGACCGAGGGAGAACTCCCTCGGCCCGGCTGTCTCGACGACGGTGCCCCCATGGGTCTGGAGGACCAATCTACATCTCCCGTGCCGGGGACGTCGCGGGGCGCACAGACCGAGGGCAAAGACCCTCGGCCTGCTCACTCCAGTGGCGGTGCCCCCACGGATAACATAAACTTAAAAACGAATACATGCGTATCTCCCGTGCCGGGGACGTCAAGGTGCGATCAGACCGAGAGCAAAGTCCCTCTGCCTGCTCGCACAGGTGACGGTGCCCCCATGGGTGATATGAAACTAAATCGGAGACCGGGCCCCTACAAGGGCTACGGTCCCTATCCATACACAGGTGTTCCTCACCCAAGGAAGGAGGAGAAAGGGGAAGGGACACCATCGAAACGAACACGTCATGAGGTGTCTTTCACACCTTGTGACGGAGAAAAACGGGCCAGGGTTAATGAACCAGACCCAGGCCAAGTCACATTTGCCACAATCGCCAAGAAGCCCATCTGCATGGCTCTGGCTACAGAAGGGCGGTGTCCCATGACACAGTCCACGGCAGATGCGGCTACTTTATTACTTCAACAGCAGTTCATCGAAGGAGCTCTGAAACGCAAGCCAGGCGAAGAGGGCCCAACCTTCACAGGCAGGCCGACTTTCTATGACGGCACTGTGAGGGTATGGTGCGGGAATCAGGCTGCAGTAACCTGGCTTAAGTCGAACATCGAAGGTCGGACTCTTGACACCGGCGAAAAGCTGGTTGTGAAGAGTCCGAACGAGATGCCCAGACGGGTGAGGTGCTGCCTCCTGGTCCCGGACCCACTAGGTGGCTATAAGACCGCTGGAATAGTGGGTGCCATTCTCGCGTGGCAAAACCCGTGGGCTCTGGTGGACACGTGGATCATCCATCGCGCACAGCGGAGGGAGGAGGGTTGGTACATGATAGCCTCCATTTCGGAGGCGCTCATACCAATCATCCAGGCACACGAACGCCGCCTGACCGCAGGGGCCGGAAGTGTATACATCCGATTCCTGGGGCCAGGAGGCAAGTACTACGACAAACCGGCAGTAAGGGGCGCAGTCACGGAGACCGCGGTGCGCGATGCTGATCCGTCTACTGAGCCCACGCAACAACATCAAACTCCAACTACCACTGCCGAACCTGCTTCGGCGTCCACACCGATAGACGGTGATAACATCGACGTCAGCATGGGATCTCATCCTATACATTCAATAGGTAATAAGGGGGAGGACATGTCCGACCACTCAGAGGATGAGATCACCTCGCTGCTGGCGGAACTCGAGACGGGAGGAGTAGGGGAAATAGGCTCAGATGGCTGCAGCCCCTCAGACTCCTCTTAAGATACTACAAATTAACCTCCAGCACAGCATGTCGGCAACGGCGACATTGCGCAAATGGCTGGAGATGAACACCACAGCCGTTGTTCTGATCCAGGAACCATGGATCAGGGGAGGTCGCGTGCACGGACTCTTCAATCTAGGAGGTAAGCTATACGTGTCGGGCCCCCAAGACAGCGGACCGCGTACATGCATTTATGTCACTAGAGACATAAATGCGCATCCACTTACTGAGTTCTGTTCCAGAGACCTGTACGCCGTACGGATCTCTACAACTCAAAACAACACCGTGCCAGAATTTGTCATCGCTTCGGCTTACATGCCGGACAGTGAAGAACTGCCAGCACACAACCTAACGCAGCTTATCGGACACTGCGATAGAACAGGCACGGAATTAATACTAGCGGCCGACACAAATGCACACCACACCTTGTGGGGCATGAACAAGTGCAATGACAGAGGTAATGACTTAGTTAATTACTTATTTAGCACTAACCTAAACATCCTAAACATAGGATCAGAACCCACCTTCGTGACAAGAAGATGCCAAACCATCATCGACCTAACCCTGTCGACAGACAAGGTAAAAGAACTGATCACAAACTGGCATGTCTCGAAGGAAGCATCTTGCTCCGATCACCGGTGGATAAGATGCGACTTACAGATAAGTATACCTCAGCCCCCACCGGGCAGAAACCCGCGGAAAACCAACATAGGTAAATACGCAAGCTCACTACAGACGGGATTGGACGCTCTAACCTTGACAACGTCCATAACCAGCACACAACAAATTGAATCACAGGTGAGTGCCTTATCGGATATAATTACAAATAGCTACGAGTTAGCGTGCCCTCTGCACACCCCGAGAGTAGGTCCACCTGAAAACAAACAGAAATGGTGGGGCCCCGAACTGAAGCGACTTCGGAAGATTGTTAGAAGACGCTTCAATAGGGCCATGAACACCAGATCAGAAGAAGACTGGGACTCCTACAAGGAGGCCAAATCTAAATACAAAAAACGAATCCGTTTTAGATCAACTGAATCGTGGAGAAATTTCACGAGTAACATAAACTCCGTTGACCAGGCAAATCGGGTAAGGAAGGTTTTGGCCTCCCAACCACACCATGGCATAGGTAGCCTACTTAAGCCTGACGGAAGCTACACTAACTCACCCAAGGAGGGGCAACAAGTCTTAATGAGCGTTCACTTCCCGGACTGCAGGTACCTGCAAACTGTGGAGGTGAGCGAGGACCTGTCATCGCCTACGGATGAGTGCTGGCAATACGCCCAAACAGTAATTACGCCAGATAGATTATCATGGGCCATAAACACCTTTAAACCGTTCAAGTCAGCAGGCCCGGATGGCATATTCCCAGCGCTGTTGCAATGGGGGGGTTTAAGACTATTTACACCACTCTTACAAATCATGAGGGCGTGTCTGGCCTACAGATACATTCCTAAGAGCTGGAGGAAGGTGAAGGTTATCTTCATACCCAAACCAGGTAAGAGTGACTACACTAATCCTAAATCATTCAGACCAATCAGCCTCACCTCTTTCCTCACAAAAACACTTGAAAGACTGTGTGAGAGGACTCTAAGAGAAGACGTGCTGATCAACACCCCACTACACATCAACCAGCACGCCTACACTGCCGGTAAATCAACAGAATCCGCCCTCCACCAGGTGGTAAGCCGAGTGGAGGAAGCGATACAAAACAAAGGTATTTGCCTAGGCACCTTCATAGATATTGAGGGCGCTTTTGATAAAACCAACTTCAATAGCATCACCTCGGCACTAGAGCATCACGGTGCAAACCCAGTGCTCACGGGGTGGATCAAAAACATGCTTAGCAAAAGGGTCATTATACTGGATAATGAAGCAGAAGTGGTAGTGGTGGCCAGGGGTTGTCCCCAGGGAGGTGTCCTATCTCCACTCCTGTGGAATCTAGTAATCAACAGTCTCATAGCTACTCTCAACAAAAAACACCTTTTTACGGTCGGCTACGCTGACGACATTACTATACTAATAACTGGCAAAGAAGCCAACATTGTCTGTGACCTCACTCAGATAGCACTCCGCACCGTCGAAAACTGGTGCAATCAATACGACCTCACCGTAAACCCAGGAAAAACGGAAATGGTTATGTTTACCAACAAGCGGGTGCTGGGCAACTATAGGATGCCCAAGCTTTTTGGAACTAGTCTTACACTGTCCAAAGAGGTCAAATATCTAGGAGTAACCCTGGATGATAAACTAACCTGGAGTAAACATGTAGAAGACAAAATTAACAAAGCTAGCATCACCTTCTGGCATTGTCGAAAGATGGTAGGCAAGTCCTGGGGTCTTTCACCAAAAGTGACGCTATGGCTATACAACATGGTCATTCGGCCCATGTTATGCTACGGTGCACTAGTCTGGTGGCCTAGATGCCAGCTTACAACCTGCACACAAAAACTGCAAAAGTTCCAAAGACTGGCCTGTATGGCCATCACGGGAGCTATGAAAACAACACCTACTGCTGCAATGGAGGCCATGCTAAGCATCCCTCCGCTTCACCTCTACATCATACAAGAAGCCGCGGCATCAGCACTAAGGTTGAAGTCACTCCACTTATTGAGAGACACAAACACAAAACACACTAGTATACTAGCCGCAATCTTCAACGACTTCCCAATACTAATGGCAGGGTCGGACAGGATTCCGAAAACATTTATCTTCGACAAAAAATACAAGATCCAGTTATATGAAGACGACGACGTCGAAGGCCTTAACATCCATGAATTTAGAGTCTTCACGGACGGATCCAAAACTGCATCTGGAACAGGCAGCGGAGTATTCTCCGAAGACCTCCAGATCAAACTAGCCACACCACTAGGATCCTACAACACGGTATTTCAAGCTGAAAGCCATGCGATCCTAGAAGCAGCCACGGCCATAGCTGCCAGAGAGGTAAGGTACTCTAGTATTAGAATTCTCTCGGACAGCAAGTCGGTTCTACAAGCCCTTGACAGTAACATTGTCAATTCGGGCCTAATCTACAACTGTCATCAGCGCTTAGCTGAGATAAGTAAGTACAACCACGTTACACTACAGTGGATTAAAGGACACAGCGGCTCCAGAGGTAATGACGCAGCGGACGAGCTTGCCAGAAGGGGCTCGAGCCAAACGTCCATTGGACCAGAGCCAATCCTACCAATACCGGTAGGCACTATACGAACACTTCTGGCACACAGAACTTATACACAACACAACACACTGTGGACGAGCCTGTCGGACTGTCGGCAGGCGAGGGAGGCTCTGCCTGTACTCAATCGTCGGCTAACCGGCAGACTTGGGACGTTGAAAAAATCCCATCTCCGTCTATTCACAAGTGTCATTACGGGGCATTGCCTCCTAAACAAACACCTATATACTATCGGTGTTACAGACAGTCCCCTTTGCAGAGCCTGCATGGCTGAGGACGAGACGGTCAGCCATCTAATCCTGCGCTGTGAGGAAGTCCAAGACTACAGGGCAAGGCATCTCGGGTCTCCAGGATCAATCCCTGAAGCTCTGCACAACGTGCGGGGCCTGCTGGCGTTCCTGGAGGAGATCGGTTGGCTCGAGTGAGAGAGTCCCACCCACACGCAAAACCCGCGCACTAGACGTGGACTTGCGGAGATCAGCCCGTGACTACAAGTACAAGTACAAGTACATTAGTTACTCTAATTCCAGGATTATCAACAACCTGTGTACAAAACACTATCCCAATTAGTTATGTGGACAAAACGTAATAATAGTAGATTATACAACAAGTGAAAAAAAAGAAAATTTAATTCGAGTTACGAAGTTGGATCCCGAGAGTAGAGAAGGATTCTGAAGTAGAATCCTGAGCGGAGCGAGGTATACAAGGAACGAGATAATTTTTTTTTTTCACGAGTACTCTACTTTATACCATTGACTGCGAGAAAATAAGGTTAAGGTTTCCAAAACCTACATTGTCTGATGGGGATGGGGGGAGGGGGGGGGGGGGGGAAGGTAACCTGTCCTGTAAAATATCCAGTCTAGGAAATAATGACTTCATTCAACCTGCCAGTAGTTTCGTTCAGCTTTCTTTTTTTTTGTAGTATACTTAATTCGTCTATTGAAGCTCGTTCCAAATTCAAATGTCATTTGTGAGTAAATGAGCGTTTTATTCACTGTTATCGATGAATAAAGTTCACTTTTTCGAGGAGCAATGGTATAAAAGTACTTACTGTCGATATCTAATGTTAACATCCAAGCATTCAATATGTAACAATATTAAATTACTGGCAAAATGTGTGTGGGTTACCTCTACCTACCGCCTCGGAGATGTAGGCGTGACTGTATGTAGTGTTTGTATTAGTAACAATATTTGTTTTGATTGCTTAATAAAACTGTTGTAGGTAAGTACGTAATTTGGGGTTCAGAATTGAGAAGTCAGAAGAGTTCACCAGCGCGGACCAACCACAGCTATGAAAGCTATGAAATCTAAAATAATAAACCTGCTACGGATAAACGAAAATAGCACAAAATTTAAGAAAAGCTTGACAATATATCTGCATATTTTGCTATGCATATCTGCATAGTTTTAACTGCAACATGTATTCCAAACTTATAAAAAAGGAACATAAAGAAAAAGATACAATTGTGTCCAAATCTGTTAAACTTTCATGGTTACCCCTTCAAACAAGTTTTGTAGTTTCCCTTCAAAACATATTATTTTATTCTCCTTTAAGCGTTACCACATATTGTATGATAGATATGTTTTAGCAATAAAATATAAGCCTTTGTAGCACAATCCCGACGAGAGTAGTGCGACGTCTTGTTTCTGCAGTGAAGATGAAAAGGGTAACATTCAATATAAACTCACTGGTGGATATTTATATTTCTTTCACGACAGTATGATCTCGCTATTTTAAGCAAGTCTTCAAAGTAAATTGAACCATAAGAATATGTCACTGAATTTTTTTTTTTTTTTTTTTTTTTTATATTGGGTTCGCCTATTTGACGCCGCCCGCTTGGTGGTAAGTCGTGACGACGTCTAGCGATTGTGGGCCGGCCACTCTCACAGCATACAATGCTATAGATAGTGGCCCTCAACTTGACGACCTACTGATGTGCCTCTTCACGCTCCGCTTAAAGAACCCAGGATTATATGTGGGAGGAAACACGTGCACAGGCAAGGCGTTCCAGGCCACTATCGTTCGGCAGAAAAACGAACGTTTAAAACGCTCGGTTCTCGCGAACATTCTATCCACTGTGTGGGAGTGGCATCTCTGCCTGGCACGCGTTGTTCGGGATCGGAAGGAAGAGGGTGGGATCAGATTGAAGAGCTCTTCAGAACACTTGCCGTGGTAAATACGGTAGAATGCGGCCAAGGAAGCTATTGTTCGGCGCTGAGCTAGCGGCTCAAGGCTTCCCGTTACCTCCAGACAATCTATAATACGGATAGCCCGTCGCTGCATAGCGTCGAGAGCGTCCAGCAGATACTTCGCGGAGCCGTCCCAGAGGTGAGAGCAGTAGTTAGCCGATCAACATACCCGACAACAATTTTTTTTGTCACGTGATCAAATGAAGACTATTTAGTTACGTTACGAAAGTGTTCGAAGAAAGGAGCCGTGTATGCCCACTTTGCCCCAATAAATCGCAGCGGGGTGAAGTCAACGACGGTAAAACTTAAAAAATTATAGAAAATACTTTTTCACAAACAGGTGTGTAACCTCCTTTACAAACGTCTCAGTAACCTATTGTCCTATAAATGTTTCCTGTTAATTCTTCTTTTATTTTATGCCCTTTTTGTAGCTTTCATTTAAAAGAGATTGCCGTTGCCCATACTGAAGAGGTCATAAATATTAAATGTCTGTTTATAAGTTGGGTTTAAACGTTTAAATCGTAATTTGGGTTAAAAAAAATAAAGGTAAGTAAATACAAATGAACTAATGAATTTTATACATCAATCAGGTAGATGTTATACCTACTACTTTTCAATTCACCTTTTTGTACTATCAAAGTTAGATTGCATCTGTGTCACCAAAAAGTATTGGTAGTATTGGAACGTGGTTGGTTGCTTTGTTATTATAAATATAAAAATATAAATATGTTAGAACAATTCACACAACGCCATCTAATCTCAAATTAAGCAGAGCTTGTGATATGAGTAGATACTAGATAAATTTCATACATTTTTTTGTAAATACATACATTTAGGTGGTAAGTAATAGTCTTTAAACTAATAATTCACCAAGAATTACTACATCCAGGAACACCGGTATTTGATATTCGACCGTCGGTCTGTCAAGTAATGACAACCCATCACCTTTCTTATTAGCAACCAGTCTCTCCACGCAAGGAGGTCCCTAACTCGGCCATACTGGCACCAAGTCGCCCTCGACTTGATGCATCAGGTGAAGATAGGTCAGGCGTGGACGCACCGTCGGGGACGCTCCACCGTGAGCGCGATCATGCGCGTGAAGAGCCTGACGGAGGAAGCAGTATCGCAGGGCAAGGTGGTGGTGGCGGTGTCTCTTGACATCGCCAACGCGTTCAACACCTTGCCATGGAGCTGCGTTAGGGAGGCGCTCGTGTATCACGAAACGCCTCTCTACCTCCGTCGTATTGTCGGGGCCTATCTCTCGGAGAGGGCCATAGCTTTCCCCAGCTGGCTCGGGCCAGCTCGGTCGCGCTTTCGCGACTGATGCCCAACCTAGAGGGACCCAACGCTTCCTGCAGGAGACTCTACCTGGGGATCGTGCGGAGTATGGCCCTATACGGGGCTCCCGTATGGGCGGCGCGGTTGACGGACAACAACTCAACGCTCCTTAACAGACCGTTGAGGACCTTGGCCGTCAAAACAATAAGGGGCTACCGCACGATCTCCGGAGAGGCTGCATGTCTCCTAGCATGGACCCCTCCATGGGACCTGGAAGCGAGGCACTGGAGCGGGACCACAGGCCTGCGTCTCGAGAAATCGATGACCAGCGGTCCCAACTCCGCCAGGATCTCATGGAGTCATGGAGGGTGCGACTTGAGCAACCCAAGTGGGGTACCACCATCATCGCGGCAGTGAGACCGATCATGGACGATTGGCTGCAGAGGCAGCATGGTGACCTCACGTATCGTGCGACGCAGATCGTTACCGGGCATGGATGCTTCGGTAGCTATCTGTTTCGCATCCGTCGTGAGGTCACACCCCGGTGTCAACACTGCGAGGTTTCCGACGACGACACCGCACTCCACACGTTGGTGGAGTGCTCAGTGTGGGCGAGTCAGCGCCGGGACCTCGTAGTGGGTCTGGGCGTAGATACCCTCTCGCTGGAGACCATGCTTCAAGCCATGGTCTCCAGCGGGAGTAGGTGGAACGCGGCCGTTACCTTCTGCGAGCAAGTCGTGCTCGCGAAGGAGGTGGCCGAGAGGGAGAGGGAGCGTACCCTCCCCGCTGAGTTCCGTAGTCAGCGGCGAGGGCGCCGCAGGCACTACTACGCCCAAGACCATCGACCTCCATGATCGGGGCCTGAGGACGGCGGGATCGCCATCCGTCGTCCTTACAGAAGCAAGCTAGAAGGGTGGCGTGCTGCGGGGCCTTTGCCCCATAGCACGCAACCAGATTCACTCACTGACGCGGGATAAAACCCTACCCCAACGACGCGGGATTCTCATCCTGACCCAACCCCCGCAGAGACCACAGAAGTGGTCAAAGTCCGCCGGGCGCCACTGGAAATACGTTCTGCTTGTAACCAGAGACGCCCGGTAACGGACAACGGACGTTAGAGCGGCCACGGCTTTGGGCCGCGGAATTAAAAAAAAAGGGCGTGGACGCAACCGTCCCGAAAGCACTTTGCCATGAGAAGGCGATATAGATATCAAGCTCGACTTATACCTAAGTCGTCTATGAAACAACCCTAATATAATCAAAGGAAAAATATTAGGTCACTTCCCTGCAGCTAGACCCAAGAATCGGGCTCTTCTGACATCGAGTAGCTCTCGACTCGTTCTAGAATATGTCTCCATCAGGTAGTCCTGGTACACCACAACTAGTTCATTGGGATCCAGCTTGGACAGTACAACAGACGCTTGGTTACTGCTGGGGCTTAGCCTTGACCATCGTTTAATCTTATAAGTTTCGTCATCTGGAAGTTCACGATAGTTACTGTCCAGAAATGAACAATGCGAAGAACGAGCCTAGTCTTACATGGCTACATACATTTCAACTCCCTTATATTCTCGAAGGGTTGGACAGAGGCGTACTACATGATAACAGGTCCTTTACAAAGGCAGTAAGTGCAGTATGTCTTACTTCTGTGAATATCAAATCTATTGGGATATTCTCCAACAGTTATTAACACTTTATGCGGTTTTCAGCCTTGGACAAGCTGGGTCTAACCTCACTAGGATATGCCCGGTTGGTAAACCAATTTGACCTTTAGATTTACAGCTCGGCCTAACCTGTAATCAATTTGGAAAGTATCTCACCTTTGTTTGTTTATTTTTTTTTCTTACCATCTCTTCAATTCAATTACCATTTGTCAGAGCCGACAATCTTATTACGGCGCAAAAACAGATGATGAAACTCAATCGCACATTACCACGAGTGCGTCGCGTGCTCACAGAACTTCATTACTTGGGGTAATCTGTAACAATGTTCGACTAGCGGCATGTGCTAACTACGGGATGATGTACCGTTAGCTAACCCGCCATTCACGGTTTCGTTCATACTGTCTTACACGGGCATCTTGATACGTCTCGCTCGTCCATTCCTGACTTTCAAATGCTCAAATGCTTACTAACACATACAAAACTGCACATACTTGGCCAAGTTACCACTCAAATCAAATCAAATCAGAATATTTTTATTCAAAATAGGAGCAGTTAGTACACACTTTTTGAAGGTTAAAAAATCCACTCATTCGATTACCACACACCCGAGAAGAAGGGCAAGTAACCCAGCGGGGTCAATTTTTTTTTGTAAAAGTTACATAGTAAGTACTTATATTATTTATATATATTTATAGTCAGCATGTGAAGAATATTATTTCAAGGCATCTCTGTCATCATTATAATATTTAATTGAATAATACACTTTATTCATTGGATACTTTTTAATAGTACTTAGTTTAAACTTCTCTCGGTGAGATTAGAGTGGAGATTTAGGTATTTTATTGTTAAATCGGACCATATTACCTCGAAAAGAATGATCACTGGACTTGGCTAGTCTTGGTTTAGGGACATTTATTTTGTGTTTGTTTATGACTATGAACGTCGCTAAGAAGAAAACTTATCAAGATTTTTCCGAACATGCAAGACATGCTCATAGATATATTGATGAGAGAGATGGTAATGTGAGAATATATATTTCTCTAAAACGGTCTCTTAAAGAATCACGAGGTCCCAAATTGTAAACAGCGTTAATAATACCAAACCAACTAATGGTACGATAATACATGTCACGCTAACAAAGGCTCGCCATCCAATGACTCGTCATCAAATGACTCTACGACAAATGTTTCTCCAACAAATGCCACGAACCAAATGTCTCTCATACAAATGGTTCCCCCACAAATGCCCGGTGGCGTTGTGGTACATCAACTAATGGCTCTCCCACACATGCCCGGTGGTGTCGTGGTACGTCAAGGAATGGCTCCCCTACGCATGCCCGGTGGCGTCGTGGTACGTCAAGGAGTGTTAAGTCAAGTAATGGCAGGTCAGATAATGGTTTGTCAACTTATAACGAGTCAAGTAATTGTAGTAGGTTAAGTGATGGTATGCCCCTGAAGAATTTTATTAGATATTTTTATACATTTGCCCACAAATGTATTACCAACCCTATGAAGTAGCTTTTGTCATTGCCAGTTTATTTTTATTTCTTGTTTTAATAATTATGGTTTTTTTAAGAGATCCATGTTCCTCCGTAAATACGTATAAGAAGCAAATATTAATTTCTTTAATCAGTTCCTTCAGCGAGTCACAGGGTCTGAGTCTATAGATTGCTCGTACAGCCCGTTTCCGTAACATGAACATTGTCTCAATACCGGCAGCTGAGCCCCACAGCAGTAGCATATAACATAACGCTATCAAAGTAGCTAAAATAAACTAATCGTGCCGTTTTTTCATTAGTCAGTGACCCCATCTTTCTAACCGCATAGGTATAGACCGCAAGCTAGGTCCTCCTGCCAACGCTGTGATATGAGAACCCCATTGCAGCACACTATCTAAAGTCTCTGCACTGCAAGCAACCAGTCTCTCCACGCAAGGAGGTCCCTAACTATACATATTATACATAGGAAACACCCAGACTTCGGTACAAAGGTATGTGTCATCAGACACAAAGATTGTCCCGACCGGGATTCGACCCGAGAATCCGGCGTCGAAAGTGGGTGCTCCGACTACGCTACCGAAGCAGAAATGAGGATGATGAATTAGCAAATATGATTAGGTCATTATCAAGATTAAAAGTATCATATTTTGGTCATTCATCAAAGGTTGGAACTTGTTCCAAATATCCATGCAATAGGGTTCAGTACAATAGGGTTAAAATAAGCCGAGAAAAATGGGGAAAAATTGTTTAAATAATTTTTTCACCAATTTCAGCAAAACAAGGTACCTAATATATGGGTGTCTTCTATGGGTGCCTTCTAGACAAACTGTGAAAACAGTTTTATGGGACATAGTATTAAATTATAAGCACTAATATGTACTTATTAATTAAATAAAAAAAATAAAAAATGTAGAACATGTATGTATTTAGAAAAATACGAGTATATAAGTATGTTTATCAGTCGTCTAGATCCCATAACACAAGCTTATATTAGCTTAATTTGGGCGAGATGGCATTGTGTGAGAATGTCCAAAAATATTTATATATTATATATTCAGTTACAATTTTCAATCATACCTCATATCTTTCTTATGAGTGAACTGTTTTTTTTTATTACTACTGTTTTCCTTGTTGTCCCATTAAGAGATAACTATTTGGCCCCTTTCCGGTATTTAAAAGTCGATTCTTGTGTTTGACATGTTTTATTCAGGAAAAGTGTGGATACATAATATTGTCAAGAAATTCTTAAAAGGATGTTTGTTTACGCAAGTTGTAGGAGTACGCCGCAAGGAGATATTAAATTTGGAACAAAGTACAATTTTGTAGTACGACTATCAGTAAGCTTTCAGTGAACTGGCTTAATTGTTAAAAACAAGGATTTCCTTTCCTTTGAAGATGATAAAGATGATAAAGATGTTAAGTTTTATTATCATAGTATACGGATTTTAATTAATTATGCCTTTGTATGTATTTTATTAATATCCACATACACATACATATCGCTTTTTATTTCACAGATTAAGGGGTAGGTAGGTACAGATGTTATAATCTATATCTATATCTTCTATACTTATAATAAATCTGTAGAAGTGAAAATTCTGGACTTACATTGAAAATATCAAAAAAATAAATGGGGGTGTTACTAGACCGACACCGAACCCAAAAATGTAATTAAATTTTTTTTTGTCTGTCTGTCTGTTTGTTCAGGCATCACGCAATAACTACCGGTTCGATTACGATGAAACTTGGTATAATTATTCTTTAATATCCTGGGCACCTACTGGCTTACTTTTTATCTCGGTAAAGTATATATGTTACGGCTAATACCCGAAGTGCGGCTGCACCTAGTTTTAGCCGGTTAGAACTAGGTGTAGCCACTTACTCACTATACTATAATATTTTATCTTAACATACATACAATATCGCTCGCCATACAATTCAATGGACTATCACACACGACGAAGATAATAAATAATAGTTCATTTTTTCGTATCTTAATATGAATTTGTATGGTATAATACAGAATATAATAGAAGATATAATAAAGAAACTGTTGTATGCTTTATGAACGCAATTAAACGCAAAACAATGGTTTTTAGAACTTTTGTCTGTTTGTCTGAATGTTTGAACACGCTAATCTCAGAAACGGCTTAACCGATTTGAATTTTCCGTTTTTCAGTAATGCGTTGTGGTTTATTCAACTTAACATTTAAGGTTTGGTTTTCAATCGGTTCATAAATAAAAAAGTTATCTAGATCTAAAGTAACACGCAGGCGGAGCTGCGGGCAACAGCTAGTATGTAATATATTTTAAACTTTCGAATTCTGAATTCATTGTACTATTTACGATTTCGGGACGCGTAATTTATCTTATGTTTGGCCTGACATTTCGACCGAGTTACAAGAAATATCAAGTCCCGGTGAGGGTAGATGGAGAATCTGCCCGCGCCTCTCGCTAACGTCGCCGCCAGCTCCAGTCAGCCTGTGACCACGGCGCGGCGCACTATGATATATGCTCCCAATTTGCCAGTTAATTCTTAATCCAATGCTATAACACGTGATCTTTGTTTGATAATCAGCAGAAGCGCTATTCGCAGGTGAGGTTGAGGCTCTAAGTTTGGGCCTCTCAGTTTTTTATGAGATCCCTACATCTGTATAATATTGAGCTCATTGTTTATACGGAAACTAAATTACTCGGCAAACTTCGTTCAGTCATTAAGTTACAACAAAGTGTAGGGTGGGGTGGTAGGATGAAAGAATACCAATACCAACAAAATATAATTATATAAAATTTACAAAAAAATCTAGCCAAATGCGTGTCGGGCCATGAATAGAATAGGGTTCCGTAGTCACCCATATTAGCTTCTGTAACTCTTGAACAAACAAAGTTGTCTAGTCCGTTATAGTTTTCACACCACATAAATATTTAAGATTTTTCGAGCCAGCCGTTTTGATTTCAATGAATACTTAGGGAAATCAAAATATTGTCCTAGCAACCTCCCAATGATTTTAAAAGAAAATAAAAACAAATTCTGGTTTCTGCCCCAAAAAAATGTTTTACATAATTTTCTTTTAGCACTTTGTCAACGTAGTAACACGTATCCATGCAAAGTTTCATGTTTCTAGCACTCGCCGTTTCCTGATCGGGGCCAGAGGAGGATGGATTAGCAACCCTCCGTCCGACCTCACTCACCGACGCGGGATTAAACCCAACCCCAACGACGCGGGATAATACCCGACCACCACGCAGCGGCTGCGCCGGTGGCCAAAGTCCTCCGGGCGCCACTGGAAATTCTCTCAGTGCTAACCGGAGGCGCTCGGCAATGGACGTAGGTGCGGCCGTGGCCTTAGGCCGCCTATGGAAAAAAAAAGCACTTCCCGTTTAGGAAGAAAGCCGAGGACAGACAGGCGGACGCACAGACATGACGAAAATATAAGCGTTCTGAGGTTTGATCTACGGAACCCTGTGACTGGAGGACTGGAGATTATTGAGCGAAGCGAGCCGAAGGCGAGCGGAGCTCTCAACGGGTGACTCAAATTACGATTTATGTTAAATTGTGTTAAATTGTTTCTCGGCGAATACTCGGCCGAGTTCGGATTTTCTTGCACTCATCAAAAGTTTACAGAAATACCCAGGTTCTTAGGAAGCCAGAATTTTGAATTTCGATCTAATAAAAATAATTTAATTGGTGGTAAAAATTCCCATAGCGTAATGACAAAAAATACTTGGATAGAGTTATATCGCTTTGAATCAAGACTCGCTTCGCTCAAATATATGCTGCAGCGTAACGGTACGTTTCGCGACTGCGGCGACCTAGTATATTACATTTACCAGTTTCTTTTTTGCGGAAGGAATATGAAATTGTAGCGTTGTTGCCCATTTAAAAAAATAGCCCAAGCATTTTTAATTTGGAACATATCAAGCTGTCACCGAAACTAATGCATTCTGCGAATAGTTTTTCTGTTAGTGACGCTAACTGTTACATCAGAAATTTCGTGTTTTTCCCTGCAATTATTATACACATCCCGCTTACCATTATACACTCCATAATATACGAGATTCTTGTATCCAGATGGAACAAAGTGTGGTACTTCAAATGGAATGCATCATAAACTATGTTCCAAATAAAAATACAAATTCAAATACAAATTCTTTTCAACCAACTTCCAAAAAAGGATTAGGTCTCAATTCGACTGTATGTTTTTTTTTATGTATCCTCATATCTTCGGACTGGGTGAACAGAATTTTTTTAGTTGGAAGCTTCTGCTTCCCAAGTGGTTCTATTTGAATTTGGTCCCATCCCGACAACTATTTGGTAAATTTTTCAGTCGGTTGGTGTGTCAATTTTTGACGTGTATTTTTATGTAAATTTGTGTTTTGTTGCCATTACCATGGAGTTAAAACTGGACATAAACTCATAATATATTATAGAAGTAGAAATCGTGTCTGTATATTCCATGACTTTATCAAAATGAAACGATTGTAAATTTTTTTTTATGTTGGGATGACAACCCTTGTCTGTCTTTACACAGTTAAGTTACTTCAGTTTGGGGCAGTATTTAGGCTGTTTCACCAAAATCGGATGGCAGGAAAACGAGGCGGTATCTGTATCACCATCATCATCAGCAAAATGCCGCCTACTGCTGGGCATATGCCCTCAACGAACGCTACAACAGTAAGCCTTTTGCTACCAACGTTGTCATGTCTGAGTATGAAAATTTGAAATCGATGCAAGCGTAGCCGTATGCAGCAGCTAGTATTTGATAAAAACGTACATATTTAGAACGAGTTTGAAGAAAAATGTGCTATCGGAAATAGACGCGAGGTCTTGTGACAGTAAATTGTTTGTTTAAAAATAATATCTGGATAGCCATTTTGTGAATCAGTGTGGCGTTTCTTTTTTTTTTATAATTTATGTGTTCCTCTTTGAGCGTAATGTTTTAGTTACGGCAATCATCTTTTGTCTATAAATCTACCGTATAATTGTTAGAATGATTATTAAGTATAGAAACATAAATCCTTATTTCCTACTAGACTCGTGAAATGTAAAAGTTTGTGAAGATGTTTCGATGATTGTTACTCAATTTCGTGTAAAAAGTTGGATAGATTTAGATACAAACTAGCACATTAGATAGATGACTTAAATAATAGACTTTTTAATACTTCCGAATAAACAATATTCTCGTGAGTGGGATCGGGGACAGTTAGCATGTTTAAGTATACAGTCTAACATTTGTATAACAGTAGTATTAAATATTTTATTTTAATTAATTAACTACTTAAAAATTACTTAAAAATTTAATTATTATGTTAATTAATTAACATTTGTGCGTAATTTATATTGAAGTATATCCACTTTATCAGTGATAGACAATCATATCAGATCCTTTTTTTTTTTTTTTTTAATTCCGCGGCCCAGGATCGCGTCCGCTCTAACGTCCGTTGCCGGGCGTCTCTGGTTACAAGCAGAACGTATTTCCAGTGGCGCCCGGCGGACTTTGACCACCTCTGTGGTCTCTGCGGGGGTTGGGTCGGGATGATAATCCCGCGTCGTTAAGGTAGGGTTTTATCCCGCGTCAGTGAGTGAATCTGGTTGCGTGCTATGGGGCAAAGGCCCCGCAGCACGCAACTCTTCTAGCCTGCTTCTGTAAGGACGGTGGATGGCGATCCTGCCGTCCTCAGGCCGTATAGGGCCATACTCCGCACGATCGCCAGGTACATTAGGTTGGGCATCAGTCGCGAAAGCGCGACCGATGCCTGTGTCACCTTGGGGACCAAACTTCGGAAATGTGGTCCGAAGTTCCATCGGCTATCAAGTACGATCCCTAGATACTTCATCGAGGGCTTGATGCCGATGCTAACGCCTCCCACATTTATGCTGGAACCTTCAGGTGGACCGTTCCGAGGTCTGTGAAAACACAGAACCTCGGACTTGTGCAAGGCCACCTCCAGTCCCAGCCGCCGTATCCGACCCACGACTTGAGCAACACCCGTCGTGACCTTGAGTGCTGCCTCCTGGTACGTTGCACCCCGCGCCGTGACGACGGTATCGTCGGCGTAGCACGTTACGCCGACGCCCTCAGGAAACGCACCCCGCAGCACCCAGTCGTAGCCGATGTTCCACAGAAGCGGCCCCTGGACCGACCCCTGTGGAACACCGCACGACACATCCCGCAGAGCTGGCCCGAGCCAGCTGGGGAAAGCTATGGCCCTGTCCGAGAGATAGGCCCCGACAATACGACGGAGGTAGAGAGGCGTTTCGTGATACACGAGCGCCTCCCTAATGCAGCTCCATGGCAAGGTGTTGAACGCGTTGGCGATGTCAAGAGACACCGCCACCACCACCTTGCCCTGCGAGACTGCTTCCTCCGTCAGGCTCTTCACGTGCATGATCGCGCTCACGGTGGAGCGTCCCCGACGGAAACCGTACTGGTTGTCCGCCAGGTCTGGCCCCACCGTCGAGAGATGCTCGACGAGGCGTTCCGCGATAATTCGCTCAAAGAGCTTATACACCTCGTCGAGCAACACGATCGGCCGGTATCCGGACGGTGAGTCCACCGGCCGCCCCGCCTTACGGATCAGGACCAGTTTCCCCGTCCTCCACACCTTGGGAAACTGGCCCCTTTCGAGGCATGTGCTAAAGAGCCCCATCAGTCGAGGCCCGAGTTCTCCGAGGGCCAGGACCCATGCATGACCAGGAATGCCGTCGGGTCCGGGGGCAGTGATTTTCCGGCGTTTAAGCCGGAGTACTGCCGCACCTAGCTCCCCCACCCTGACTTCGGGTACGTCGTCTTCGCTGGTGCTATCCGCGTCGGGCAGAGACGGAGCCATGCGCGGAGGGACGTGCTCCTCCGCGCTCGTCGGAAACAGGGAGCCCATGACCCGCTCCAGCTGCTGCGGCTGGAGACTCTGGGTCAGTGGGGGCGCCCTAGGTCGGAGTTTCTCCCTGACCTGTAGGTACGGGCGCCCCCATGGGTTCTGCTGCAGGGTCTCCAGGAGCTCCTCGCGGGCCGCCGTCTTGGCCCGCTTTATTGTCTCCTGGAGATTACCTTTAGCCTCCCTGTAAGCCTGATAGAGCTCCGCCTCTCGGGTTGCCGCGTCGTCTGGGCGGCGATGCCTCCGGCGAAACCTGGTGTACTGGCGGCGGGCGGAGATGCATGCTGCGCGCAGCTGTGCAATCTCCGGCAACCACCAGTACACCTGCTTCCTTGCCGGTCTGGGTGTAACCCTAGGCATCGCCGCATCACAGATTTGCGACATGGCTCTCCTGAACCACTCCGCCTCGGCATCCACATCGGCAGGCCGGTTCGGTGCCGGAATCCAGGCCTGCACGATGGATGCCTCCAGGAGAACCTCCCGATCCAGATGGTGAAGTGCCCAACGTGGATCCGGGGGATTTTCTACCGGCTGTGGGAGGTCATGTGGGACGACGAAATCGAACTGGATGTACCGATGATCCGAGTGCGTCTCCTCACCCTCCTCTACGTGCGTCTCCTCACCCTCCTCCACGTGCCAGCCAGTAATACGGGCGGCGAGGGCAGAAGTCGCGAACGATACATCCACGACCGAGCTGGTCCCCCGCCGCCAGAAGGTGGCAAAATTCCCCCGGTTGAGGACCTGCAGACCACGCGTTCTGGTCCAGTCCTCAAGAAGCCTCCCCTTGTCCCTGGTTTCCCGGGAGCCCCACGCCTCACTCCAGGCGTTGAAGTCTCCCAGGAGCAGGACAGGGCGAGGACGGCACGCAGCGAAGACGACGTCGAGCTCAGTGAGCCATAGCTCAAACTGAGTCTCGTCCAGTGTCGGCGAGATGTAGGTTATATTCCGCCGCAACACACCCGCGGCCCCTTGCAATGATAGCAAGGCGCGAGTTGTCTGCGGCGGACCCCCCGAAGATAAAACAGGCTGAGCTGTCCTCGTCCACCGGGCTTCCCGGGTGGACGTAGTACGGCTCGGCGACCACGGCCAAGTTTATGGACCACTGCCGGATACAGAAGATCACTCAGAGATCAGATACTCTGGTACAGAAGATCAGATACTCTGGTACAGAAGATCCTGAGCAGCGCGGCAGCGGTTCAAATTCACTTGCAGGATGCGGATATGGGCGTCATATCAGATCCTGGCGTAGACTAGACATAGTTTTGTGAAGATAAGTATCATTTTTAGGGTTCCGTACCTATTGGGTAAAACGGTACCCATTGGGCGTTTTCGCATTGCACGATAACGACACACGATATCGTTAAGTAGCGGCACTAACTTTAAGGTAAGAATGTAAATTATCGTGACGATATCGTGTGTCGTTATCGTGCAAAGTGAAAATGCCCATTACTAAGACTTCGCTGTCCTTCTGTCTGTCTGTCCGTTTCTCACCCGGATGTATCTCATTAACCGTGATAGTTAGAACGTAGAAATTTTCACAGATAGGTATGTGTTTTTGATGCTGCTATAACAACAAATACCAAAAAACAGAACAAAATAAATATTTAAGGAGGCTCATACAACAGACACCATTTTTGCTGTTCTGGCCCAATTATACCTCCTTGGAGGACCCCTCAAAGTGTTTTTATAAATAACTAGCAAACCCCCACGGCTTCGCACGATCAACAAACAATATAACAAAACCACTCTATTCATTGGTGAAAATAGCATTAAAATTAGTAGTGGTAGTAGTTTTTGAGTTCATCCCGGACGAACAAGCGGCGGAGGACTTTGTTTAATGATATTTAAGTGATGTATAAAACTTTCGTGCGCGATTCTGATTCTCAGTTGGCCGGTTTTTAGAGATCGACCGTTACTATAAGCATTAACAAATTACTGAACTGAAGATCAGAGACAATATGTGTCTAACAATAGAAGAAGGAATGCGATATAGTAATTATTTTCGTGGACACGAACAAACTAAATTACTGTTCATGTTGGCTAGGTGACAAGTTTTTAAGAGGTTGTTTTATTCGTACGTGCAATTAATCGGCCTCATTAGCCAGTTTTTTTTATTGAATCTGTTAGTATATAGAGATGGTCTCAATACGTTTGTTCCTATCGAGAAAAAGATTGAATTAAGGTCACCAAAATTTAAAAAGAAGTGCGGGAGATTTCTGTTTATTTTTGTCATAGTGAGTCTTTTTATTGTTAGTAAGAAGGTCGAAGTACTAGACGTATGGAACGGTATGGAATAACCCGTGGTTAACTTGGAAGCATTTTCGACACAAATTTACCTAGGTTAACTCCTAAGCGTTCTCCTTATAACAGAAAGAATGCGGTTCAATCTTGGACGAGCAGGGTAAACAATGCGGTAGGAAGAGTTTATCAAAAAACAATTATGTGGCAAGAAATTTCAAAAAACGTGTTGATTAGAGCATCGACATTTTCTGCGATATTATTGGTTACCAACAAACTCTTCCGATACCATGTTCAGGCTGCTGGTGACTGACTTAAAAAAAAGAGACCACCGCTTTTAAATACATACGTTATCTAAAGAGTTCGTTATCAATCAGTTCTAAGAAGAGTTTATATGAAAGTCTCGCAGCATTGTCCAAAATAAAACGACGGCGACGTCACAAACCCCAGTCGGTACTGGCAAGCGAGTTTTACAAAATTAATTTTACAACTTCCCCCGCAATTGCCAAATCCAAGTGTGGACCTGTAGGGGTCATCTTTAATATTTCCGAGGAGCCTTTTTCTCGTCTCAAAGTGTTTGCAACAGCTTTGTTTCTTGTTCCTGTCTTGTTTGTACTTTGAATTTCCGCTCCTAATTATTTCGAGGAAATAATTACTGTTGAACATAAAAGAGATTTGAAAGCAGCGGCAGTAGGTATGTAATACGATTATTTGATGTGTAGGCTTTGATTTTTTGGCTAAATAGTTACTTTTTATGATTTGAGAAATGAATTTCTCAAAAAAACGTGGAAATAAATATTCAATACTTGGGCCATTCTCAATTTCATTTAACAGAGAAACAAGATTCATCTTAATAACTTAGATACACAAATATCTGAATAAAAAAATAAAAGAATGTTCCGAAACATTCTTAGGTACATCAAAGCGACCATCCTTTAGAATTTTTGGGACTAACATCTCTCCATTAGAAGGCTTTTAAAAAAGATAAACAAAGGGCTCGTGACGTTCTCGTGAAGACCAGTGCATTGTTTGTGTTAGTGAACGACCACTAACGCACGGTGCCCATTTGTCAATTGATTCCCGATATAATAAAGGGTACATGGCTACATTGGAGCGTGCTGTCAGAGGTGGTCACCCAGTTCGGCATAGATTTGGGAAGAGGGTGAGTGTGGAGGTGCTGGGGTGTATTGAGCGCTGCGTGCGCAGCCGTGGTGCGTGTTGTCATCTCGCCTGCTCTGAGGCGCCCGCCGCAAAGTTTCGTGTCTCGCATCTCGCCTCCCGACCTACACAGCCTACTAAAGTTGCGTGCTGTTTGATTACTTCATGCGTTTGTGTGATCCCTTGTTTATATTGGACTTTATGTTACTTTAAATTGATTAATTCTTACGACACTTAACATTCTTAAAAACAAATCAAGTGATGTCATATTCTAACATTTTATTATGGGGCAGGCGATTTAAAATTTATGTTAATAGAGGCAATCATATACTGTGAGTGCTATTATAACAAGCGGTTTGATCACCGACTAGATCATACATGAATTTCAGATTACTTATTTGGTGGCATAAATATTGTAATTGCAATCCAACGTACATGTACGGATAGGGTAAATAAAATGATAAACGATGTTTAGCCTGAAATATTTAATGCAACTGAAAAGATGAAATTGAAGACAAGATGAGTTTTGTTGTATTAACAGAACAACTAAATTCTAAAATATACCAACGGTAAAAATATTTATTTCAAAAATAAATATGGCAATAAAAAATAGCAATAAAATAAATATAAACCTGCTAGTTAGTGATCATGAAAATCTTTATGCGTGTGGAATCGCCCTAAAGAGAGTTTTCCACAACTCACTAACACCAATTCGATCTTCGTAAGCATGCGAATTTTCACGCACACGCAGTCAGAGAGCATAATAAGCGCCTGAAACTCACAACGAGGTTGAGAGTTAGCGCGTCGTCTCTCTCGCACACAGTCCCCTGTCCTATTTCAACAGGTTTCGCCTTTCAGCACTTGCAGTAGAACGCGTGCTTCTAGTAACGGAGCACAAACAGTACGACGAACACACGTCGCTTAGGAAAACTGAAAACACAGTTTCACTGACAGCTCCGACATCACCTGACATTCACCGCTGTCCTCCTAACCGCAGCGGCATCGCGTATTAGTGAAACACTCAGATATTAATACATTTATGACTATTTATAAATGTACAATTGGTGGAGGCGTGTGTTCAGTGGACAGTTTGAAACTTTTAGTGAAAAACATGCATACCGCGTAACTGTGTCAAACTTTTAGTGTGAAGCATGCGAACCATCAATGCTGTCAGTGCCAAAATGAATCGAATAGACCACATGTAGACATCTCGTACTGCACAAATGTGCTCGCGTTGTGATGTAACTGTGGATTTTGACGGATGGAATTTTCTTACAAAACTTTTAAAAAAATCTTAAAGTTAACATCATGTAAACCTTTAATTTAATCAATGTTTACCTCTTGAGTGTTGTGAATAAAAGTTAGATAAGTGTAGTATTTAGACATTACGATGATAATTGATGTGAAGTTTTGGACTATCCACAGGATGGACAAAATTGGTTGTGATAAAATAAAAGAACAAGAAAATGACTGAGTTCTATTCAGTCGTGAATAGACTTACAAAAATCTGGTTGTTATACGTTGTGATTAATAACTAGCAATGCAAATTTATTTCTTTAAGAACGGATAAATAGTGAAACATTAGAGTATTTTACATGCTTGATATACCTGCAATGTATTTGTAGTATTGGTTGTGTTTCCATTACAAACTTTAAAAGATTGTCTACGTTGGAAATTCGTACTGGATAATTTCCCATGAGGTTGTGAATACTGTAATCAAACAGGGGCAAAAACTCGTAAGTTTATTCTTATTCAGATGTGATTGTCCTGGAACGTGTTTGTGCCATAGTGAGTTACAATAGTGCACTTCTTTGCTGCTCCTTCGGGATCTTGGCGAGGCATTTCTGAGGTAAGTTTTTTTATTTTCTCTTTTTGCCTTCTCAGTTGAAAAGTGCCTAGTAGGACGTAGAAGTAGCTTGATTTACGTTAGTAGAACCTACTAGTAAGTAACTAGTAGGTTTGGGTGTACGAAAAAATATTATCAACAATAATATTACCTATTTTAAATTACAGATTGGTTTTGATAATTATTGTAATATTTTTCGTACAGGTTTAGTTGTTACTGTCATTTTTTAGGGATTTCAGATGTATTTCTCGTTAAATCAACGGGCATATGAAGAACTGAATTTAATTTTCCCGTAATTAAAACTTATCTATTTTACATCCCTGTGATTTTGGTTTCACCTACGAGTGTATTTTGCTGAGTAAGGGGTATCTTTATTTGACTAAGTTACGACTGTGTTGTATTTAATGGAGATTTGTCATACAGGAAAGGTCATGTGTGATTTCATCCGCGTGCGGGTCTGCCCGCATGCGTGCCGCCCGTATTCTATTGTTTCATAAAGTGAGCGATGATTTTCCTGCTATGCAGCCGGCACGCACGTGGGTCGCGTATTGTTAAGTACACGAATGCGGGACAAAACTGTAATGTACCCCTGCCGTGCCCTTTCGAGGATAGTAAGAGTGATGATATGTATGTATAAGTTGTAGCAAATATGGCATTATACTAGACATGAATTAACTCTAATATTGATAACATTTAAATACATGCATAGGTAAGAGTACAATAACGAGTGTTTACCGTAGGGGTAGTCAGTTAATTTAGGATGTAGTTTATTTAAATGGGATAGTACACAGACAAAGGGAAATTAATATTACCACGCATCATTAAACGTAGAGTAACAGCAGCTCTTACCTATTTAAAATGTCTTAATTTATTGTTAATAAAATCTTAAGAAATCCTATGGTTTCATAACTTTTTATAGCCAATGTCATTATTGTTTGGCAGTGGCAGTCAATGCGTTCTGGCTAATATTTACCAATATGGAACAAAATAGTTACAAAGCCAAATTGGAGTGCCAATTACCTCACTGGTATTTTTTACGACATCGTTATTTATCATTAACTAGCGGGCGCGTGCGGCTTCGCCCGCTTGGCAAACTTTACACAAAATCTTTCCTCGAGAACCACTCTATCCATTGATGAAAACCGCATCAAAATCCGTTGCGTAGTTTTGAAATGAAATAATAAATATAATAAGTCAAAAATCTGCTTTATCTTGTTATTTGGACCTTGTGTATTTTCGAATAGGTATACTTGGAATAAATAATTAATAAATAAATATGTTAGGACTATTCAGTATTCACACAACGCCATCTAGTCTTAAACTAAGCATAGCTTGTGATATGAGTTCTAGATAAACTGATATAAATACTTTTTTTTTTTTTTTTTTTTTTTTATATTTGGTTCGCCAAATTGACGCCGCCCGCCTGGTGGTAAGTCGTGACGACGTCTAGCGATTGTGGGCCACTCTCACAGCACACATTACTATTGAGAGTGGCCCTCAACTTGACGACCTACTGATGTGCCTCTTCACGCTCCGCTTAAAGAACCCAGGATTATATGTGGGAGGAAACACGTGCACAGGCAGGGCGTTCCAGGCCACTATCGTTCGGCAGAGAAACGAACGTTTAAAACGTTCGGTTCTCGCGAACATGCTATCCACTGTGTGGGGGTGGCATCTCTGCCCGGCACGAGTCGTTCGGGATCGGAAGGAAGAGGGTGGGATCAGATTGAAGAGCTCTTCAGAACACTCGCCGTGGTAAATACGGTAGAATGCGGCCAAGGAAGCTATTGTTCGGCGCTGAGCTAGCGGCTCAAGGCTTCCCGTTACCTCCGGACAACCAATAATACGGATAGCCCGTCGCTGCATAGCGTCGAGAGCGTCCAGCAGATACTTCGCGGAGCCGTCCCAGAGGTGAGAGCAGTATTCGACGCAGGGTCTAATCTGCGTCTTGTACAGCAGACACCTCTGGTCCGGTGTAAAGAATCTCTTTACCTTATTCAGTATTCCTAGTTTCCGCGAAGCTAGCCCTATACATCTTTCGATGTAGTTTTTATTATTGAGCTCTCGACGAACGTCTATGCCAAGGATATCAAGGTTGTCCTTCATTGGTAATAATGCATTCTGAAGAGAGGGTAGGGGAAGGAAAGGGGATTTCTTCGCAGTAAATGCACACGCCTGTGTTTTGCGGGCATTGAACTCGACCAGGTTCTCGGTACCCCATTGAGAGATACTGTCGAGGTTACGGTCGAGATCAGCCACGAGTCGTCGTCTCTCCTCCTCAATCTCAGATCGCCCCGCCGTCGGACGAACCGAGTAACTCCCGTGCAGTGTGCTGTCATCTGCATAGCAATGAATGTTCCCGAGGGATAGCATATCATTGATATGCAGAAGAAAGAGAGTTGGTGATAGTACGGACCCCTGCGGTACCCCGGCATTCACTTGCAAGAAGCGAGAAGCCTGGCCATCGCAGAGGACCCGCACTCGGCGCTCGTTTAAAAAGCTGGCAATCCAGCTGCACAGTTGAGGAGGTAGACCATATGCCGGAAGCTTGGAAAGGAGCGAAGCATGCCAGACCCCATCGAAGGCTTTGGCGATGTCCAGGCTAATAGCCAAGGACTCGCCGTGCCTTTCCATAGCCCCACCCCAGACATGCGTTACGAATGCCAGAAGATCACCCGTTGATCGCTTTGGCCTGAAGCCGTATTGTCGATCATTGATTAGCGAGTGATCCTCTAGGAATTGCATGAGCTGCTTATTTATAAGGAGCTCAAGCACCTTGCAAATGACTGAGGTGACAGCTATGGGTCGATAGTTGCCTGGATCGGACCGATCCCCTTTCTTGGGGATCGGTTGTACGTTCGCCTCCTTCCAGACCTCCGGCACGAGCCCTGAAGAGTATGACAGGCGGTACAGACGCGTTAATACTGGAGACAACTCAGCTGCACATTTTCGTAGCACCACCGCCGGAATGCCGTCAGGGCCACTAGCTTTCCGCGTGTCGAGTGACCGCAGCACTGCCCGTACATCACATTGCCTGATAACAATATCAGGCATTGTGTGGCCACAGTTGGCGATGGCGGGGGGCTGCAGGCCACGGTCGTCGACCCGGGAATTGGCCGCAAAGAGGTCTGCGAGCATATCCGCTTTCTCTTGGGCTTTGTGAGCCAGTGTTCCATCTGGGTAACGCAGCGGTGGCAGCGAGGGCTGACAAAAGTTAGATTGCACGGCTTTGGCCAGTTGCCAGAATCCACGGCTGCCCGTGGGATGGGAAGTGAGCTCCTGACCAAGCCGCGCGACGCGCTGGGCATCCGCTCTCTTAAAGGCCCTCTTACTCGACTTTGTGGCCCGGTTGTACGCTGCTTTGAGGTGACCCACGTTTGGGTCGCGCACAGCCCGGGCCCTGATCCAGGCGCGATATGCCGACTGTTTTTGTCGAACAGCTTTGGCACAATCTCGCCCGAACCAGGGACGGGCTCTGCGGATACTGGCGACATCAGTGAAAGGGATGTAATAATCCATCCCTAAACTGATCTCGCCAGCAATAGCAGAAGCACTATCCGAAGGAGCCTTTCCTACAAAGCAGCGCTGGCTCCAGGGGACGGACGCAAAATAATCGCGTAGACCGTCCCAATCCGCTGACGAGTAGTGCCATAGTCGTCGTGACGTTTGCACAGGACGTGCAGGAGGTGACACCTTCATGCCAGCGTGAACAACACAGTGGTCGGAACTACCCAGTGGGGCTCCTACCGAAACACTGTACTGGGCTGGGCGACTCGTCAGCAGTAGATCCAGCAGAGCGGGCGCGTGATCTGACCTGTCTGGTATCCGGGTGATCCCGCATACCATCTGGGTCAGACCGTGGGAGAGAGCGAACGCATGGGCGGCTCTACCCGCATGATCAGTCTTGAGGGACCCCAGCCATTCAATGTGATGGCCATTGAAGTCCCCCAGAAACACTAGGTCAGCGTTCGGGAACCGCACCTGCGCTTCATCAGCCGTCTCGCTGAGGTACTGGAAGAGCTTTGTTGTCTCAGAATCCCCTGTGTGGGATCGGTAGACGCACACGTAGATCTGGCTCATAGAGCCATGGTCTACGTGCAGCCAAAGGACGGAATTGGAGGGGTTCTCTAGGCAGCGCAACCGGCGGCAGCAAACATCCGCCCTAACGAACACGCACACCCCGGCTTTGTCTCGAAATTGTTCCTCGATGACATAGCCGGGGTAACACAGGTAAGACGTGTCGTCAGGGCGGCGTATTTGTGTCTCCGTGAGGAACATCACAGCGGGCCGTGCCGTCTCAAGGTGGTGGTGGACGGTATCGAGGTTCGCATGGAGTCCACGGACGTTAGTGAACTCCACCTCGAAATGTGAAGTTGTGGGGTTTCCTAGGGCCGCTGTGTAACGTTTATTTCTTTTTTGTTGCACTGCCATTGTAGATTTTGAAGAAGAAGCGTGAAGACAGGGCGACATTTGGTGCAGCAGTAAGTGACAAAGCGCAGGGGCTAGCTTTGTCTAGAACCGTGTGGTTAGGTCGGAGCCGACCCGCCGGACGGAAGGGCTCCCAAACCCCCCTGATGCAAGGCCGCCGCTACCCCACACCGGTTACCACCCGGAGCGGCGATCCCACATCAGGATTATGCGCAACATGTGGGGCAGCCTCCTGGGGTGGTTGGCCCCAGGCGGGCCCCATGACTGTGTTGCGGGCGGCCGCGGCAACGCCGTTGCTAAGGGTCTCCCTGGCCGGCGAATCGACCCACACCACCCACACTAGACTCCGTTTCGCCCCCACTGGTCCCATGCCTGCTGCACCATACATCGCCCCGGGCCCGGCGGTGCAGCTGCTGAACCCCTAACGCAACCCAACCTGGGCTGGGTTACTTGGGGGGCTTTAGCACAGCTGCACGGTGGTACCCCCCCGGACCAACACTGTTGTACCACCTGGTACCCACGTAGGGGCCGAAGCCACTCCATAGGTACCGTAAATTAACGAGGCTCGTCCGTTTATCAGCAGGTGCGCCACTAGCAGGTGAGGTCGCTGGGGCCCTATAGATGTTGGTAGAGCCCCTTTGCACCCATAGTTAAATACATTTTTTTGTAAATACATACATATTATACATAGGAAACATCCAGACTTCGGTACAAACGTATGTGTCATCACACAAAGCTTGTCTCGACTGGGAATCGAACCCGAGACTCCGGCGTCGAAAGCAGATGCACTGCCGACCACGCCACCGAAGCAGTCAAATTACATAAGTACACCTCTGATTACTCTAACGAGGATATAGGCGTGATTATAAAGTGAATAATATTTTCCGTCAACAAAGTTTAGATTTTTCAGTAATCTGCAATACCTTAATAATTAGACCTATCCTCACGAAATATATTAGTTAAGTACCAAAATAATCAAAACTATCCCAAAATATAATTCGCTGGAAAAATGGAAACTAAAAATAGGTAATAAAATAGGTAACTACTAAAATAGTAGAAATATCTGTCACCTAATAAATCAAATCATTACCTACCTAGAAAAAGTCTCAGAGCAATCCGACTTGGTTACATTAAAATTTGGTTAGAAGACTAATGCGGTTTACCCCCTTAAGAAACTGGCCCTTTTCGAGGCATGGGTTGAAGACTCCTCTCAGGCGAGGCCCTAGGTCCTCGAAGGCTAGGACATTCACGGGCAGGAATGCCGATCCAACTTGGACAAGGTTAGAAGACTTAGGCGGGATTAAAATTATCTTTCAAGTAAACATTGTTGTTTTGTTCGGTGATTCAGTTTTAGTCATAGGTAGGTTTAATTTGACACTTAATATATAATTATTTGATGACCAATATATTTCATTATGTAATATAATAATACATTTCCAGGTTATTTTTAACATAGGTAATCGTTTTAAAATTATTTGGTGATTCTAATTAGGTGACATAATTTCTACTTTAATAAAATTACCGCCGGGCGCCACTGGAAATACCTTCTGCGTATGTACCAGAGACGGCCGGCAACGGACGTAAGAGTGGACGCGTCCCTGAGCCGCGGAAAAAAATGAAGTTCACTGAAATTGCATTTATTAGGTGGTAATTTTTTATTTACAATAAGAATTACAATATACATAATTATACACTAAAACATTTACATTACAAAACATCGTTTAAAAAATCCTCCGCGTCTTTGCCGACTGGGAATGTTCCCAGAATGATGGCTGCGTTGCCACGTTGGATGGGATTTTTTTTTCCCAATTTATTAGGTGATTGACAAAATCATAAGTACTTACAAGATTCCAATATAATAATGTGAAAGTTAACTATATTATTGAGCGAAGCGAGCCGAAGGCGAGCGGAGCTCTCAACTGGTGACTCAAATTATTTTTCAAACGATTTATGTTAAATTGTTTCTCGGCGAATACTCGGCCGATTTCGGATTTTCTTGCACTCATCAAAAGCTTACAGAATTACCCAGGTTATTACGAGGCCAGAATTTTGAATTTAAAGTCGCTTCGCTCAAATACATGCTGCAGCGTAACGGTACGTTTCGCGACTGCGGCGACCTAGTTATGTTAATTAGTTAATTGTGCAGTCTACGTAATATGGTAATCATCTAAATCAATGGTCTTTTTTTTTAATTCCGCTCCCACGTCCGGTGCCGGGCGTCTCTGGCACGCACTAGAAGGTATTTCCAGTGGCGAAATCAATGGTCTTGCGTTTGACCGACCACCATTTTAATAACTTGACCCCACTCCTAACAAAATCACTTTTCAACCGACTTCCAAACAGGAGAGGGTTGTCAATTCGGCACCATCATATATTTCGACTCATTCCCAAATAGTCCCATTTCAATTTGGTCCCATCCCGACAATTATTTGGTCCCAATTCGGTAGTTTAAAGTCGGTTGTTGTGTCAATTTTTGACGTGTATTTTTTAGCTTATGACAGAGACTAAAAGGAAACACTAATGACGTACATTAAAGTTTCCTGTATCTAATATTCTTAAAAAAATAAACTAGGTACGACGTATTTACTCTGTGGTAATACTTAGGTCGAGCGCAGAATACGTTTGTACAAAAATACTCATTAATCATTCTAAAAGAAGTATTTAAACTCTAGTTCATTTTTCATAATGATGTGACTGGTCATGTCATAGTCAAATCTGAAACGGCATTGTAGAGAGTACCTATCTAAGAACGTTTTATAGGTGGATCATCTTCTTTAGAATCTGTGATCACTTCATTATTATTATTATATAAAAAAGTAGTTTTAGTTGTTTCTCTGCGGTCGTAAAGTTCGAATTTTAAGTCGTGAATATAAATATTTTTATGGAAAGGTTAATGATCGCTGACTCGATGCCAGCTAGACGACATTGCAGGACCATCGACTTCCATGATCGGGGCCTGAGGACGGCGTGATAGCCACCCGCAGTCCTTACAGAAGCACGCTAGAAGGGTCGCGTGCTGCGAAGCCTCGACCCCACAGCACGCAACCAGATTTACTCACCGACGCGGGATTAAACCCAACCTCCCAACGACGCGTGATTTTCATTCCGACCAAACCCCCGAAGAGGTCACACAGGCGGCCAAACTCCGCCGGGGGCCACTGGAAATACCTTCTGGTGTGTACCAGAGATGCCCGTAGCTATGCACATAGAAGCAACCGCAATTCGCGTTATTAAAAAACAAAAAAAAGCTACACGACATTAGGTTTTGGAAAATATATCGCTTTTAAATAGACACAGTAATCAATTACTTTGCCACGTGGCGGAGTTAATATAAATTAATGAACGTCCCACATTGCTATTACTTTTCGCACCTTCAAAATTTTAATATTTACCTACTTATATTGTAATTTTTTACAAGTTTTTCATTATAGTTTACGTTATTAAGTTTTAAAAAGTGTTAAAGTTTTGAATATTAAATCTTATTTTGTAAGATTATGAAAATTTAAACTAATAATCTGTTCATTATAACAATCTAAGGTGTATCCACAGTTTTGGCAGTCTGAGTAGACTGGCAAAACCGTGGATATGTAAAATACCTCATGGAATTTAGTTTCATAACACCTATTATAGAAGAGTTTAGTTCATAACTCTTGTACTGACAATTCACTCGTTGCTTTTAGGGTTCTGCACCCAAAGTGTGAAACAGGAACCCTATTACTGAGACTTCACTGTCCGTCTGTCCGTCTGTCTCTGCCTCTATAACAACAAATAGTAAAAAGCAGAATATATAAAGTATATAAGGGGGCTCCCATACAACATTCGTAATTTTTGCCATTTTGGTACGGAAGCATTTGTGCGCGAGTCCGACTCTCACTTGACCGTTTTTTTAGTTTGCAGACATGATATTCTTTATACAAACAGAAAGAAAGTATTTTATTACGATTTCACAATAATTTTTCACTGTAATTCAGTGTCTACAAAAAAAATCGATGAGATTTTGTCTCCTTCTAGACTACCGGATTTATTTTGAACAAAAACTTTTCGAATCAATTATCTCGACCTTGTGCCCATAACAGCTACACAAAACATATCTATCAACTACGCTCATAGTTCACGGTTATTTACATTCTTACAGAAAAGAAATAGTCGCATTAGGAATAATCATACCAAAGTACACTTGAGTAGAGAGGTTGTTATTGTCGATTTTAACGTTGTGAGAGAGCCAAATCGCGCCCCAACAATGCATTAGTACTGCCAAGGCGAATTCTATCTCTATGATACATCGGCGACCTTCTATTGTCTCCGATACTGGGACATTTCTTTGGTACAGTCGACTTGTAAATTACTTCGGAGCGAATTTACTTTTATTGATGTTTTAGTTGTACAGAAAAGAAGTATGAAAATAGGTTTCTAGAAGTTGTTTACATACATGCATATTATTACGCCTATATCTATCTGGTAGAGGTATCTACATTACACACTAACACTCTGCCAGTAATTTTGTTGGTGCCACGTAGGTAACAGGGAGGAATGGTATTGCCGTTACTGCCTATCGGGCACAAAGAAAGTCTATAACCATTCAGTAATTCAAATCGAAATTCCAACACCTAGGACAGATACTTAATAGGTATGTACCACTAAATAGAATATTAGTAAAGTAAATATGTTAGGACTATTCACACAACGCCATCTAGTCTCAAACTAAGCAGAGCTTGTGATATGAGTACTAGATAAACTAATATAAATACTTATATACATATTTTTTTGTAAATACACACATTTTATACATAGGCAACACCTTCACCACAAACTTCGGCACAAACGTATCTGTCTTCACACAAAGTTTGTCCCAACCGGGAATCGAACCCGAGACTCCGGGGTCGAAAGCAGATGCACTACCGACCACGCTACCGAAGCAGTCAATTAAATTATTAGTATATTAAATATCTGCAGCCCGAACGCAATGCTTATGAAAATCGTACAATGTAATACAGTTGAAGATAACACGTGGCATATAGATACACGAGTAATAATTAATTTTTTTATCAAAACCCATAAAAAAAACTTTCTACAGTGCCCTTCGAACGATTTAGGTGTAGGTACCTACACCTACACCTAAATCGTTCGAAGAATTCGATATCTGGCATTGATAAAAGTTTTGCTGAATTCTCCAGACTAATCTGGAAAATTTAATAGACCAATTCTACGGATCATAGTATAGTTCTTGTCTTGTATAAAATTGCATACGCCTATATCCCAGAGGGAATAGGCAGAGGTGCATTACACACTCACTCTTTGCCAGTAATTTTTTGGTCCCACGTAATAGGGGGCAAGCCTATTGCCGTAACTGGGCACTGTAGAAAGTTTTTTTATGGGTTTTATTAAATAGTTTATGTCCACAACGGCCGATAAGTTTAATAATAAAGAGTAGCAGCTTTGTTATAATTTTGAAACCCCGTTGCCTTGCGATGAACTACATCTTATGGGCCAGCCGCTGTGGCACAGCCAATTAAAGTCCTGGGTGTCTCGAACCATAACACTAAAACATAATGACATAAGATAGAACATTGTAGCAATCTTCGGGGGAGGCCTAAGCCCAAACAGTGGGCGTCACCTTTCTGTAATGATAACGACAGCATTAAAACTGAAATGAAATATTGTACAGAAAATGTTTCAACAAATTCGTATTCTGTATAATATTTAGTTTCAATTTCATTTCAAACGACGAAAAAATCTCATTCTACTCATTGCTCGTTCATTCGAGTCAAGGCTATTCTATTGGAATAAAATATAAATAGACACACGGCTTTCAGTAGATTCGTCAAGGTTCTGTCACTATTGTTGTTTTAAGAAATGAAAATTTAACACACGCTCAGACGCTAAATGATTTTTATGGATTGTTTTATCAGGTTGGCGTTGCTGCCAATAGAAGACCAGTACTAAAATAGTATTCTATGCTATTCTGTTTAGTAGGTAACTGTACCTACCTATATATACTTTCGAAGATTACAACTAAATATCTCTTTCTGTTTACACGAATTTCGCTCGGACTGCAGAGCTGTATTTATTGGTACGTATGTAACATCTGTCCTGACAGTGGTAACTTTAATAGGCTTGCCCCCTATTACGTGGGACAAACTAAATACTGGCAAATTGTCGCTGAGTAATGCACCTCTGCCTACCGTCCCCTCCCCTTCGGGGACAGAGGCGTAATGTCTGTTTGTCTGTGTAAATAATATTACGTTATAACTCAAATCAGAACATATTATAAAAGTAAAAAAAATGCCATGCAAATGCAATTCACACGATCCATACATTTAGGTACTAACAAAAACTAAAACATTAAATACTTTTTATCAATTAGGTAGGTACATACCTAGTTGTTATAATTAGCACAAGATTTTTGAAATTAGATGGCTTTGTAAACACCATAAACCTTGTAATAATATTAATAAACATAATGAAATACAGAGACTAATAATAACAGTGTTAAGTTGTGATGCAACTAAATAAAAATATTCTTTCTTTCTTTCTTTCCAACAATAAATAATTGGGAATTATAGATACTAGTAGTGTGGATATGAGGGTGTAAATTATTTACGACCATCAAAGGAAAAAAAAACATTAAAATTGATAGAGTTATTGGGACAAACGCCACTGTGGCCACAAACGTTGTCTTTTTTTTTTAAAGTCAGCGCAAGCTCGGCCTTTCTTACGTCATTGCCGGGCGTCTCTGGTATGTACCAGAAGGTATTTCCAGTGGCGCCCGGTGGAAAAGGTTGTGCCATAACTTACATTTTTATTTTGTAGAGGTCATACAACTTAAAAAAAATCTAGTTTAGAAACATGTCTGACGGAGGGCGATATTGTGTTTGATTACAGGTGCTGAAATAATGCTGTAAAGTATATATTTATATATGGTCGCGCAAAACAAAATAAAGCAGAAAAAGCGATTTATTGCATTGATTTATTTTCTCTATTATCAGATAGTAAGTGGAAACTACTGTCCAATTGACATGATTTATTTGTTACAATTGAGAATAAAAATGGCAATGTTTACAGATGGTACAAGATTTTAGTCCCTACTGTTTATTTCTTTGTTCGAGACAAATGGGTATATTGAAACTTCTGTTATACCAAATAAATAAGGATAAAATCTAACTGTCCCACTGTCAGTAAAATGAGCAGATTTTGTTGATGAAAACTACACACACACACATATCACGCCTATATCCTCGAAGTAGGCAGAGGCGCGTTACACACCCACAATTTGCCAGTATTTTTAATCCCACGTAATAGAAGGCAAGCCTATTGCCGTTACCAGGCACTCTAGAAAGTGGGTTATGTCCAAAGTGGCCGAACTAATTTAATAAAATAAGCAGTTATATTATAACTTTGAAAACTAAATTTGAAACCCGTTGCCTTGCGATGAAATGTTGATGAAATGCAACAAAATCTTACGTGCCAGTCGCCATGGCACATCCAATTAGAGTCCTGGGCGTCTGGGACTCGTTGATGAAAACAAATTCATTAAAATTCTGCATAACGTAGTAACTATTTCAATGTTTGTAAAAATAATCAACAATTATAATCTCGTTTAAGTGCTTCATCTATGGTACATTACAATTGCAAACTTTCGTCCATTCGTCAAATTCTACGAACTCAATGTGAAAACGAACCTTCACGAAATAAACCGAGGCAACACGACTGCTAAAGTGGAAATAATCGTTCTGTACTTCTAGAATGTTCGAAGCTACCTAAAACAAAGAAATAAGAACAAAGCACAGTATTTCTACAATTGTACATTTGTCAGCCCCTAAAGAGTCCTCACATAAATTTATCAGAATCGGCCCATATATCATAGTTATGACATGATTATGCTACAAATAATATTCCACTGTATAAAATATATGACATGAATATCTATAAAAACAGCATTTCAGACTATAAATTTCAATGAAGTGATTATTTATCAATCAGTTCGAACGAGTATTGGCTACGAATGTATCCACCAGGTGCGATAGCTACGAATACTAGTTTATTATAATTGTTTCGACACACGTCACTCAAGAACACGTAAATAATCGTTTCGTTGAGACGGTGTATATTTTTTATCTCTATATTTTATTTTATAATGGCACCTATATTTATGTGTACAATATTTTTATATTCGGGTATAATTTAAGTTCTGTAAGTAAATTCATATGTAGAGAATTTGTAGATGTCTGAATGAGATTGTGGGTAGATAGCTATTTAGCATCAGTCCTGGCTGTTTGACTTTAGGATCGGGTTACAGAATGTCTGAGAATAAATCTTGCAATTTTTTTTAAACATGATATTGTGTTTTCGGAAAATTCTGCTGATGCTGGACGGTGGTCATAGGAAGTTGGTGTTTTAACACGTAACCCTTGAAACCCCGCGAGTCACCCGGGTGTCGCGGCGCGCGCCGTTCCGTCAAGCCCCGAGAGACACCCGGTTGTCGCACCTTCCCCGGGGACTTTAGGCTTAATTTTAATGTACTTACGTTCTACTTTTGTATGGAGAAGTTTGATGACATACGTTCTCTATAACATTTCCTTGACATTTGAAGCATACTTTATAATATCTGTGGTTCGATTTTTTTTTTCACGGCATTGAAAGTTGATGATGTTTGGAGACTACGTCTCAGCGTCAGGTCTATAGTGCGTGTATTTTGAGTGAAATACTGTGATTTATTCACGTAAGTAATGTTTTCTTATTAGAAATATGATTATTCGGTTTATAATGATTCTATTTAGGTAGTAGTTTTCAAAAAAATACATCGTTATAACTAATATATGAAGCCCTAGAAAGTTACCGATTTCCGAGTTATTTTTGCGATGTTTGTCAGTGAATACAGTGAAAAGTATAAAAAAGTATAAATAAAGATACTTTTTATCTCTGTAAATCGTTTTGAGAACGATAATGTACGTAATTATATATTTCAGTGTAATAATAGCTAGAAAAAATTTGGTGAAAAATTTGGTGGAAAAAAATTTTATGTTAAAAAATGCCCTCCAAATCAAACCAAATCAAAAAATGTAAATTATATCAACATAGGGCATCAAAATATTGGTTGTTTAACACATGGCAAAGAGTTAGAGTTGGAACTGTTAATGAATTCAGATAATATTGATATTTTTTGTATTACAGAACATATGCGTAAGCCGTATGAGCTCATGTTCAATTTCAGTAATCACCGGGTTGGTAGTGAATTCTGCAGGGTGACCACAGTACGGGGGGGATCTTTGATTTTATTAAATAAACAACTTAAATTTAAAGAACGGAAAGATATTGTGTCTCTTTCTCTAGAGTGTAAAGTCGAACTGTCGTGCGTGGAAATGGAGCAATTCATAGTAGTATGCGTGTATAAACCTGGAACCTCACCCTTTTGCGAATTTGAGGAACTTATTGACAAAGTTCTATGTAAACTTGGAAAAACTAATAAGTACCTAATAGTATGTGGTGATTTTAATGTCGATTTACTTGTTAATACGCCTATGAGTTATAATATTTTAAATTTATTTAAATCACACAATCTTACAAACTTATTTTTGGAGCCTACTAGATATTGTAATACAATAGCCACTTGCTTGGATAATATATACAGCGATATGTTGCCAGAAAGTAAAAGTATTATAAAAAAGCTAGATTCAGACCATTGTGGGCAAATAGCATCTTTTAAAATCACTAAAGAAAAAGTTATAAAACGTAAAATATTATGTAGACCAATAACTGGTGACCGCTTGGAACGTATGAGGGTTGGACTTTGCAATAAAATTCCATTCTTAGACACTGGCTTAGATCCAAATGTAATGTATAAATTATTTTTTGATTCTTTTTACAACGAGTTCAACTCCATATTCAAGTCTAAGGAGGTCATGATTAGTGATAGTCCTACTTTCAGTGAATGGGCCACTGAGGGTATACACAAAAGTAGACAAAAACTTTATGAACTATACTCAGAAAGACAGCTTAATAGATCAGTTGAATTTCTAGATTATGTTAAAACTTATTCAAAAAAGTTTAAAGCAGATTGTTTAGCAGCTAAATCAAAATATATAAGTGATAAAATTCTCAATAGTGCAGACAAAGTTAAATCTACTTGGAAAATTATAAACGCGGAAAGAGGTCAACAAAAATTAAATGATAATCATTTTAAACTTAATATAAATGGTAAAATAACTACATCAGACTTCGAGTTCGCTAACGAATTTGAAAATTTTTTCTCCCGAATTCCTGTAGATTTGACAAAGACCCTAGGCTCTTCAACCCCCATTGCTGAATCTTTGTTAAAAGCAAACGTTCCTTGTTGTAACGTTATATTTAAATTCAGTAAAGTTAACATAAACACTATCTTAAAAACTTTTAAATCTTTAAATATCAAGAAAACAGCTGACCTCTGGGGCATCTCTGTGTATTTAGTAAATTCTTTTATTGAAATGGTTGCTCCTGAACTAGTAATAATATTTAATAATTGTGTTGATAGTGGTGTGTTCCCTAATTTAATGAAATCTAGTAAATTAATTCCCCTGTTTAAATCGGGTAGTACTTCAGATCCGTCCAATTTCCGTCCCATTTCTGTACTACCTACATTTAGTAAAATTTTTGAAAAAATTATGCTTAATCAAATGCAAAATCACTTTAACGTTAATAAACTATTACATACAAAACAATTCGGTTTCACTCGTGGTCGGTCCACCACACAATTAAATTATTAGAGTGTATATACAGGGCGTGGGATGAGTCATATGATGCTTATGGTGTATTTTGTGACTTATCTAAGGCCTTCGATTGCGTTCAGCACCAGACTTTAATTAAGAAACTTGATCATTACGGAATCCGGGGGACGGCCTTGAATTTCGTCAATTCTTACTTAAGTGATAGGGTCCAGAAAGTAGTGATCAATGGTAAACAGTCACCTGGTTCTCCTGTAGCAATGGGGGTACCGCAGGGTTCAATTTTGGGACCTTTTCTTTTTCTAGTATATATTAATGATCTCCCTCACCTCATAAGAGACGACCACGAGGTAGTTTTGTTTGCTGATGACACTTCTTTAATATTTAAAGTTAAACGTGGACAGCGCGAACTTGACGATGTAAACATTGCCCTCTCTAGGATAGTCCACTGGCTTTGTGCTAATAATTTATTATTAAATGAAAATAAAACTAAATGTGTAAGATTCACCTTACCTAATGTAAGACTTGTTAACACCAGTGTTAAGGTTAGGGATGATATAATAGAATTGGTCGATGACACTGTCTTTCTGGGCATAACGTTAGACTCCAAATTGCAATGGGGGCCTCAAAAATGGGAAAAATTTTGGCCAGGCTTAGTTCAGCAGCCTATGCTGTCAAAAAGATCCGACAACTTACAGACATTAAAACGGCGCGTCTTGTCTACTTCAGCTACTTCCACAGTATCATGACATATGGCATACTACTGTGGGGTAACGCTGCCGATATTGAATGCATCTTTGTGTTGCAGAAGAGGGCTATCCGGACTATCTATGGAATGGGGTCTCGGGAGTCATTAAGAGATAAGTTTAAGCATATTAACATCCTTACAGTGTATTCACAGTATATTTATGAAATTTTATTGTATACCCACAAGAACAAAAGTAAATTTGTGAAAAATAGTGATAATCATAATATAAACTTAAGAAATAAGGATAAACTGGCTGTTCCTAAATTTAGGCTTCATAAAGTGAGTAATTCTTTTGCGGGGAACTTTATTCGAATGTACAATACATTGCCAACCGAAAAAGCAAATTTATCTGTCAATAAATTTAAAAAACTAATAAAAAGTAAATTGTGCCATAAAGCTTATTATAGTATTAATGATTTCTTAGATGACAAGGCGGCCTGGTTGTAACAACGTAACGAATTGCTCCTTTCTAAATAACTCTGTATTAGATTTAAGATGAAATATTTTGAAAAAAGCCGAGCTGAGTTTCTTGAGGGCTCTTCTCAGTCTCGTTGCATTTTGGAACCCTCGGTAGAGTCACACCAACTTCTGACGAATCTAAATAATTTTCTGAAAATTTCAAAGATAATAAACGTTATTTTATTTTATTTTATTTTATTTTTTTATTTTTTTATTTATTTTACCTCTAAAATATAATAAATGCTACATACTTGTATAACAAAGATAAAACGTTATACCTACATAGTTTCTAATTATAGTTTTTCCAGTAAACAAATGAGTAACATCCGTAGATATTTGTGTGAAATATTTTTAAAGATCGTTACGTTGTGTTCGACATAATATTTATAAATTATAAAAATGTATGTCGGTGTAGTTAAAAAGAAATCTCAAGGCGACATAATTGTAAACTCCAGTCGTCTGTTTGGTTATTTGTTTTATTAGGTACTATTTTTGACGTGACATTGTCTTATAATTCGATGGAGCCGGCTGCACGCACGAAAAAACATGACGTCATGCGGCGTTACCTCGCTCTGAGGCGTTAGATTTAAGGCTTGAAGTGCAAGCGAGAGCGCGGAACGAGCGACAAAGAGGAACAATCGGCCTCCGCGTTCGGCAGTTATGACGTTGTCACGTTCAATTATCGTCAGTAAACCGACTTTACAGACAATCGATTTTTTTTTTACGTGACACCGTCTTATAGTTCGATGGAGCCGGCTACACGCACGAAAAAACATGAGGTCATGCGGCGTTACCTCACTCTGAGACGTTCCATTTAAGGCTTGAAGTGCAAGCGAGAGCGCGGAACGAGCGATAAAGAGGCACAATCTGCCTCCGCGTTCGGCAGTTATGACGTTGTCACGTTTAACTACCGTCAGTAAACCGACTTTACAGACAACCGATTATTTTTTGACGTGACAACGTCTTATAATTCGATGGAGCCGGCTGCACGCACGAAAAAACATGACGTCTTGCGGCGTTACCTCGCTCTGAGGCGTTCCATGTAAGGCTTGAAGTGCAAGCGATAGCGCGGAACGAGCGACAAAGAGGCACAATCGGCCTCCGCGTTCGGCAGTTATGACGTTGTCATGTTCAATTATCGTCAGTAAACCGAGTTTACAGACAATCGATTTTTTTTTTGACGTAACACCGTCTTATAGTTCGATGGAGCCGGCTACACGCACGAAAAAACATGAGGTCATGCGGCGTTACCTCACTCTGAGACGTTCCATTTAAGGCTTGAAGTGCAAGCGAGAGCGCGGAACGAGCGATAAAGAGGCACAATCTGCCTCCGCGTTCGGCAGTTATGACGTTGTCACGTTTAACTACCGTCAGTAAACCGACTTTACAGACAACCGATTTTTTTTTGACATGACAACGTCTTATAATTCGATGGAGCCGGCTGCACGCACGAAAAAACATGACGTCTTGCGGCGTTACCTCGCTCTGAGGCGTTCCATGTAAGGCTTGAAGTGCAAGCGATAGCGCGGAACGAGCGACAAAGAGGCACAATCGGCCTCCGCGTTCGGCAGTTATGACGTTGTCACGTTCAATTATCGTCAGTAAACCGACTTTACAGACAACCGATTTTTTTTTTGACGTGACACCGTCTTATAGTTCGATGGAGCCGGCTACACGCACGAAAAAACATGACGTCATGCGGCGTTACCTCGCTCTGAGGCGTTCCATTTAAGGCTTGAAGTACAAGCGAGAGCGCGGAACGAGCGACAAAGAGGCACAATCGGCCTCCGCGTTCGGCAGTTATGACGTTGTCACGTTCAACTATCGTCAGTAAACCGACTTTACAGACAACCGATTTTTTTGATGATATTTGGTAAGCTCGATATTGCCAATGGGTTGTGGGGTTGTGGGACAGTCGGTAGTCGCTTCACGGAAGATATCGAAGTTCAGCCGCATCGTAGTTATGCTGGAAAACCGACCTCAACTGAGTTGTGAAAAGGCTCAGTGGATGATTAAGTAAATAGTTTGCAACCCAGATTTAGGTTTTTTAGGATACTGTATACTTTTAATCCCGTGGATATCTTCTGTGGAAATAGAGAACGTGAAAGCTATTCCAGAAAGTCCAGAAATTCCAGAAAGCTGGCATCAGTACCCTACATAATGATGATATACGACGAATATTCTTTGACGGCTCATTTAGATGTCTGTGCAATGAACTAAATGAACCGTCAACGAATATTCGTCGCTTATTCTAAACTAAATCTACCCACGGTTTATATTAACGTACGCATATTATTTTTATAACTAAAACCACTGATTCACGGTTTCCTAATACCAGACTTTATGACATTAATTATACGGTTACAATTTTAGTACAACTATTAATGGAGCTAATGATAATAAACTTTCATGCCTCAAGCCTCAGATTAAGATATACGTAATTCATTAATATTCGATTAGAAATAAACTATTAGATTAAGATAGAGCTGGTAAGTATGAACAAATGATTAGAAAGTGACATTTCATGAACCTTTGCAGACATTTACTTTTATCCTGAATTGTGTCGGCTCAGCGCCTTCTGTCACATAAAGTATTTGCTACTTTATACGACAGTCTTAATCCGCAACTTGCATCAGCAGCTTGCAGCCGAGATTGGTTTAGCAAATATTGTCTGCTTACTGCTGGCTGGAACCAGAACCGGAAAACGTTACAAAACTATTCAACCTTGCTCAAACACATCTTTATGTAAATATTGCTATAGTAAGCGAACTCGTTTACTGAAAAGAAATAAATTTTGTCCGTCATACCAAATATTCGGCGTGAACTATAAAATAGTTTTACGAGCCGAACCCTGTTAGTTATTACACGACGCGGATACGCGTTACACGGATCATGTTCTCGTAAATCTGCATTGCGTCAAATTTGGAACATTTTGAAAGTGTATATTTTGTATTAAAACATTTTATTACCCTCCATTTTTTATAAAAATTATTAGGTATGAACAAAAATTAAAATCGTAAAAATAAGTAAACCTGCGTAACAAGAATTTAATCAACTTGATTTTATTTATCTATATATAGAAATGGGGAATTTAATATTTGTAACTAAATTTAATTCAATTAATTGACTATGTCTGCTAAAGGGTAATATTGCCTCTGTTGTCGTAGAACTTAATTTAAATTACTTGGAACAGATTCCAAAGTCTTAACACTAAATCTACATTGCTCAATAAAAGCAGTTTTGTCAGCTAAGTTCTTGGCTGAAGTGTAAAAATAATTGAATAGCAAACTTGCTATTTGTCTCTTATAATGCTTTGGTAGAAAATACCTACCTTTGTTTACATAAACAATATGTTTGTTATTGTTAAAGTTACTGTCAGAAGTTGACAAATTGTATTTATATACAGTTCTCTTAAAAACAGAATTAAAGTCAATTACATGGAATTTATTATTATATTGGCTAGTTAAATTGAGTTGTAAATTTATCTTATATCTAAGAGAATTTTCCACGTCTGGCACACCTTTTATGTATGGTAATGTAAACATTACTACATGTTCAACATTTAAGTTTTGCATTTTGTCAAAGTATAGGGATAGTTCATTTTTGTTAATTTTACCCCTGTTTGAGCAGAAAATAATTATTTTACTGTTTGAGTCAAAATTATATTCTAATATCTTTTGCATAATTTCATTTAAAGATGCACCTGGATAACAGTTATTAATAATTGAATAACAATTTGAATTAAATTGTTGTATCAGAAAAGAACTAAAATCAGTTCCAATATCATCACTAAATAAAACTAGTTTAGTATATCCAGTATGACTATTACTTTTTACACTGTCACACAATTCATACACTAATGAAGTAGAAGGTGAGCAAGTTGTAAGGGAAGCCTGGTTCTCCAATGATTGAGAAGGACTTGTGCAATTGATATTGCATGAGTGGTTATTTATGAAGGTATTAAGGCGCTCAGTATTATAATTAGATGTTTTGAGTACCTTATCTATACTTGATGAACACTTATTAAAGTCTTTTAGAGACCATTCATATTTCTTAGTTACATACTCTAATTCAAATTGCAAATTTTTATTTGTGACTCTAAGCGTTGTGTGTCAGTGTAATATTTTAAATGACTTTGTTTAAGTTCTAACATAGATAATTTAGCTTGTTCTCTTAATTTTAAACTAGAGTTAACATTTTTACACTTTTTGATTAAGATTCTATGATATTTTAATTGTTTCTTTGATTTTAAAATGAATTTCTTTATTTTTAGGTATTTTTTTAGTTTATTCCTGCTGCAAAAATAAACTGGCTTGTCCAGTTGGTATGAACTGTCATTGGTAAGATCTATAGTAGACAAGTCCAGGTTTGGAACTGTTGCAGAAGGAACAAACTGCGGAGTACTCATTAGCTCGTTATAAAGGTTATCCGTTTGTTGGACTACGACTTGCTTGGCAGCTGACTCCAAGTGTAAGATGTGCCCCTGGGCATCCCGTAGCTCCTGTTCCAGCAAGGTAGTCCTCCTCAAGGTCCCTTCATACTCGTCACTGCACTCTTGAAACCTATCTACTATTGATTGAAGGTGGTTCCGCTGCATTACAATTTCATCATAACTAATATGAAGCCTAGCTAGTTCAGATTATATGAAGCCTAGCTAGTTCAGATAATAAATCTATATAGGTATAGAAATGGTGAATGTAATTTTTGTCCTCCCTTAGCTTTCGAGAACTTCTTATGCTCCAATGATGGTTGACCCCTCTATGAATAGCCCTCGATCTGGAGGCAAGATAAAAAATTGAAAATTTGACCTAGCCCTAAGGGTTCAAAAGTTATAGTCCAAAACCTATGACGTGGTGCGGCTCAAAGCACCGCGCAAGACACCGTACTAGTAATATCAGAAAACATACAAAATAGAAAAAATAAGAGGGAAAAAGTTCTGGACTCCTGGACTGGATACTTAGTTACGTAAGAATTTTCTTTTTTTAAATTCTTTATTGTACAAATTTACAAAACATATATATGGTAACTAATCCTTTAAATAACAATATGTACAAAAGCTTGCTAAAGCCAGTAATGTCTTTTCTTCCAGCAGACCTTAGAGATATAGAGGAGATAGATAATACTGAAGAGAGAAGAGAAAAGTGTGACCGTGTTTTTTTAAATAGAAACAGGATATACGTATAAATATATTACATACAACATTTTTTTCTGAATATAATATTATATAATAGAAAAAGAAAAATAAATAAATTTAACTAATAAATTTAATACATATCAAGCAACAGAAAAGAAAAATAAAAAAGTATCCTAAAATTGTGAACCCCTCGGTTTTAAAAGTCTGCTAAAGTCTTCTTGAAAACTACCATAAGCCGATAACGTAGGTAAATAATATAGTAATATTTTATTCACCCAAAGGAGTTACGACCAATACGACGAATAGTAGGTAGGTACTTACTATTAAGCCATATTTCTGAGTATACATCGTAGTAAACTTGCGTAGTACGCACAGAGTATAATTCACAACTGCAATATATCTGGCGAGTTCCGAGTTGTTTGACAAGCCACTGATTTATAGACGAAACACAAATCGTTCAGAATCTTTGTAAGAATTGGGTGGAATGTAACTGTGTGGCGTTAATTCTGCAAGTGTGTATTGGTGCTTGAAGAAACTTAGTTGTTGCTCATAAGTTTAGCGTGAAAAGTGTTAGTATGTCTCGAAATTTAGGTGACTAGGTTTACACCTAGTCATATAAATTTCGATTTTCGATTTTCGATATGATTACTCATATTTGTGCAACTGCTATCACGTTGTACGTGACCTGATAGTTTCAGGATGTCAAATTGTCAGTTTCTCGGTGACAATAGCAATGTCTGGAAACTCCTAAACGCCACCCTTCACCTGCACGGTGAAGGCAATGTTACTAGATAGATACTCGTAGATAGAAAACTCTTTATTATACACAAAAAGTTTTGAACAAAAACATAAATAATAGATCTCATCCCAATGTTATGTGCCACGTACATATCTATACTATTATATAATTGTAAAGTGGTCGTGTCTGTACATTGGAGATATTTGAAAAAAAATACTTGGGTTATGTTATGTTAACGATACTGAACACGAAAATATTTTTTTTTAATTTCCTGTCCGTTTGTCTGTTTGTCTGTTTGTTCGCGATGGACGCAGAAACTACTGAACGGATTTTGATGCGGTTTTTTTTTGTTAGACAGGGCTTGGTCAGACTTAAAATCTTACGTTTGTTTCATCGCAATCGGTTGATTAGAACCGGAGATGTGACCAAAAATATAATAAACTGAATTTAACGGAGATATATAGATGTCACTTTTTATTATTATTGGTCAATTTTATAGCTTATTATTGTTAGGTATTTATGAAATTTGGCTGATATTGATGAAATTTGGTACAAGGATAGATTAGATCTTAAGAGAGGACATTTATGATGGCATGTTTGGTCGCGATAACCGACAACCACGCGGGCGGAGCCGCGGGCAACAGCTAGTAATAAATAAAAATCATCATGCGAGAGCACAAATGAAAGGCTGATTGAAACGTCAAATAATAATAGACTTTAAGCGCTAAATAGGTACATTAAGACACGTCCTTAAACAAAGGTTGATAATAATACCTAAGTACTTAATGAATTTGCAACCAGCCAGCATAATACGAGTAGAGATAAATTTAAAAAAAACGAAAATTGACCTCAATCAGTCAAATAGATCAAAGCTTTCAGATTACAAACATTCACAACAACGATACTGTTACAAAGAGTATTGAAATGAAATGGACCGGATTTGAATTTCGAAATGAATTGTACCTACCTATTTGTAACCGGTGATACTCGTAGTTTCAGATTCACTGAAGTTATGCCTTTTTTACAAGCCATTTAAACTTCAAACAAGTACAAACCCAGCTTATGAACTTTTGCAACGTTTACAGATGTGTTACGAAGATTAATTAGAGCGGGGGTTCTAAAGAAGAATGGTAATTTAAAAAATCATGTCTAATTATGCTGGTAGCATTATTATAACTTACTAGTGGTCGCCCGCGACTTCGTCCGCGTGATTATTGTTCCCGTTGCTGTATCATTATAAATTGTAGCCTATGTGTTATTCTGATGTATAAGCTATATTATTGTAGTTTCATCAAAATCCGTTCAGTAGTTTTTACGTGAAAGAGTAACAAACATCCATACATACAAACTTTCGCATTTATAATATTAGTAGGATAATATAATGCCTTTTAATTACGATGACATTCATTTTTCAATAAATTAACTTATTTACTATCCAGATGTAATTTTAAGTCCTGTGTAGATATCGAGTAAAAATCGTGAAAAGAGCCATAATTGTTTGATTTGAAAAGTTATGAATAACTTCATCTAGTCTCAAACAGGCAGAGCCTTGCCTATGACAGTATTCATCAGGATAGTACCTGATACAGAAAATATTATTGAAAAAAAATCAAATTGAACATAACCAAGACGGCTGACATTGAGTCGACATTGACATTGTGTCAGTGAAGCAAATGTACCATTGTGTAAATTGAAAATTTATTCTCTTAAACCACTATGATAGCAAACCAGCCAAACGAAGTCAAACATTCAAAGTTCACGAATTTAAAAATCTAAATCACAAACTGACTAACACTCATACGTCATATCTGTTTGAATGATGAGCGTATGGGCACGTCTAAATAAAGTTGGTACAGTTGCGGCTATCTGTCCAGTGACATGTTTATTTATGTTTTCAGACTAATCCTCTACGTCTGTGTGTAATGTCTGACGTCATTTACATTCTCACAAACCTTGGTTATTTTACATTCCATGTGGTAGGTATAAGCTACCATATAAATACTGTATACATCCAAAATCAGATTGGATAGGCTGGTTTTAGAGTGACAGTCTGAATGTTGACATTTGCAGCGAAAATTTAGACTACTAACTAATTTAGACAACTAGAAAGCGTTTTAGAATAACGCTTAGCTGATGCATACTGAGTGCTAGTAGGTACCTATGTCTCGCAGTGACTCTCAACGTTTAAAGATATGTAGTGAGCTATGTGCCGATAATGACCGTGAGACTACAACCAGCCTTCTTTTTATTTCCGCCCCAATATCCATTACTGGACATCCTGGGTACACCCTCAAAAGGCTCACCCCAGTGCTCCGGCGGAGACTAAAACCAGCTCAACTTAGTCTAAATAGGTAGATATTTTTCAGTAACAGTCATAAATTATAAACTTAAGACTAACGGGTCTTCTACGCGATTATTGAGATATATCATACCTCTTTATTACCCGACGTTTCGGCCCTGTTACAAGAGCCGTGGTCACGGGTGGAGTCTTAAGTTTATAATGTGTACAAAACGCGAAAGTTTAAAGAAATAGTCATAAAATTGTAAAACAATATAAAACGAAATTCAACTTCCTTGTTCAATTTGCCTCAGTTAATTTAAAAAAATAAAACATTACCGGCAAAACTAGATGCTCAAAATGGATGCTGTAGAAAAAAACAACAATAGACTGAGGATGTAAAGGACTTGGCCCACTTTTGCTCGCGGCCCTTGTCTCCCTAATGACGCTACGTAGGAAGCTTGAATATTAAAATGAGCACGCACTTGTTTCGCTGATAAAACATCTATCGTTCAAAGCCTCACGCGTCTTCCCTCAAGGGTACTAGACTTTTATTTTCAAACTTTCAGTCTTTAAAATTGAGCTGTTTTATTATTGTTATTGTTTTTTTTTGTTTTTAAGAGATGTGTTGAATAAAAACCAGGTTAAGGAGCCTAACGAAGTGCATAACGTTGCATTATAATGGTGAAAGAGTTCGAAAAATTTGACTATCTTTTGAGTTAAAACATACAAAGACACAAATATTTCCGCTTTAAAATATGGGTATAGATATAATCAACGTAAATGAACACAAAGAGCTCACTAATATGAGCCTAAATATAATCTGTGGGAAGTCACCGACACGTCTCGCTCACATTTTTGACGACACATGAAAATCAGCGTTTACTTTAATACCGTTACGGAAGCGCAAAGTGGAATGTCATTAAGGAAAAAACGAAAAATACTGGGATTTATTCGTGCCGTGTCCCCGATGAGTAATGCCTCCTGCGATTTAGGTGTTGGCTTCGATAGAACGCCTTCGGTACCAATGATTTATGCTAGGCTGGTACTTACTGCTTCCCTCTGCACCTTGAAACATTAGACTTTATTAAGATTTGTAGAATAAATTCTAGAAAATATGTATTGAAATATAACATAATATGATTAAATATAGATAAAAGGAAAATTACTGCTTCGTTGGCGTGGTCGGTAGTGCATCGGCTTTCGACTCAGGAGTCTCGGGTTCGATTCCCCGGGTCGAATCAAATATTTGTGTGATCCACAATAAATGTTTGTTTCGAAGTTGGGGTGTTATCTATGTAGGTATATTATGTAGGTATATTATGTATGTATTTAGAAATATATAAGTATGTTTATCAGTCGTCTAGATCCCATAACCACAAGCTTATAGCTTAGTTTGGGCTAGATGACGTTGTGTGAGAATCTCCAAACAAAAAAATTACCAAATATTTTAAATTTTAGGTAAGATTTGTAAAGTTCTATATGTGCGTCAACAATTTTGTATTCGCATTTGTAGTGATTTATTAGTTTTAGTTGTAGTGAAACTCTGTATTTAAACCACCAACTATCCCTTTCCAGGACATTGAATGTTGAATTAACTATAAGACGTAGAATCGAGACCGATTCGGTCCACATATTTCAGAACCTACAGAAGTGCGTTTCCAAGAAGCTTTTTTAATCCAAGATGTCATGACGTGACCAACTATGTAAATGTCAAAATATGTCGAGGGGAACTTTCTTTCAATACCTACCTTTTTCTTAAAATGAGTAGATATTAAATATAATTAATATTAGGTACTCATGAAAGTTATTATGCATACCTACATTAATATAGAGCAAATTAAAATTTAATTATAATATTGGCATAATTGTAAATATTTGTAAATGTAGAAAATGTTTTGAGAAACTGGCAATATTAGAAGTCATTATTTACTTTTTACAAACTTTGCAACTTTCCAAGTATAAAAGTAACCTTCAAATTCATTAATTAACTCTTACTAATACTTATCAGTAATTTAATAACTCTACTGAGTTTAAATTTGATCGCTCCCAACTTTGTTACGAACTTTATTCAGAACTGTTAACTTATAAAACCATGATGAATGATTTTTAATTAGTCTTAAAGCTATATTCACAAGAAATTTATTACAATCTGATTTAGAAATAGGAATTAATGTTCCAAAAAGGTAAGATTTTATTGGGAATTTGTAATTTACACTGTACTTATTGTACAGACCTATACTGAAATGAAATGATTTATTTATTTGTATAGGTCACTAAATGGCTCTTACAAACGTCAGTAAGTACTTAAAATAAAAAAATGTCATTGCTTCTATATTTACATGTACTGCCAGATTCGCAAAGCAATAAGTAGAACCGAGAGAAAGAACCTGGCAATAAAACTCTCGGTCACTCTTTTTCAATAATTAACTCTACTATGTTGTACTATTTCTTCCCTACGGTACCTATCTCGTTTTAGATGAAGCAGCGAGCCATTCGACTATATTAGATACATAGGATCCACAAACTGGCGAAATGTGGGTTTAATAAACGCCTGTGTTTCCCCTTTTTGGGAATATTCTATTTTGGGAATATTTCATAGGAAACTTTTATTTTATTTTTGGATTTTCACACTCTTTCAACTACAATATTTGAACGGTAAATTAACGTAGTTTCGATATAGCATAAATTATGCAAATATTAAGTCTGTTAATCCATATGTGCATTTAATTACTCAGGAACATAACGAAAATAACAGACTTTAGATGAAATTAATTTAAAGCTAGAAATAATTGTGGTGTTGCCTAGAAATGAACTTATCAAATTATCGGCTAAAGTAAACTTTTCATAGCCCGGTGAACTCAGTGATTCGGAAAGGCAAACGCGAATTAATGAAGCCAGACTGTGGCTAGTCTGTGGATGAGGGACCAAACGTAGTATAAATCGAATTGTCACGTTAAAATAACCACTTCAAAGATTACCTAGGACGAACCAACAGACATAATCTGAAGAGAACTCAATCCTGCGGCTTTTGCCTAACCAGGGGAAATAGGCATATACCTAAATATTTGAGTAATATTAAAAATAAACTCATTATAATTGTATATCTATGTGCATAGACAGCACACTCACTTGCACATAAGTAGTTAACACATAGTAACTTATTCAACTCTTATAATATTTTCCCGTGGGAATTGAGAACTGGAAAACTTAAGAGTGCTATGTATAGTGACGATGTTTGACGATGACCTGATGAATCAGTACAGAGGGGGGTAAGGCATGAGACGCCACGCAGAGGGGTGTGCACTAATGATTTATGTTGTAGCGCTGAGACAGTCTTCTCATGACAAATGTCTGTTACGTAGTTACGTAATGTTCTATTTTGCATTCGTACGCACAAGTTTGTCTGGATGTCTACAAATTTTGAATTTCTTTAATTACTTATAATTAAGAAACGTCTGTTTTTAGTATTCGGAAATGATGTTGTTTGCTAATTAATTACACGTAAATCATTGAATAGTTTCAATTGGAAAACATTTAAACTGCTTTGGTGGTGTGGTCGGTGGTGCTTCGGCTGTCGACTCCGGAGTCTCGAGTTCGATTCCCCGGTCGTGTCAAATATTTATGTAATCCATAAATGTGTTTGTTTGTATGTATTTAGAAATATATAAGTAGGTTCAACAGTAGTCTAGATCAACCAAGCAATAGCACAAGTTTATAGCTTAGGTTGGGCTACGTGACGTCGTATAACAAAGGAAAGATTTATAAAAAGTGAAAATTTATTAGGCTGTTTGATTGGTTGTCAATCACGCATTAACCATTAAACATAATTTGAATAAAAATCGACACATAGATACACAATTTCCTTGGTTAACACAAATAAGTATTATATTTTATACCGGTAATGTATTCCCGTGATAATAGAACAAAGAAATTAACGTGAAAACAGAACGACCTACACTTAAGTACTATACGTGTACGTAGAACAATCCTTTGTTAAAGATTCAGTGCAGTTTAACTGAATTCGTTACTAATTGTTCTATTCATTAAATTTAGCGGATAGTTGACAAACTCCTAAAGGAACGGCACTACTTAAGTCTCAGTATGAATGAATAGTTAATGTTTATTAAGTCGACAAAGTAGCGCCACGAGATTGTCTACATAAGTTTTACTCTAGCAGCAACTTTAGTGAAACAGTTACCCATTATATGCAATTACCGGGGCAAATTCTACGTTCAGTAATACTTTTCAATACACAGGGTGGATATAAGTATATTACGATTTTGACAGTGACTTTTTGGTGCTAAATTGGTCCAAAAAGGAAGTGAGTCTATTGAAGCTTTTAGGAAAATTTCATCTTATATAGATATTTTTTACAAGCTGGGTCGAAAAAATAAAATAAAATAAAATAACGTTTATTATCTTTGAAATTTTTAGAAAATTATTTAGATTCGTCAAAAGTTGGTGTGACTCTACCGAGGGTTCCAAAATGCAACGAGACTGAGAAGAGCCCTCAAGAAACTCAGTTCGGCTTTTTTCCAAAATATTTCATCTTAAATCTAATACAGAGTTATTTAGAAAGGAGCAATTCGTGTTACAACCAGGCAGCCTTGTCATCTAAGAAATCATTAATACTATAATAAGCTTTATGGCACAATTTACGTTTTATTAGTTTTTTAAATTTATTAACAGATAAATTTGCTATTTCGGTTGGCAATGTATTGTACATTCGAATAAAGTTCCCCGCAAAAGAATTACTCACTTTATGAAGCCTAAATTTAGGAACAGCCAGTTTATCCTTATTTCTTAAGTTTAGATTATGATTATCACTATTTTTCACAAACTTACTTTTGTTCTTGTGGGTATACAATAAAATTTCATAAATATACTGTGAATACACTGTAAGGATGTTAATATGCTTAAACTTATCTCTTAATGACTCCCGAGACCCCATTCCATAGATAGTCCGGACAGCCCTCTTCTGCAACACAAAGATGCATTCCATATCGGCAACGTTACCCCACAGTAGTATGTCATATGTCATGATACTGTGGAAGTAGCTGAAGTAGACAAGACGCGCCGTTTTAATGTCTGTAAGTCGGATCTTTTTGATAGCATAGGCTGCTGAACTAAGCCTGGCCGAAATTTTCCCGATATGAGGCCCCCATTGCAATTTGGAGTCTAACGTTATGCCGCGAAAGACAGTGTCATCGACCAATTCTATTATATCATCCCTAACCTTAACACTGGTTTTAACAAGTCTTACATTAGGTAAGGTGAATCTTACACATTTAGTTTTATTTTCATAAAAATAAATAAATTAATAAATTAATAGCACAAAACCAGTGGAATATCCGAGAGAGGGCAATGTTTACATCGTCAAGTTCGCGCTGTCCACGTTTAACTTTAAATATTAAAGAAGTGTCATCAGCAAACAAAACTATCTCGTGTTCGTCTCTTATGAGGTGAGGGAGATTATTAATATATACTAGAAAAAGAAAAGGTCCCAAAATTGAACTCTCCGGTACCCCCATTGCTACAGGAGAACCAGGTGACTGTTTATCATTGATCACTACTTTCTGGACTCTATCACTTAAGTAAGAATTGACGAAATTCAAGGCCGTCCCCCGGATTCCGTAATGATCAAGTTTCTTAATAATATAATATAAATACTCTAATAATTTAATTGTGTGGTGGACCGACCACGAGTGAAACCAAATTGTTTTGTATGTAATAGTTTATTAACGTTAAAGTGATTTTGCATTTGATTAAGCATAATTTTTTCAAAAATTTTACTAAATGTAGGTAGTACAGAAATGGGACGGAAATTGGACGGATCTGAAGTACTACCCGATTTAAACAGGGGAATTAATTTACTAGATTTCATTAAATCAGGGAACACACCACTATCAACACAATTATTAAATATTATTACTAGTTCAGGAGCAACCATTTCAATAAAAGAATTTACTAAATACACAGAGAAGCCCCAGAGGTCAGCTGTTTTCTTGATATTAAAAGATTTAAAAGTTTTTAAGATAGTGTTTATGTTAACTTTACTGAATTTAAATATAACGTTACAACACGGAACGTTTGCTTTAAACAAAGATTCTGCAATGGGGGTTGAAGAGCCTAGGGTTTTTGTCAAATCTACAGGAATTCGGGAGAAAAAATTTTCAAATTCGTTAGCGACCTCGAAGTCTGATGTAGTTATTTTACCATTTATATTAAGTTTAAAATGATTATCATTTAATTTTTGTTGACCTCTTTCCGCGTTTATAATTTTCCAAGTAGATTTAACTTTGTCTGCACTATTGAGAATTTTATCACTTATATATTTTGATTTAGCTGCTAAACAATCTGCTTTAAACTTTTTTGAATAAGTTTTAACATAATCTAGAAATTCAACTGATCTATTAAGCTGTATTTCTGAGTATAGTTCATAAAGTTTTTGTCTACTTTTGTGTATCCCATCAATTGCCCATTCACTGAAAGTAGGACTATCACTAATCATGACCTCCTTAGACTTGAATATGGAGTTGAACTCGTTGTAAAAAGAATCAAAAAATAATTTATTTTTGGATCTAAGCCTCTAAGCCTAAGTGTCTAAGAATGTAATTTTATTGCAAAGTCCAACCCTCATACGTTCCAAGCGGTCACCAGTTATTAGTCTACATAATATTTTACGTTTTATAACTTTTTCTTTAGTGATTTTAAAAGATGCTATTTGCCCACAATGGTCTGAATCTAGCTTTTTTATAATACTTTTACTTTCTGGCAACATATCGCTGTATATATTATCCAAGCAAGTGGCTATTGTATCACAATATCTAGTAGGCTCCAAAAATAAGTTTGTAAGATTGTGTGATTTAAATAAATTTAAAATATTATAACTCATAGGCGTATTAACAAGTAAATTGACATTAAAATCACCACATACTATTAGGTACTTATTAGTTTTTCCAAGTTTACATAGAACTTTGTCATTAAGTTCCTCAAATTCGCAAAAGGGTAAGGTTCCAGGTTTATACACGCATAGTACTATGAATTGCTCCATTTCCACGCACGACAGTTCGACTTTACACTCTAGAGAAAGAGACACAATATCTTTCCGTTCTTTAAATTTAAGTTTTTTATTTAATAAAATCAAAGATCCCCCGTACTGTGGTCACCCTGCAGAATGCACTACCAACCCGGTGATCACTGAAATTGAACATGAGCTCATTCGACTTACGCATATGTTCTGTAATACAAAAAATATCAATATTATCTGAATTCATTAACAGTTCCAACTCTAACTATTTGCCATGTGTTAAACAACCAATATTTTGATGCCCTATGTTGATATAATTTACATTTTTTGATTTGGTTTGATTTGGAGGGCATTTTTTAACATAATTAATATTTGTAACTAAATTTAATTCAATTAATTGACTATGTCTGCTAAAGGGTAATATTGCCTCTGTTGTCGTAGAACTTAATTTAAATTACTTGGAATAGATTCCAAAGTCTTAACACTAAATCTACATTGCAGATACACATACAATAAAAGCAGTTTTGTCAGCCAAGTTCTTGGCTGAAGTGTAAAAATAATTGAATAGCAAACTTGCTATTTGTCTCTTATAATGCTTTGGTAGAAAATACCTACCTTTGTTTACATAAACAATATGTTTGTTATCGTTAAACTTACTGTCATAAGTTGACAAATTGTATTTATATACAGTTCTCAAAACAGAATTAAAGTCAATTACATGGAATTTATTATTATATTGGCAAGTTAAATTGAGTTGTAAATTTATCTTATATCTAAGAGAATTTTCCACGTCTGGCACACCTTTTATATATGGTAATGTAAACATTACTACATGTTCAACATTTAAGTTTTGCATTTTGTCAAAGTATAGGGATAGTTCATTTTTGTTAATTTTACCCCTGTTTGAGTAGAAAATAATTATTTTACTGTTTGAGTCAAAATTATATTCTAATTTCTTTTGCATAATTTCATTTAAAGATGCTGGATAACAGTTATTAATAATTGAATAACAATTTGAATTAAATTGTTGTATCAGAAAAGAACCAAAATCAGTTCCAATATCATCACTAAATAAAATTAGTTTAGTATAACCAGTATGACTATTACTTTTTACACTGTCACGCAATTCATACACTAATGAAGTAGAAGCCTGGTGCTTCAAAGATTGAGAAGGACTTGTGCAGTTGATGTTGCACGAGTGGTTATTTATGAAGGTATTAAGGCGCTCAGTATTATAATTAGATGTTTTGAATACCTTATCTATACTTGATGAACACTTATTAAAGTCTTTTAGAGACCATTCATATTTCTTAGTTACATACTCTAATTCAAATTGCAAATTTTTTATATGTGACTCTAAGCGTTGTGTGTCAGTGTAATATTTTAAATGACTTTGTTCTAACACAGATAATTTAGCTTGTTCTCTTAATTTTAAACTAGAGTTAACATTTTTACACTTTTTGATTCTATGATATTTTAATTGTTTCTTTGATTTTAAAATGAATTTCTTTATTTTTAGGTATTTTTTTAGTTTATTCCTGCTGCAAAAATAAACTGGCTTGTCCAGTTGGTATGAACTGTCATTGGTAAGATCTATAGTAGACAAGTCCAGGTTTGGAACTGTTGCAAAAGGAACAAACTGCGGAGTACCACTCATTAGCTCGTTATAAAGGTTATCCGTTTGTTGGACTACGACTTGCTCGGCAGCTGACTCCAGGTGTAAGATGTGCCCCTGGGCATCCCGTAGCTCCTGTTCCAGCAAGGTAGTCCTCCTCAAGGTCCCTTCATACTCGTCACTGCACTCTTGAAACCTATCTACTATTGATTGAAGGTGGTTCCGCTGCATTACAATTTCATCATAACTAATATGAAGCCTAGCTAGTTCAGATTTTAGTTTTTTACTATCGTCTAAAGCACCTATCAACAAGTTTTCATTTTCTTCTCTTTCTTTTTCTAATTGTAAACAGAGCTCTGTTTTAGATTTAAGTTCCTGCAACACCAGCTGAAGTTTGGGCTCCTCCTGCTGGCGGGATAAGGCTCTACGGCTAGGTAGTTCGAGGTTATGTTAGGTACCGGTAAATTAAAATCAAAACTTTTCTGTACTTACGAAAATAGATCGCTTGTTTTCAATGTTGAGTATATGAAGAAACACGTATAATAAAATAATTTTACCTATTATAGGAAAAACATTATGTATTTACGTGAAATAACATTGAACAATACGGTTAGCTGATTCGTCACTTTTTAGCTTATTTTTACACTAATATACACAAAATTCTTTGAAATGATTATTTTTGCACTACTATTGTGATGATATTGGAGTTATCTGATGTAATTTGTATTTATTTCACAAATAAATTTATAGGAGCTAAAATTTTACGATTGTTCAATAGTGTTGCCAGACGCAGAAGTCATTGATGTCCATATTAACGTCCAATAAGCTATAGTCTACACGCAAAGCTGGTCCGCTCCTATTAACTCTGCCGTGATGTTATATAACCTATGTTACTCGCTAAAAATGTAGCTTTAAATTACCGAAAGAAATTTTAAAATCGGTGCAGTAGTTTCTGAGGTGTCACGTTGTCCCGTACAAACTTTGTCCCCCCTTTTTCACCCTTTTGAGAGTAGAATTTTAGAAAATCCTTTCTTATCGGAAGTATGCGCCATATAATAAACACTCCCTTCAAATTTTGTATAAATTTTGTACAAAACCAATTTTTGATATAATTCACTGTTTACGAGAAAAATCCAAAAAATCGAAAATTTCCATTTTTTTACTTTTCAACCTTGAATAACTTTTTTAGCACAAGTCGGATCGATGGGAACTTTTGATATTTGATTTATAATGATGTACTTATACCTGCACCACTTTGCAGCTCTATACAGATTAATGCAACCTTACAATTTTGTTCCGAATATTTTAACTGGATAACTCTGTTAGCTACCTGATTTGAGATTTCTTTTTGAGATATATGTGGGAGACTCGGTAAAATAAAGCTACTTACGAAAAATGAGCTTGCTGTTAATCAATATTTTTCAATGTTCTACGGCCTCTGTACTAATATATTTAATGTTTGTTATGTCAAACGATGTTTTATTTAATGTATATTATGCTTATAAAAATTAGTTATTTTAAAATTATATCAATCGTTCATTATATTAATTAATCGCTATATTAAATAAAATTATAGGTTCCGTTGTTATATGTACTTAATAATAGAGATTTTATTGTTATATCATCTATTACTTACCCCTGTCTGTCTGTTTGTTCTCGCTAATCTCTGCAACGGCTGGACAGATTTAAATGGGACATTTTAAAAAAAAGCTCACATGTACACCATTCGACAAATATTTTTATTTTTGGTAAATCCTGACCGGTATCGCCTTATTTCGAATCAGAGGTGTTTACTCATACTCAATCACTACCATAATTCACTTTTGTAACACAATTTTTACCAATATTATTTACTTTTAGAACACATTTCGCTAATATTATGACATTGAACTGAGTATACAATTATATTTGATTACTCATTATTTTCATATCACAAGATTTTAACGGGATTTACACTGGCAGACAACTGATGTAATAAGGTGTAATATAGGCTACTGTTTATCCCGGGAATGTGTTCCCGCGGGAATTGGGAACCATAAAACTATTTCACGCGGGCGTTCGGTAGTAAATATTAATATATTTACTACCGAACGCCCGCGTGAATAGTAATAGTAATAGTAGTAGTATAATTACTACTACGAGTAGCTGTTGCCTGCAGCTCCGCCTGCGTGTTACGTTAGATCGACATAACTTTTTTATTTATGAACCGATTGAAATAAAACTAACCTTAAATGTTAAGTTGAATAAACCACAACGCATTACTAAAAACCGCATTCATTTTGGTTAAGCCGTTTCTAAGATTAGCGTGTTCAAAAATTCAGACAAACAGACACACAGACAAACATACAAAAATTCTAAAAACCATTGTTTTGGGTACTGCGTTCATAATCATATCTTCGACGTACAGACATCGACCACTTACAATTTTATTATTGAGCGGAGCGAAGCGAAGCTCTATCTTAGACGACAAGTGTAAATCGGTTGTGTGCCAACTCCTCCGAAACGGCTCGACCAATTTTGACCAGATTTGGCATGCTGGTCGACATCATACCCGGGAGTGCATATCTCTGAAATCATGAAAACAGAGCATAAAAAAATATTAATAAAATTTGCTCTGCTCAACATTTGCAATTAGTAGCATGCATTGCATACCTAGTATGTATTGATATAGTAGACGCTAGCGTCTTCTTCCGCGTGGTAAAGAGTATTTTGCAAGTTTTTCACTGCTACTCGCTTTCAACGCTCCTATTGATAGTAGCGTCACAGAGTAGGGAATAGTACTTACATACAGAACTTGCACTCTGACATTAATTAAAGCACATTCTTTTGTTTACAGAGAACATCATTCGAACGTTAGGGTTGTCCAGTAACGTAAAATATATACCAGCATAATTTGACGAATAATTATGACATTAATGCCTTAATATCAACTCTATGGTCAATGCCGTGTCACAAACAAGAGACAACCCTTACTGATTTACAAGTTCAAGTTGTCGCTGACGTCACGTTTTTTTGCGGTTCTTAAGCGAGTGACATAGGCCTGGTAGCGTGTTATAATAACCAATGTTATTAGCTAACAATGTGACTTTAAATAGGTGAAAGAATTTTTTAAAACGGTCCAGTAGTTAGGGAGTCTATTCAATGCAAACACACAATCTGATTTCTCATCTTATAGGTGGTTTTATCCAATGTATTATATATATTGGGCGTTTTCACATTGCACGATATCGTCACGATAATTTACATTCTAAAGTTACTGCTGCTACTTACGATATCGTCACGATATCGTGTGTCGTTATCGTGCAATGAGAAAACGCCCAATGTTGTATACTCGTAGTATAGTATGTATGCACAGTATGAATGTATCTATAGTATCTTTTATAAATCACAGCAAAAAATTAAACATGACATCTAAGTACATATCTATTAAATAAATAAATATACCACTGTTACTTTCTCTAAACCGCACTTTAAACCCAGTTAATCTGAACATACAATCAATGTCAATGATTTATAAACGAGAATTTCGGGGCATTAGAATATGACCACAATACGTACGCACTCTGAATTCACTAAAAGGTATAAAGACACCAACACATCATTGTTATATAATCACGTCGGATTGCCCGAAGAGGTAGACAGAGACGTATTATACACCCACTTGTCACTAATAACTTGTAACCCATATTCCTATTATATTAGACTAGGTACATGCCCATGGTTTCGAAACAGTCAGCAATGACACGAAGGTGAACGTTTACAGAATTTTGGCTGCGTCTTCACGTTAAGAGCCATTTTACGTTTTCGCACGAATTTCTAATATTTTGAGCTCGTAAATTACCATAACCTGTAATAACTAGAAGTTATTGAATATGCGCAAAAAAATGGGCCAAGCTTTCGTGTTGACGTTTAATGTAACACATTTACTAAACATAACTTATTTGATCTATAGTAATCAATTTCCCACAAGCATTTTATTGAAAAACGGGCGCAGAGTTGATTTCAGAGTTGTATTTCAGTCAAAAATACTTATAAATTGAGTTTAATAAAATACATAAAGCATTGGATATATATTTTAATCGTCATTTAATGTAACAGATGATTGAATTGTATTACAATTATTTAGTCAAAAAATAAACCATTCAGCCAATTTTTGAGTTTAACATCGCAAATTTGATCGTGATTTTTGGTTTAAATACACAGTAATTACAAAAATAAAATTATTCCAAAATAAACTACGTTCATTAGAGAACCGATTTCTGCAGTAATATAGGAAATTTTTGCATATACTTTGTCAAAATATTGATATATAACTTCAATCAAAATTAGGTCTTTTAAAATCATTGAGAGGTTGATAAACTGATTTTTTGATTTAAGTACCCGATTGCGAGATGTTTATAATTGAAGAGTATGTTTTTGCGTAAACAGGGTGTCCTCTAAAATCTAAATGGCTATCGTAAAGAAACCTGAAACAAAATCATGATTTCGTAGTTCATGTATTGTACTTTTAAGGAAAACTATAGGGGATTAGATATCTCTGTATGTTCAGGAGTTATATTATACTTAGGCTAATATGGGTGACTACGGAACCCTACACTATGCGTGGCCCGACACGAACTTGTTCGGTTTTTAAGTATTTGTTGTTATAGCGGCAACAGAAATACATCATCTGTGAAAATTTCAACTCTCTTACTACTATTACAGCGTGGAGACAGATGTACGGAAGTACAACTAAGTCTTAGTTATAGGGTTTACGTTTTACAATTTGGGTACGGAAACCTAAAAAATGCAAAAAACACTCTGACTATGAGCTAAAGTAATAATATCGTTAAAAGCCCTATTCTTACAAGACTTTCTTCACCAGTTATTCTATTATTATAGCTGTAGGCAATATCGGTTTGCAATTTTGCCGTAGCAGAGGCCTCGCGTACAGAGTCAGTCGTGCGTGACCACCAACCCTCCTAATGTCATATTAGTTACCTGTTATTACATATATTATGTAAATATAATAATGGCAGTGTATAACCTGAGTCGGTACGAATTTTATTTGAAATGTAACTTTATATTACGTATCTGCTTAACCACTAATGCTTTGACGGGTTCCGTGTGTGGGGAACAGTATGCATCTAGAATTTATTAAGGGACTTGCTGGTACACGTGTCATCATCGTATATTTTATGACGAAACTTCTCTTTGGTCCCTTTAGTTTGCTGAGCATCAGATGGTGGGAAAGGTTTCTATAATTTCCCATCAGTTGATGCTAACGACTCCACCCACATCTTGTATAATTTGATTATTTTTTTTTTTTTTTTATATCAGGTAGGTCAAATTCACGTGGACAACGCTTATTATCACTTAGGGTATGATATGCATATAAAATTTCATAAAAATCGGTCGAGCCGTTTCGGAGGAGTATGGTAACTAACACTGTGACACAAGATTTTTTTATATCTATTATATATATATAAAAGAAAGTCGTGTTTGTTACAACACTTATAACTCGAGAACGGCTGGACCGATTGCCATGGTTTTTGATTTGTTGGATTTGTTTCCGTCACGAATAGCAGAATACATCTTAAAAACAATGAAATAGATGCTGATTTGTTTATTACATGTAAAACATTAGTTGTACAATCCTGTCAAATAGTGTAACAAATATTTTTTTTTTGGAGCTTATGGCCTGGTTGCTGAGAACTTTAAGCAAAAAATTTATTTTTTTCTGAAGACATCATGTGTGCGTTCAGAAATTTATTTTTTGTAAAATGTCTACAAAGTTCAGGTAGTGTTATATTTGTTTGTTTTAGCCATTAATTTTCGAAAATTATTTATTAATTATTTAATTTTTTCATTCCAGAAAATAATACCTAAGATTTTATTCTACAGTAAAAACATAAAATCATCGGAAAGGAACAAAATAAAAAAGAATAAAAAATCAGTTGGTAAAGGTTATAAGAATAAGGAAAAAAAATCTACAGGTTAACAAAAGTGTAAATGTCTTTTTGTTGTATATGATTTTTCTTGATAAGATATTCATACGTAGTGGTTATATACTCTTTGAGCTATTGTCTATGTCTCGAAAGTTGTCACTGTTATTATATTTGGTGGTTTTATGCGAGTGCACATTTTAATAACAATGCCGCGTCCTGGAAGATCTAATCTTTCCCAGCGAAGCCGTAATGCAATTAGGCAACGGAATATCGCGAGTCAATTATCTGATGGAGAACTAGAAATTGCACGAGAACAGCGCCGCGTTAGTATGGAGCAAAGAAGGGCCTTAATTCGTGCTTCTCAAACACAAGAGCAAAGAGAGGCAGCCCGTATCGTCGAGCTTATCGTACAGATGAACAGAGGAATAATCTTCGAAGTGCAAGAAGAAATGGTTCAAGTATTGATTTGAATCGAGCAGCGTTTCTGTATGATTGCACCATCGACTACAGCTTGCATCGTTTAGTTTGCATTGGTCCAATGGACGTTGTTTGCCAGCATTGTGGAGCATTGAAGTTTGCTGGTGAAACGCCTGGTTTGTGCTGCCTTAGTGGTAAAGTGAAATTGCCATTATTGGTCCCGCCACCAGAGCCATTGTGCTCCCTGCTTTATGGCGAAACACTAGAATCACGACATTTTCTAGCGAACAGTCAAAAATACAATGTCTGTTTCCAAATGACTTCATTTGGGGCGGAAATTATCGAAAAACACGGATATAATCCGACATTTAAGGTAATTTACGTTAAAAACTTTATTTTCTATCATTGTAAAAAAAATCTGGAATGTAGTTTGTTAGATTTCTGTATTTGTCTCTGAAATAAAAATGGCATGTTATTATTTGAAAAAAAAAGTGTTTGTAAATCTAACTATAACTATGGTTTTGACTTTACAGATTCAAGGCCAGATTTGCCATCGCATTGGATCATTGCAACCTATAGAAGATGCACAGCATAAATTCTTGCAAATATACTTCATGGGCAATATGGAAGAACAACTTAACCGGCGTCAAGGGATCAACACAGCTACGAAAAGATCAATTCTCCAAGATCTGCAGCAAATGCTTCATGAACATCATGCATTGGTCAGGCTGTTCAAGACTGCTTTAGAGCGCATGCCAAGTGATGACTATAAAGTTGTGATCAGAGCAGATAAAATACCAGCTGGAACACATGAACGCACATTTAATGCTCCAACAATCGATGAAGTGGCAATCCTGATTGTTAGTGAAAACTTGGAAACACGTGATATTGTACTTACACGACGCAATACTGGGCAACTACAAAGAATATATGAAACACACCGTTCATATGACGCGTTACAATACCCGCTGATGTTTTGGCAAGGAGACGATGGATATCACTTTAATATCAAAATGATTAATCCATTGAATGGTAAGATCAAAATTGTTGTTTTCATCTTAACTTGATAAACATTTTATTCTGTTTGTTTTTAGTACTCAAAAAAAGTTGTAATTTCTAATTTACTAGAGAGTAGCTGTAAGAGTCGTTAACCTATTACGGGTTCTAAAATACAATTTTTACTGCATTTGTTTCGGTGAGGTGTTTCGGTGAGGTGAGGAAACTACCAAGAAGGTTAGTTCGATGAATTATTACGCATATCGTTTGATGATTCGTGAAAATTCTGACAATTATTTGTTGCGATTTCGTCGACTGCTTCAACAATATTGCGTTGACATGTACGTTAAAATCGAAACGGAGCGCCTGACTTTCATTCGGTTGAATCAAGCTTAATTGCGTTCGGAAGAGTATATCCATTTACGCGATGCAATTAGCACAGAAGGAGATTCAGAAAATGTTGGTCGATTGACTATTTTACTGGCGACATACATAGGTAGCCCGCGTCATTTGCATGAATATGCGCAAGATGCAATGACATATGTTCGTAATTATGGTCGGCCAGATCTATTCATTACATTTACATGTAATCCGAAATGGATACAAATTATTCAATTGCTGCTTCCCGGACAAACATCAAGTGATCGACACGACATCACCGCACGTGTTTTCAGGCAAAAAATTCGGTCACTAATGAATTACATTGTTAAGCAACACGTCTTTGGGAATACTCGATGCTGGATGTAATCAATCGAATGGCAAAAACGAGGCCTACCGCATGCTCACATTCTGATTTGGTTAGTCGAAAGAATTCGGCCAGATCAAATAGATGACATCATATGTGCGAAGATTCCTGCTCCTGAAACCGATCAAGACCTACATGATGTAGTAGTCACGAATATGATTCATGCACCGTGTGGCACTATCAACCGACAATCACCGTGCATGGTCGACGGCAATGTTCCAAACGGTATCCACGAAAATTGACGGCAGAGACCATTACAGGCAACGATGGTTATCCATTGTATCGGCGTCGATCGCCCGATGATAATGGTAGAACTATCACAACTAAAGTGAAAGGAAACGATTTCGTAGTTGACAACAGTTGGATTGTTCCATATTCGCCACTTCTTTCCAAAACATTCAAAGCACATTGTAATGTTGAGTATTGCAATTCGGTCAAGTCAATTAAATACATTTGCAAATATGTCACGAAAGGGAGCGACATGGCGGTTTTTGGTATCCAAACATCCAATAACAAAGATGAAATCACGCGCTATCAAGTTGGTAGATATGTGAACTGCAATGAAGCAATTTGACGTATATTTTCATTCCCTATTCACGAACGTCATCCCACTGTTTTACATTTGGGGGTGCATCTAGAGAACGGTCAGAGAGTATATTTCACAGCGTCGAATGGTGCTCAACGTGCCGAAACACCTCCAGCGACAACACTGACCAGTTTCTTTGCGATTTGTCAAAGCGATCCGTTCGCACGAACTTTGCTTTACTCAGAAATGCCACGTTATTATACTTGGAACGCCACATCGAAGAAATTTCAACGTCGGAAGCAAGGCGATGCAGTTCCTGGTCATCCAGATATGCGTTCTACTGATGCTCTTGGTCGTATTTACACAGTTCATCCGAAGAATGATGAATGTTTCTATTTGCGGTTGTTGCTGGTACATGTTCGAGGGCCAACATCATTTGAATCACTACGAACTGTTAATTGTATCGTGTGCCCCACATTTCGTGCAGCATGTCAAGAGCTAAATTTGCTTGAAAACGATACTCATTGGGACACGACAATCGCTGAAGCAATTATTTCTGCATCTCCAAGTCAGATACGCACATTATTTGCTATCATCATTTCAACATGCTTCCCATCGAACCCACGTGACCTGTGGAACAAATACAAAGATAACATGTCAGAAGATATTTTACATCGAATTCGCGTCAGCTCAAGAAATTCCGATCTTGAGGTGAATGAGGAGATCCATAACCAGACTTTGCTCTTGATCGAAGATATGTGTTACCCATGTGCGGCAGTTTGTTAGTTAGGTTAGGAATGCCAGTGCCAGATCGCGGAATGAATGACGCATTTAATAGAGAATTGGAACGTGAACGTGAATATGATCCACATGAACTAATCCAATCAGTTCAAACGAATGTACCTCTGTTGAATCCTAAGCAGAGGGAAGTCTTTGATACACTGATTAATGCAATTGATGATGGAAATGGCAGCTTATTTTTTTTGGATGCCCCCGGTGGAACTGGGAAGACATTCCTCATGTCATTGATTTTGGCCACTGTACGTGCGAGATCCGAAATTGCGGTAGCAATTGCTTCTTCTGGAATAGCGGCCACATTGTTAGACGGATGCCGTACGGCTCACTCAGCGTTAAAATTGCCATTAAACCTTCAAACTACTGAACAACCGACATGTAACATTTCGAAACACTCCGCAATGGCCAAAGTTTTAGTAGCATCAAAAATCATCATATGGGACGAATGCACAATGGCGCACAAACGCGCATTGGAAGCACTAGACCGAACATTAAAAGATCTGCGCAATGACTAGAGATGTTTTGGTGGTGCAATGATTTTATTATCTGGCGATTTCCGACAAACACTATCAGTCATTCCAAGATCTACTGCTGCCGACGAAATAAACGCTTGCCTCAAAGCATCAAATATGTGGCGATATGTAAAGAAACTTCAACTGTCTGTAAATATGAGAGTTGCATTGTTGAACGATCTATCTGCTGATGATTTCTCGAAGCAATTGCTGACTATCGGTAATGGCCGTGTTCCTGTTAACAAATCGAGCGGTTTGATTTCATTTCCTCCAAATTTTTGCAATTTCGTATCATCAAAAGAAGAACTTATCAACAAAGTATTCCCGGATATCATTGCTAACCACAAAAATACTAAATGGTTAAGTGAGCGAGCAATTTTGGCCGCTAAAAATAAAGATGTAGATGACCTCAATTTTATAATTCAAAATCAAATCGTAGGTACTCTGTATTCATTCAAATCCATCGACTGTGTAACAAACGAAGAAGAACCCACTAATTATCTAAAACTGTGTAATGTAACGCGTTTGGTGATAAGAAAACTGATGAGCAATGTGATTCACGCGTCGATGCTTAAAGGAAAATTTAAAGATGAGGAAGTTCTTATTCCAAGGATTCCGATGATCCCAACGGATATGCCCTTTGAGTTTAAACGAATTCAATTCCCGATTCGTCTTGCCTTCGCCATGACGATCAACAAATCACAGGGCCAATTCTTGACTATTTGTGGCCTCAATCTAGAAAATGCATGTTTTTCTCATGGTCAATTGTACGTGGCATGCTCACGTGTCGGCAAACCATCCGCTTTATTTGTTCTTGCGCCTGACCAAAAAACAAAGAATGTCGTTTACCACAATGTGCTTGAATGAAAATCCTATTAATGAATTAATCCGAGTTTTATTTTTTTTTCCAATTTGCACAACATAGTTTTCAATCAATTTTTTCTGACATGAGTTTGAAGTACTTAATTACTATTTTTTTTTTTTATTCTCATTCTGTATGTATGTTTTCATCATCATTCATCATAATAAAATACTTTTTTGTTTCTATCTATATAAATATATTATTTTGTATCATTGTTTTACGTTCATCAAAGCCTAAATTAGTTCAGCTAAAAAGTAACACGACATTCATTGACTGTTAGGCGGTACGAAATTCGCGGGGTCAGCTAGTAAGATTATAAATTTCTTTGTTTTTTTTCACTATACTAGTAAAATTGACATTGCAGAGACAGTGATGAAGATTTTATTTCAATCTATTCCCATTTCAAATATAAAACGCCTTAAAGAACAAACTTTTTACTTAACAAGTCAACGTTGATTCGTTGTAGGCGTTTGTTTTCTTATCTTTGAGTTTGACTCCCTTGTGCCGCCAGGCTTGCCATGAGCTATGGGTAGGTAAACATTGTCGAAGGATACATCGGCATTTAGCTACCTGTAACATTGTTAACTTTGGAAATATCTTTTTGCTACTTTAGTAATACTGACTATAGTTTTCAAATATAAATAGGTTACAAATAGGTAAATTAGCAGCACGCATATGCAATGCATGCTGCTAATTGCAAATGTTGAGCGGAGCAAATGTTTATAGGACATTTTCGGTGATTATTCCTCCGTGGTCAGCTCTATTTTCATAGTTTCAGAAATATGCACTTCCGGGTATGATGTCAACCAGCATGCCAAATTTGGTCAAAATCGGTCGAGCCGTTTCGGAGGAGTACACAAACGATTTACACTTGTTGCCTAAGATGGAGCTCCGCTTCGCTCCGCTCAATAATATATCTAACCACTAAATAGGTTAAGCAATTTTCTGTCAAACTGCAATTACCCACATTCTAGTTCCCCGTAGAGAAAAGGCACCGCCTACTGGGGACCAAGGAAGAAGTGGACTGAGATGATACTGGCGTGGAAATTGGCAAACAAAACACCTATTGCACTCTTCCTCGTATTTTGTATAGGTTTGCTGATTGACGCCTCTCACCACCGTACCGGGTACAACCATACCCAGTCTACCCAACTCTTACAACTATTTGTTCACAATCAGACTAAGTATAAATTTAAAAGGTTCTTCCTCCTCCCTTGTATTCCTTCCTTGTATTAGTGCCTACGTAGGTACTACATCTTCGTATTAACGAATATTACCAACTGCGAGGAGATGTTATGTTGTAACTAATTTCCATAAGAGGGTGATAAAAATCTTAAGTAGTAGGTACTTATAATTTTTTGTTGTTTGTTACTATGAGGATAGCAGTAAAGTTTGTGTTCACCTAAGGCTACATAAGATTACTCGTTGTTATATGTATGCAGAAACTAATTTCCGATTAAACAAACAACTGTGATTACGGTAGATGTTATACATGGAAGTAATAAGTACTATAAAGTTAGACACGAACGGCCTGTATTAGAACATTGTATTCTCATGAACGCCGACTCATTCCGCAGTAAAAGCAATATCCGACGGTCTAGTACCCAATCTACGAAAACAGCAATTCACTATAGCGATTACAAAGCTACAAATTGAAAGTATAATTCGGTCGATGCGATCCAAGAATGTGCAAGCCAGCGCAATCTATAACTAAAGCTACGTAGACCACCCTTCGTGAAATTATTGCACGCCCGCCCGAAAATAGGTCAATTGCCTCCTGTGAGAGAGTGAGAAAGCACGGGATATTTGCGCATGACAAGGATGGAAGTTTTAATTCGTTCAGGTGACGTCACGAGGGTTTTAACAGGATCGTTCGTTTTCTTTTTTCGTTGCTATTGTTTTGGTACGTTTTGGAGGCTCATAGAAGTTTTCGTACTGGTTCAGTAGGTTTATTTGTATATTAGGCTTATTACAGAAAGGAGGTCGGAGGGGGTCTCGTTATACATTTGTGTTTTTGACGGAACCGATACCTAAGTTTATTGATCAAAGTTCTTGTTCGAAATGAGTTTATGATAAAGTTCTGTTCTACTGTGATCAATATCCTTCTGTTAACTTTGATAATCGAAAGGATCTTCTGTTTTTAGGGTTCCATACCCAAAGGGTAAACAGGAACCTTATTACTGAGTCTTCGCTATCCCGCCATCTGTCCGTCCGTCTGTCTCCAGGTTGTATTTCATGTACCGTGATAATTAGAAAGTTCAAATTTTCACAGGTGATGTATTTCGTTTGCCACTATGGTACTAACAACAGAATAACACCAAAAAATTTTTTGGGGTTCTCCCTTACAACAGACGTAATTTGTTTTTCAATTTTTATAAATAATGGTACGGAACCATTCGTGCGCGAGTCCGACTCGCACTTGGCTGGTTTTTATACTAGGGCCCTACTATCTACTTAGTTGTTTTTATCCCACAGAAGCCTAATAAATAAGTAATGTGGTCATGTCACACATAAAGCGATAATAGCTCAATAGAAGATTTATCCAGTTTGTGTTTATACCGTGTCGTTACCTAGCTATTGTTGTAAGATAATAAAATATTTTATACGATCTGATTACGAGTATCATTAGTCTGAATGTTTCTTATAATGATTTGTTATTACTTTGTATGTCCTTCAATGGAAATCTAACAGAAATGTCTTATTTTCTCTACATACTAACGTTTGTTCACACTAGTTCAGTTGTCCACTTCAGATGACTGAACTAGTGGAAAGTTCATTATTGTTTGTTGGGGCATCACGTACAAACTGCTTGATTAATCTTGATGCGATTTGGTATGGAAATACATTGAGACACTGGGGAGTTATTTATATCGATAATACCTTTTATGTGAAACGAGATACCTTTCACATGGGAGAAGCCGAGTGCATCCGCTAGTTGTAAATAACTTTGTATATACCTATTGAAATTTTTTTGTGTCATTTCTTGTTATATTGAAGCTCTAATTTAATTTACGTACATAATAAAAACCTGTAAAAATTAGGTAGAAAGTCGTTGGAGTTAAGACTGGCACACGATGCAGCGATAAAGTATAGATATGTATATTATAGCATGATATATCTCATTAATTTGTCTATATAATCATCAAGCGACCCCGCCATGGCACACCCCTATAATATGGTATGGGATGTAATGTATATTAATATACACTAGGTATGCAATGCATGCTGCTTAATAGCAAATGTTGAGCGGAGCAAATTTACTTAATTTTATTTTACACTCTATTTTCATGATTTCAGAGATATGCACTCCCGGGTATGATGTCGACCAGCATGCCAAATTTGGTCAAAATCGGTCGAGCCGTTTCGGAGGATTTGGCACACAAACGATTTACACTTGTCGTCTAAGATAGAGCTTCGCTTTGCTCAGCTCAATTATAGCTACCGTCTGTAAAACGCTTTATGAGTCCCACTGTGACAGAGTGCTCCAACATAGTGAAATTATATCCCTTAAACCTGAAATGCCCTCGACACTAACCCGACGCAGCTGAAGCAAATTAATCTTAGGATGAACGCCACAATCGATAAACGTAGGAAAGGACGCCCTTCAGCCAGATGAACCAATGACCTGCTAACGTAGACGGTACGATTTGTATGTGAAACGTGTATGCTTGTTATATGAGTATGATAATGTAGGTCATTCAGTGGCTGAATTGTTATAGCGTTCTTCTTGTAAGAGAAAGATTGCCGTTCTATCCAGGATCTTGTGACTGATGAATTTTTACGATTATACATTGGTTATAATACATTGCAAAGGTGCCAATGTGTGGTGCCAATGTGACTTACGGAACTGAGACATGGCCATTGACGCCACGCCTCATGCAAAAGCTCATTGTCGACCAAAGAGCAATGGTAAGGTATATCTATGCTCGGGGTGTCACATAGAATCCAATTCGAAACGACGAGGTCCGAGGAATTTTGGATATAGCCCAAAGAGTCGTTAATCTCAAGTGGTAGTGATCAGGGCACATTGCTCGTAGGAGTGATGGCCAATGCCCATGTGAGCGGGTGATCTGTGTGGGTTTGCCACAAGGTGGACTGACGACACGCGCGAAGCTCAAGACCGAATTTTGTGGCGTTCGATGAGGGAGGTCCATGCCCAGTAGCGGGTGCCAATTGGCTGAAATAATGATGATGACATTGCAAAGGTTAAGCGGTATACTGCTTATTTTGCAATCTATAAAAGATTAATTACTAAAAACCTGATACAAAAAGTAATCTAATACCTGTTGTCTTCAACATTATAAAACAACTCACCATAAAATCTTCCAGGTAAACAAATTACGGCCGATTGCGTTTGACGGCGCTGAACAAAGGTTAATTATTTCTTGAATACGTCTTCTGTGTACAAGTTGTGAGAAATTTCAAACTTATAATTTCATCCTCAAGTAGCGCAATCAGACCGCCATTGTTGTGGAACTCGTAAACAAGTTTCCTTTTTTTGTATCTTTGCGATTAAACACTTTCAAATAACCCATTGGGTAGGAAAGTTCTTGTGCTTTTAATTGTAAAAATTCTAAATGGATTTGTGGAATTAGTAAGACTTTAATAACTCAAAGCTGAATTTTTTAAATTATTTTGTGAATGATTACTTTTCTGCCGGTATTTTTAGATTATGTTCTTACTTTTTGTTATAAATATTTTTGGACATACTCACACAACGTCATCTAGCCCAATTTAAGCTAATATAAGCTTGTGCTATGGGATCTAGACGACTGATAAACATACTTATATACTTCTAAATAGATACATATTATACATAGAAAATACCCAAAACAAACATTTGTGGATCACATAAATATTTGATTCGACCCGGGAATCGAAAACGAGACTCCGGAGTTGAAGGCCGACGCACTACCGACCACGCCACTGAAGTACGAGTAGTTTAAGTAAGTTAAGAAACGAAGACTTCAATTCACCCGATTCTTCCGCCGACTACTTAGGGGTATCCTTCTGAAGTATACATGGGACGCAGAGTAAAAAAAAACCAAAAAATTGCAACAGTCGCAATCCTAAAATGTATATTTTATGCTTTCGATTGTCGGCACTTGGTGGAACTTATAGTAATACCTACATTTTGAAATAATCTCATTCATTCAAAAAAGAATTGTCGATCTGTACAAGTGAGTTTATTTCAATATGTAGTAAAAATGTAATTTCAGTTGAGTGTTCCCTAGTTCCAGCATACCGACCACATGGTGATGAAGTTACATATAGGCTTCACCAATTTACTGCGGAATATGACAGAGTTAATATTACTGACAAAATGTGTGATGTATTTTCTACAAGTTCCAACATTTCGAATAAGCCTAAAATTCGCATACTTTCGTAGTTGACAATTGAATCTCATCAACTACTTCAACGTGAATAAGTAAAAGAACTAACTTTATACACAAACTACATTATAAAGTGTGTCGGCCCTAACAGGATGCCGCATCCGCAGCCATATTCCATAAATTAAATCCTTCCATAAAATGAGTAAAACCAAGAACAGCGTAACGGAAAGAAGGCGACCGCCACACACAGAATTCGTCATAACGCGTACTGAGACAACTTGGAAACTTACCGTAGAATATATTAAAACTTTATCAAAGCTGAAACTTCCATTTCCTTTTATAACGTCGTGGGAATCCGGTCCACGAGGGGATCTCTCGGCACGAGATGTACCTTTATAGAGGTGAAAATTAAATTGCTGCAAAGTCAACTGAGCTGAATTTAATTACATGCACACTATTATTACTTAATTCAGTTTTACTAAATGAAATTTATACGCAAAATTGTCTGTTGCTAAAATTAGTTAGGAAACCTGTGCTTTCGCACAGGTTTCCTAACTAATTCCAAATTAATATGAAATTCCAAATTAATATTTCCAAATTAATATTTCCAAATTAATATGAAATCTATAACTTGGTATATTTTGGATAGATAGAGAAACGATGTTCTTAATCTTAACATGGTTTATAACAAATTCACTTCCCGCTACATATCTGTAAAAAAAATACTTTAATTTTCTCAATCAATTAAATACAAAATAACAAAAATAGAGCCTGACATGCGGGTGAAGTCGCGGGCGTCCGCTGGTTATAAGTAAAACGGAGGTCTGTACACGGCATCATAACCCTTTAATGCAAAGAGATAACAGTAAAGTAATTAAATCTTTATGGAATTCATTAATATTCGACTGCCTAGTAATATTCAAAAAAGATTCGATATTACTACTTTGATTTAAATCGGAATTTAATTAAAGAATAAAAATGCCATCGAAACTAGCACATTGCTTTTTAAATTATTCATGAAAGTATAAAGTTTCATTTTCCTCTTAATTATTCGAGTTATTAAACGGAGTATATCAGGAGATTGTGCCGGGTTAATTGTCGTCCCGTCCGTATGTTATGAGCCATTTTATAGTCATACCAATAACAGCTTTATGACTTCATCGCTCTGCCACGAACAATCGATCCAATAAAAACGCTTATTACCGAAAACATGAAGTATTTTAAGTGCAATTCTCGAATCTTTTGACATTATACTGACAATTAAAACGATTTTGGCATCCTTTTACATCATAGACTATGGCACAATTAGGTACACTTGGTCGTTGACATATAATGCAATGCTTAGTTTACCAACTGTCAAACGTACCAATAACCATTTTTTGATGTCGACCATAAATGGTTGCTGACTCGTCCATGTGATAAAGTCAAGCAATTAAGCAACCCAGATTGGACATATGAATTGAATCTCTCTCTTATGTTGTACAAATCACATTTATTCTAAGATAACACCAGTAAGTATAGCTACTTACTGGTGTTATCTACTAATGCTATCTGCTATCTACTAATGCTGTCTAAACAGGTCAACTAACTAGCGTTAGTTGACCTGTTTAGACAGCATTAGTAGTACAGTCTAAATTATGCAAAACGTGAAGTGGCAAACATAAGTACGAGTCTTCATCACCCCCAATCACACACTCGACTGCGTCCTAAAAGGGGAAGTTTAGAAAGCCAGTTTTACGAATGTTTAATTAGAATAGGTTACCGTTACAACCCTTCAGGTGACCCATATGTCTGTCTTTCGTTTAGTCGTATCAAAACACCATTTAAAGTACTCCATTTTTAAAATAATTACTTGTTTTTTATTTGGTAGGAAAGCTTAGGAGCTTGGGTTGAAAGTTCTAAGATTGCCTTAAGGTACTGCTAATATTGTATCAAGCAGTCTTTCATTAATGTAGATTAGCTAACCCTTTAAGAGTCATTCAGCTGCTACGACCTCCACAATTTTCAACTAAATTGTATTAGCGTCATCAAATTTCAAGGAACATTTTGTGCCAATCTCGCGTTAAGACAATTTATGATCAGCTTACTCATCAAGGTGTTCGTTCTTGGCTCTTGTCTTTTATTACGTGTTAATTATAATATTATCGCATGGTTTGATGAGTAATATTTGTTTTTATATTGTTGTTCCTCACAGAAGATAAAGAAACTCATCTACAGAAAATGTTAAGATAAGTAACAAAGGATTATTGGAGGCTACTTTTTTTTTACTTTTGATTGCATATTTGCAGATCATAATAGCAGACGATTTTCCAGTTTGTCTTCGTAGACCCACCACGCCGACCCACTGGTGGGTCTCTGAAGACTAAAATGTCTCCAAAGACCCACTAGTGAGTGTTCTGAGATTTGTCATCGAAGACCCACTAATGACTTCTAAATGTCTTAAGAATAGTTAACCATCCCTAGACTGCCCTGACTAGATGTTACTTGTGAGATGTGGTGATATTAAAGTCTCTGATTATGCAGTGCGGGGAAACCGGTCACTAAAAAAGGAATTAAAACTAGAGGAAAAATTCAAGTGGTTTTCTTCAATATGTAGCAAGTTTCATCAAGTGCCATCAAGCGACAGTATATAATATGGTTACCAATCTTAATCCCGAATTTTAATATTCCGAATGTCATAATCCCGAAAACGTCTGGACATTTTTTCATAATCCCGTTTTTAAAAATTCCGAAGTTTTGTTTGCCATATAATCGCAACTCCGAATTTCTTTTTTATTTTCGGAAGATAGTAAAGATATAGCGAACTGGTTCGACGAAAATTATATAGAGGTTTAGATAGATAAATAATATCATTTAAATTTTATTAATAGTGTAGGGTAGTTTAGTAATAATTCTGGAAATTGTTAGCATGGGAAACGAAAAATAATATTATTTATTGCAATAGTTTAGCTGGAACACGATTGTATGGGAACCAAATAAAAAGATTATGAAAATCTAGCAATAGTTTATTTGGAAAATGGTACGATGGGAAACAAAAAAAAGTATTCAGAGAATCTGGTATAACTGTAGAATCTGGATTATGAGAATATGGGAAACAAAACTTTTTGAAAATTTGGTTTTAGTGCATCTGGAAATTGATTCATCTGAGAAATTAAAAAGGGAATTTTAAAAAGTTGTCATTCACTACATCTGTCTTTTAAAAGTTCTACCAACCGTTTTCGGGGTTTTAAGATTCGGGTAACAGAAATTCGAGATTTCAATAGGTTACCATAAAATATATATTGCATAATAGATATATAGCCAAATTATATTTTTGCCTTAACCCAATAACGTTTTGTAAGTATAATAAAAAGCCATATGTACCTTTTCCGAATTCGAATTTTAACGAAGAAGGAATTCCGTGGCCTTTTGGAAAATCACCCATTATAATGCCTACTGATTCTGCTATCTCATTTGAAATTACACCAATCGTCCTACATAATTACATGACATCTACACTTCATATCTTAATTTTCCTCACGTCCAAATGTCAAATGTGGTAATCGAATAATCCAAAGGGACAAAACTAGCTAGTTTAGGTCTCCAGACAGTCTGACAAGCTATCTCCGTCGACCCACTTGACATTACGTCTGTACCTATTACGTGGTACGGTGCGACAAACAATGCTTTGAAAGCATCTAAACTAGGGCAATCCTAGCATCCATCCTTGTCTCGCTTAGGGCTGTTACGCTGAGGAATTAATGGGTGTTTGCTAATCACTTTTGAACTAAAAGCTGCTTACGCTTACAGATGGAAATAAAATTTGGGATAAAATACTGAGGAGCCATTTAAAGAGTAAGGCTGAAAGGATTTAGAGATACTTAATTTATTTTAACTATAAGTTATTTGAATTACAAAACCCTCTGTTATCTACATTTAAAGTGCGTGTTTTGTTAGAGAGACTCTGTGCGAAATGCGTGGAATAGCAATCTCGTGCTTGATTTCTATGGGAATCTAGTGTTGTAATAATATTTCTCAAGCTCCTAGTCCAGTCTTTTTGTCATTCCCTTTTACGCAATGCTGGAAAACAAAAAAACTTTAGAATTGCAATATAATGTAGACATTTTTCAAAGTAAATAAGTAGTAATATAAATATTTTTACACGGCTTATAAAAATATTTTCCAAAAATATGTGGCTCGTTGACAACCCTAAGATGTCTAGTATTACCTATCTCTTTCGCACACAGACCTGCAATCACTCCCTCGACGCTGCCCCAATGATATTTGTGTTCGATTATAATTAAACCTATGTCCTCCTTCTTTAAAATGTCAAGCTGTCTTTAATTAAAGCCGGTCTTTAATTATAGATCAGTCCCTTTTTGTTTTCCGAACAAACATTGAGATATTTGAGTATTGTTTAATACTTGAGGAATGATTAGATTTACAGAGTGATGAGAACATTTAATTTACGTCTGGAGAATTTGTGTAATTTTATGAGTTATGTTCACGTTACTGCCGAGCTCTTGATGTTTATTTCAAAAGGTAAGATACTCGTATATTATACAGCTATATTCCAACTCTTTGTTGATTTATTGTTTACCTAAATGATACCCGCTCTCCATGTGCAATAGAACTGTTTCTCTTTTCTATTTCTGTGTCAATAGTGATCCATCTATGATTCATATTTTTCCGTACCTGGTGCCACACTGAGTATCGGTTGGTTTAGGGGTGAATTGTCCTACTATGTAGCTGATCCCGGTACTATTTGCCTCTGGTTAGAAATGAATAGTGGTCAACTGGGTCCAGGGACTCCGGACCCCTTTTTAAAAATTGATAGTGGTGAACTGTGCCCATATTTTAGCATTTTTAAAGAAGACGGGTACCTATACCTACTACCAATAGCAAAGTAAGTGCTAGTAGCCCTACTACGTAAGTACTTACTATTCCCTATTCTGTGCTACTAGGGCTTGTTAAGGTCCCCATTCACGATGTAACCATTTGGTTTTCGCAACCATCTTTTGTCAGAAATGATGGTTGCACCTCAACCGAATGCATCCAACATGGTACGATTGACGGTGCAACCGTTTTAGAACACATGGCCATAGATAATACACTTTGTGCATAGCTTCACCATAGAGTAAAAAGGATACTTCCCCGAAATTTCTTTCACTTTAAACTTCGATGAAATAAATTTCATGCCCATATCCCAGCAGGGGTAGGCAGAGGTGCATTACACACCCACAATTTGCCAGTATTTCTAGTCCTACGTAATAGGGGGCAAGTCTATTGCCGTCACCGGGCACACATATAATGGGTTATGTCCAAAACGGCCAAATGAATTTCTAAAAAGTCTCGGCGTCACGGACTTATAACCGAAATGTATTAAATAAATTTACATAGTTATCTGTGCATCTCAAAATATATCTCAACTACATAGTTATAGTTATCTGTGGATCTCAATCTATTTGGAAATCCAAAATGTTTCGACAACCATCAAAAATGGGATATTGGCCTGTCAATTTTGACAAATGATGGTTGCGAAAAAAAAATGGTTTCATCGTGAATGGGGACCTTTAGGAGTGGGTTTAAGTGACACCAGTGACTTTAAAAGTAATAGACTGACAACTGTGACACTAACAAACTTTATACTTTTTAATTCTCAGTTACACGTGATTGATTAACAAACATCAAAACATCGTCACAACCTTTCACATATTTTCAACAAACTTCCAAAAATATGAGGAGGTTCTCAATGAGAGTGCATGTTATTTTTTGTTTTTATGTTTGTAACCTCATATCTCTGGACTGGGTGAACCGTTTTTTTTTTAAATGAACATCTACTTTCTAAGTAGTCCCATTTCAATTTGGTCCAATTCCGACAATTATTTGGTCCCATTTCGCTAATTTGATGTTGTGTCATGTATTTTTTTATGAAATTTTTACATAGATACACATATCACGCATATATCCCCAAAGGGATAGGCAGAGATGCATTATAGACCCACAATTTGCCAGTATTTTAGTCCCACGTAATAGGGGGTTATTAGGGGTATTGCCGTCACCGGGCACTCTAGAAAACAAGCAGCTTTATTATAGTTTCGAAAACTAAATTTGAAACCCGTTGCCTTGCGATGACATGTTGATGAAAGGCCAATTAAAGTCCTGGTCTTCTCGGACTCAATGATGAAATTTTTAAGACTTTAATTTAAATATTGGATAGACTTTAATTTAATACATAGACAACACTTTAAAGTAGATTATTTTGCACTAATACTACTATAGGTACTTTTTTGAAAAAGGTCTTGTACTGTATCGCACATAAGTCTGCCCTCTACACAAAACAATACACAATTACAAAACCCATTTCATCAGATTTTTTTAAAAAGAAGGGTACGTAGGTAAGTATTTACTAAATAAAGAAAATTAATCGACTAACACTCTTTAATCACTCTGCAGGAGCTTCTACGTTCTGTTTCGTAAAAATGGGGACCGCATGCTGAAATGTCAAAATTTCCAATAAGTTTCATAAAGCAAAAGAAGCAAGATTAATTGAAACGATGTTCTCCTGTTGGCCCACTGTGCAGTAAAATTTATGAGATTCATTACGCGACCCGACGGCGACGTAACCATTGTTACCACCTCATATAAAATATTGTTTGTATAGGTAGGGACTCATCTTCCAAGTAGGTATACGAGTTTCTTTATCGATTTTCTGTGACAGTTACTTAATACTTATTTCTCCAGTGTGTCACTCTTGTGGGTCTCTTTTTATTCTAGGTACTTTTAGTATAACGTCATTAAATTATTCGCGAAAATTATGTTTTAGAACCTACTTAATTTTTGACATAAATTCGTATTTTATATAAATTTTAAGTCTTAATATTATAAAATTTGAATGTTTGTGAAAATGTCTAGACATCTTGTGTGATAGTAGAATATAATACAAAGTAGACACTTACAAGAAGTGTATTTAGTTTTTACCTGACGAAAAAAATTACGGTAACGGTAGTTTCTCATGTCCACGCATATTTGTAGTTTATGAATGGCCACTTCAGAAATACTTCTTGTTGATTTTATTATTACTTATTGCTTTCTAATAGGTATTTTTAAAGTCAGTTTAAAAAAAAAATATCCTTCGATTACTTAGATATATATTATATTCATCGCCAAAGATATGTTTGATCTTGATCTTTGATTGATATTTATTTATTGACCGAGCGAGCGAAACGTCTACATTTCGAGATTGGATAATTTTGCTTTCGTCCAACTGTTTGTCTGTATGTGTGTTCCGGGTTAGCAGCCACAGTTCTTTTCCGATCTTCACGAAACTTGGCACAACTGTTCCTTGATTAAATACAATTCTTCCATCGTGAGCTAAAATATTTTAAAGTTCGCGAGGTCTACTGTTCAACTATAGGTTGACCACTTATACATATTTATAACCAGTATTCGTACCCTGAGTTAATTATGAAAATGTAAAACATAAAGATAAACTATCCCATTTACGATCCCAGTCGTAACCATAAAAGCTAAAACCACTATTTGTGTCACAATAATATTTGTAGTCTTCTATCGTTTTTTTTTATTGAAATCAACGGGCTATAAACCAATCGAGCCTTTTAGACATAAACAAAGATGTTGGCGCCGACATGTTTTCTTGTTAACTGTGGCATGCCGTAATAGGTAGGAAACGGTCGATAGTGAGCCCAACCGCGGGAGCAAACACGACTGGGGTTTGGCGAAAACAACACTATTTATCACAAGGGTACAATATCGAAAACTCTTTTCGAGAAAAGTCGAGTAATAAAAGCCTTGGCCGCGTGGTTCGTAGGGATTTCATATTCCAATATGGAGGATAGTCGCACCAACGGCCAATTCACTTAGGTACCTATTTCTATGAGTCATGGTTTATGGTATCGGCCCTTATTATATGAAATTTGTATTCCCGAGTCCTGTTTGGTAAGCGTTAGCTTAAACAAGTGTATTTTAAGTTCTACTTGTTGTTAAAATTTTTATAACGTTTTCGAGTATTTATTTACGATCAGCTTACGATCAGCGATACAGCTGATATTTATCTTGTATTCTTCAAAGGTTGATGTTTATGTAAGCTTGGTTATTACTGTACTGACCTATATAAAGTTAAATTAAAAGTAATTAAAAGTATTAATATTTAATTAATACTAACCTAGATATAAGATTTTACTAACATATATGAGCCTATGTTGCTTTAAATAAATAATTCATTCATTCATTCATTCATTCAAAAAGACCTACATTATTCACTTTAAATACGAGTATCACACTGATATTGTAAAGTAGAAAGTTTGTGAATGTGGAATGTGGGTGATTTTTTTTGAACTGTAGCTCGAAGGGCCTAGGCTAGGTCAATTTTTATTTAATGAATAATTTTACAATCATTGGGTATAGTCCGAGATGCCCAGGAATTTAATTGACTGTGCTATAGCGGATGGCACTTAAGATTTTAAAGCCTTTCATTAACATTTCATCGCAAGGCAACGGGTTTCAATTGTTTTTCAAAATTACAATAATGCTGCTACTTTTTATTAAATTCATTAGGCCATTTTGGACGTCACCCATTATGTGTGCCCCGGTGACGGCAATAGGCTTGCCACCTATTACGTGGGACTAAAAATAAAAAGTAGTGGGTGTGTAATACACCTCTGCCTACCGTGATATGTGTCTGTCTGTGTCTTATTAGGTATATATTGAACAGAGGTAGTTGACACCCTAGATTATTACATAGGCTACTATTAATTCTAATAACTATTAAATAATCCCACTGAATCAAATTCTAAACCTACCTAGTTACTTAAAATAATCACTTAAGAACGTCATCCCACTGTGAGCTGTTAAAATCATAGGTCATTTTAGATAAAACCCCTCTTTAGATAATATTTTATGCTCAGTCGTTTCGAAAAGAAAAGCCTCTGAAAAAGTTAAGTAAAAATGTTTGGCGCGTGCTAAAGCAAAGGGTCCAAGCCACTGAAACATGCACGAATGCGTGGGATGTTTCTAATGTTTTTATTATACGCCTTAAGCACGGTTTGTACGCTTCGGTCTTCCCCCATTGTTACAATTATGATGCAGGAATACTTTGAATAACAATAGGAATTAAAATTATAAAATATAAAGCTTTGTTTATTGTTTTCTCAACTGTTCTGGTCATCAAAGTTCATTCGATTAAATTTATACACCGTGAATGTACACACGTTTACAATAAAAAAAAATTTGAACTCACTTTCGATAACAGAACCGACTGGAAATATTACTTTGAAAAACAAACACAATTTTGTTATAAAGCTCTTAAAATTGATGTAATTGTTTTTTTTTATTTCGCGACCCGAGGCCGCTGCAGCCTACGTCTATTGCCGACCGCCTCTAGACAGTACTAGGAAGAGTTTTTAAGGCGATGAGCTACCACGATAACTCATTTGATGTCTAGAGACTACATCAATTTTAAGATTTGTGTAAAAAAAATTGTGTTTGTTTTTCAAAGTAATATTTCCGGTCGGTTCTGTTATCGAAACTGAGTCCAAAATATTTTTTTTATATACGGAGGTACTTTTACGTTGTATAATAAAGACAGACATAACTGACCGAGCGAGGGAAGCGTCTCAGTTTTAATTCGAGGGCTGCCGATTTGGCGTTGTTGGTATGTGTGTCAGTTCCGGTCTACAGGCCGCCTTTTTCAGCCGATTTTCATGAAATTTGGCGCAAGTGTTCTTTGTTGCAAGGCGCAACTTTTGTCGAAGGGTTTTTTCAATTGGGGGGAAAATGCATTTTCAGCCGATTTTCATGAAATTCGGCGCAAGTGTTCTTTGTTGCAAGGCGCAACTTTTGTCGAAGGGTTTTTTCAATTGGGGGGAAAATGCATTTTCAGCCGATTTTCATGAAATTCGGCACAAGTGTTCTTTGTGGAAATGGGGGGAAAATGCGACTGAAATTTACAATTTGCAGTTCAAGTTGGTTTGGACTATTTAGAAACTTGTGGGACCTATGCACCAATCACGATGGTCTACGTATCTTGTGTTCATCATACCACGAAGGTCTTAGATGTCGTGAACTACCTCCAGAAGAAAACCGGATCGGGTTTGAAGATGGAGAAGCTGGACTCGCGTCACAACGGGAGCTTCGGCTCTTTTGTGGTGAGGGTCCCCACAGACCGCATCGATACCGTCATGAGTCCCATTTTCTGGCTGGCTGGAGTGAAGACCCTGGGTTTTGGTGGGTAGGTGTCAAAAAGTAAACACATCTAAGAATTTTAAATCTTGATTTTAAAAAGATTTCATAGTCATTTACAGTATTTATTTACCTAATACAGAGTTAAATCAAGTAAAAGAAGTGTACTCACGTTTGTGATACTTAATGTGACATAAATAACAAGTGTTGAACACCACCTGCCAGCTTGCTTACTAACACATAATATCACCTGCTTCAGTGTTTCTAAACGCTAAATAACACATTCACATCACAATGGCTCAGCTCCAGGAGGTACTGAACGTGCAGAGGAACATTGAAGAAAGTTTCACCAAGAAGATGGATGAGCTGCAAGCGCAGTTAAAAGTGGGTGGCACTGCCAAGGACACTGTGGCCAAGGTGGCTGATGAGTTTCGCTGCTTCCGGGAATTGATATTTAATGTACTTGGGCTTCTTCGCACACAAATAGCAGAATGTGCTAAAACCACAGATGCAGTCGACATGTGGCAGCGCAGAAAGGCTCTGGTGTTTACTGGTCTCAGGGAGACAGATAAGGAAGATTGCACAGGGATGGTTCTTGAAGTCCTGCAAACTAGGTTGGCCTTGAAGAACATAACAGCCACGTCGATTAAATCCTGTCATCGTATCGGGGCTACAGGGACCGACCGCAACCGTCCTGTACTTGTTCGGTTTTGCAGTACAAGCGCCAAGGCAATGGTCTGGAGTGCAAAGGCGAAACTGAAGGGATCCCCAGTGGCGGTCAAGGAATTTCTCACCAGGACCCGACAGGCTTTATTTGTGAAGGCGCGGTTGCACTTTGGAATGCCGAGCTGCTGGACCCAAGACGGTATCATCATGATCAAGGTGGAGAGTGGGCATCGCTATAAAGTCACCACACCCGACGAACTAATTATTGAAAAGTAATTATTGAAAAGCATCCCAAATCTTGTTCGACCGCAAATGCCGAGGGAGCTAAACATAGTGGTGCGTAGTGATAGTGTGTGTGATGAGCATTCTTTACACTTCGTCCATTCTCACAATCACCTTATGTCTTTTTACTTATTACGTAGGTATGTAGAATTAAGGTACTGTCATCACATCACATCATAATAATATTTTTTCAAAGTATGTAATCTTAGTTTCTGTATTGATGAATGGTATGGTACTAAGATGTTTCTTGAATGTAGGTATATTTGAGTTCAGTCGTACTGTTCTCTAAAACATTAACTTCGTTCAATTGCAATTTGTATAATAATTGAACTTTAACTTTATAACTTTGTTTGTAGGTACCTAGGTACTGCGTTGTCTATTGTGTTGTGAATGTCAGGTAAAGTAAGTGAGGTTGCCTGTCGGTCGGTGTCATTGGGTTGTCTGTTTGTCACAAGCAATCTGACAGTGACAGTTGACATTGGCAGACCTAAGATTTGTTTAGTTCTCAGGGATGTAGGTATTGTGTTACGAGTTGTTTTTGTATTTCAGTTTTATTTTTCTTTTTCTTTCTTCATCTAGGAATTGTCTGTGTAGCAATTGTGTGAGCAGCTGCTGGCGGGTGGTGCAGAGACTGCAAGTTTTTTAGTTAAGAGAGTAGTGCAAGGGTACGTTGATTTAATATTTGTTATTATTTATTCTTAAGTACTTTAAGATTTATTAGTATTTTGTTTTATATTATATTTAAGTACATATTTATATTATATTTACTTTGTATTTAATATTTATTTTATTCATGAGTTACGAATCTGATGAAAATGTTTCGTTTCATTCTGCTTTAGAATCTGATACTGACAGCTTTAGCTCGGTGGTGACAGACTCTTTAAGGGAGGAACTTCGTGGGTGTCTTGAGTCAGAAGTGGGTCGGTCCCTCAATGTGTGCCATATAAACGCTCAAAGTATCCCTGGTCACTATACCGACTTCTTGGATACGTTTGATGACTCCCATGTGCATGCCATCTTGATCTCTGAGAGTTTCTTTAAACCTAACCTTCTTTCAGTTTATTATCCATTGCCAGGCTTTATTCTCGTACGTAATGATAGGTTGGGTAAGGATATGGGAGGGGTTGCCATTTATATCCGTAGTGAGTTCCCACACAAAATAATAGCCGCATCTCCTTCCCAGTATTCCGCTACAGCGGAATATCTCTTTCTTGAGGCCTGGGTAAGGGGTGTCAGAGTACTCATCGGAGTTGTATATTGTCCCCCATCTGTTAATTACTTCACCGACTTAGAACTGGTTTTAGAATCGCTGGCGTCTGATTATGAGCATCACATCATCATGGGCGACTTTAACACAAATCTCCTTGTGGACTCCTCTCGAGCAGCGAAGCTACGTCATATAGTTGAGTCGGCCAGTTTGCACGTATTGCCACTTCAGGCTACGCATCACAATAAGGATGTCGCTGATACCTGGCTTGACTTGATTTTAACTTCTACTCCATCGTTGGTTCGTTGTCATGGGCAGTGCATGGCTCCGGCATTTTCACACCACGATCTACTGTATGCCTCCTACAGACTCAAACCACCAAAACCAAAGCCAAAAATATTGCAAAGGCGCTGCTTCGGCCGCATGGATGTCGATAGATTACGAGTTGATGCCGCTGCCATTAATTGGGACCCTTTGAAGACGGCCGATACTATCGATAATAAAGTAGAGGTTTTTACGGACAGCGTCATCAAACTCTATGATGCGCATGCACCAGTTAAGAGGGTTAGAGTGAAGCGTAATCCTGCGCCGTGGATCACAGAGGAGGTTAGGGCTGCAATGAGATGCAGAGACCGAGCCTTTCGCAAATTTAAAAAACTAAAGACTGATGTAAATTGGGATCGGTATAAAACTGCCAGGAATCGGTGTAATCAGGTGATTCGGAACTCAAAACGCCGTCATATCTTTGATAACCTTTCTTCCCGTTCGCCAGCCGAGGTTTGGAAGTTTCTTGGGTCCTTGGGCATTGGTAAGTCGAGGCGGCTCGAGCTGCCGGGGACGATTGGGTTGGACGCCACCAATTCTCATTTCTCCACCTCACACAAGATGGACGACCAAACCAAGCGTCAAACGGTGGATTTCATTGCCGGTTTGGCTGATCCCAGCTATGCCCCTTTCGAATTTTCTCCTGTGTCTTTGGATGAGATCAAAAAGGTTGTACTGTCCATAAAGTCGAACGCGGTTGGCTGTGACAACATCAGTCGTCGCATGATTTTCCCTATCTTAGACCAACTCCTTCTACCAATCCTACACATTATCAACTTTTCCCTTGCAACCGGTCAATTTCCCGCCCTCTGGCGCAGAGCCTATATTTGTCCAGTGCCTAAAATAGCAAATCCCTCTCTCCCCAATCACTTCCGCCCCATTTCCATTCTTCCTTTTATGTCCAAGGTCTTAGAGATATGTGTGCACAGTCAACTGTCCAGATTTATACGTATAAATAGCATACTTAGCCCTCTACAATCTGGGTTCCGACCGGGGCACAGCACTACTTCTGCCCTGCTGAAGGTTACGGAAGATATCAGGACTGGGATTGAAAACGCAAAAGTGACAGTGCCGGTCCTGGTTGATTTCTCTAACGCATTCAATTGCGTGAGTCACGACATTTTGCTAGCTATGCTGGCGCATCTTAAGATCTCACCCGATGACCTGGAATGGTTCTCCACTTATCTTCGGGACCGCCAGCAATCGGTGCGAATCGACGACAGCTCCTCTAACTGGTGCAATATCGATGCTGGGGTTCCACAAGGTGGTATTCTCTCCCCTCTTCTCTTTTCTATTTTCATTAATTCCTTGACCTCTGATCTTCAGTGTGCGTATCACCTGTATGCTGACGACCTGCAGTTGTACAGTCAATCCAGTGTAGATTGTCTGGCCGAAGCTATTGACAGGGTCAATAGTGACCTGAACACTTTAGGCAGCTGGTGTGATAGATTTGGTTTGTCGGTGAACCCTGACAAGTGCCAAGCCATTATTATAGGGAGTAGTCGAATGTTGGGAAGGTTGAAGGGTGTGACTTTGCCACAGATCGTCTTCAAAGCAAAGCCTATTCCTTTCTCTACCAGTGTGAAAGATTTGGGATTGCATATCGACACTACGCTCAGCTGGCAAACTCAGGTTTCCGGAGTGTGTCAGAGGGTAACGGGCAGCTTACGGGCTCTTTATCGGTTAAAAAACTTCCTACCAGCCAATACCAAGACATCACTTATGCAAACGCTGATCGTTCCTGTTATAGACTATGGTGATGTGTGCTATTTCGACCTGAATGCAGATCTGCTCAATAAACTTGACCGTCTTCTCAACAATTGCATTCGAATCGTCTACAATCTACGTAAGTATGACCATGTTTCGGAATCACGCTCCGAGTTGGGGTGGCTATCCATACGCAAGCGTCGTAGTTTGCGTGCTGTGACTAGTCTCTACTCCTTCTTAAATTCCCCTAATGTCCCCTCATACCTAACTCATTACTTTCAATTTCTGGGCACCAACCACAATAAAAACTTACGCTCTTCTAATAGTCTTCTCTTACATTGTCCTTCTCACACTTCCAGCCTTGTCCACTCTTCTTTCTTTGTGCAATCTATTCTCCTTTGGAATGTGCTCCCCTTGGAGGTCAGGATGTCAACCAGCCGCTCCGTTTTCAAGAGGAAGGTATATGAGCTGTATAAGGATTCCTAAGCAGAATCAGTTTGTCTTTCTTTTACTTTTGTCACTCACTCTTTATAGAAGTCGTAGCTTTATATGTAATTATATTTGTGTATCTATTTTATGTAAATTGTATGTACTATGTAGGTATGTTTTAGTATTATGTAGGTTTATTGACATCATATACGTATGTATATTAATATTAGTTATATAAGTAGTTATTAGGATTTAAGTTTATTATTTACCATAATAATTATTGTGTGTCATAGCAACCTCTGAGCACCTACTACTAGTTCTCTCTGCATCACCCAAAGGTTGACTGGTAGATAATGCCTGTGGCATTAAGTCCGCCTTTGTACAGTTTTGTGCATAAGTTTAAAAATAATACCCCAATAAATAAGACCCCAGTTAGCCAGAAATCGGGACTCATGACGGCGCATTCCGGCGCTTCAGAGGACACCTGCCGATACGCGCACCCCCGACCCGCGACACGTCGACGTCATTACGTGCCTATTAGGTTAAGATATATTTATAGATATATATTCTTATTTATAAGGTATTTATGTCCTAACTAATATAGTTTTAATATTTATTTACTAAAACAGTTTTGTAAAACTTTTATGTATTTTTAAGTTTAAGGTATAATCTATGGACCGTAGAATAAGTTAATATGACATCTTGTAACTGTTCTCATGTAGCCTGAAATAAATGATTTTGTTTTCGTTTTTATTTGATTTTATGGTACATATTTGTTGATCCAATTACCCCCGAGTTTGGGGCGAATCGGATATTTCTCAAGTTAATATTTTTGGTTTGTGAAAGGAAAGATTTAAGTTTTTTTATAAAAAAATATTACGTGTAGATATCTACAATAAAGACTGATTGTTGTTTAATTAATAAATGTAACTAACAATAAACAGAAGTTGCTTTTTTTTAACCTTAACGTCAAAATGATCCGATTTTAGTTCAGTAGTTACGAAGGCTATAATGCAATTTAGTTATACAGTATAATTTAGTTCAGTAGCAATTTAGTTATACAGTACAATTTATTTCAGTAGTTGCGAAGCCTATAATGCAAACAAAAAAAAATTATAATTAAATCTTTCCTATTATATTATTAGTGTAGATATCAATACATAACGCGAGTGTTCCCCAAAATGGTTCCAGACCTGCCCTTGTTAACACAAAGTGCACCTACTCCTAGTTTGTGTTGTAAGCTGTCAGTTTTATTAATTATATTTTATTTTAACTTTTATCTAATTTAATTTGATGGAAATGAATTTAAATGACAAAAACATTTTATTTATTTGATATTATTTAATGTTATTAGTTTTTATTTATTACTTTTATCAGAAAATATTTTTTATTGCTGTTTGTTTTAATATAATTTTAATTTGTGTAATTTATAAAATTAATGTATGAAATTTTATATGGGCTACATGCCTGATGTAAAGATTAATAATAATAATAGAGAAACTGGTGCTCTAAGTTAAAAAGCTTCCGATGTGGTTTTAGTAAGCGTACATGTCTGTAGGTACGCTTACTAAAACCGTAAACATTTCATAAAATAAAATATTTCACTGAGGCTACAGCAGGTGCATTATGTAGTCGACTTTATATTCCCGTTTCCATTCTGAAGGCAAGTGCGATAAGCGAAATTGCCTTGCTTTTGTAACAAACGCTACTAAAAAGTATCAAAAATATAAGGTTGTTGTGTAGAAACTTGGATCGAGTCGCTCCGTTTTGCGATTCTGTATATTTTCAAGTTAAAAAAATAATATGAACTATCAAATTTATTCATAGATTCCATTGCTAAAGTGACTATAGAGTTGATTGTTTAAATACTGCACTGCTTTACAAACTGAATCCAAATTGGCTGCGACTACCAATGTTTATAAAAAAATATTGTTAAACAGTTTTTAAAATTGAAGTTTTTTCTATTTTTCACAACAATTTCTTGGACTTGATGCGTTTTTAAAAGTGAACTATATTTGTAAGCATTTGTTTGGCTAACTTACTGCGTATGTGCAATGAGTGGATTAGCAACCAGTGGGTCTACGAGAAATAGATATCCCTCGTGGTACTCGTACCACTACTGGGTCTACGAGAAATAGGCCTCCCTCGTGGTACCATCAGTGGACTACGAGAAATAGTCCTCCCTCGTGGTATCACTAGTGGGTCTACGAGAAATAAGTATCTCTCGTGGAACCACCAGTGAGACAAATTACTGGTTCCACGAGAATATACGCCTCCTTAGTAACTAACTACTGTTTTATCTTGAGATTACGTGGAAAGTTATTTACGTTCCCAGTTTTCCATAGTAACATATAATCAGGAAACGATGTATCTTACGTGTACATTTTAAGAAGTTCGCTATTTTGCATCTAGTTGGCCTTTTGAGAAGTTGGCACTACGCGATGAAACGTAAATTTTCCATTTACCAATAAAATTCTCGGATCTTATTTTAAAGCTGTATGTCTAGAACACATATACCTACACAAGCAATACCCACGCATTATGTACTCATAGTAACAAATAATCTATATATTTAATACGACAATTTGTCTGTCTGTCCGTCCGTCGCGTTTTTCAATTATAATTAATAATACATACATTTGCATGAAATATTATTATTTATTTATTTTTTTAATTTTGAGGCGATACAAAGTTCACCGGGATAACTAGTACTAATTTAATGGGACGACTTGGAAACCGCTTGTTGAAAATTTTACTAAAGTATAATTAGAAAATTTTGAGCGGTCAATTAAAATAGACGGCCTTGAAACTTATGATCCTTCTTTGAACAAGAGACTCAGCTATCTATATTTGCTTCGGTTTACCTACTAATTTAATTTTGACATTTTAAACATTTAGTAAAGTTTATCGTGACCCAAATTACAAACGAGACTGACAGAGTGAAATCGAGTGACCACGAAAAGTAGAGTAAAAACTCTTTTTAGCTGTGTGTACACCATAATTATGTATGTGTAAAAGAGGTCACATATACGGTCACGTACACTGCACAACTTACACAAATGCAAAGCTCCGCTTATCCCGAACTTATCTCGAACTGTACCTTATTAAGCTTTTGGCTGATAAATGTTTCGGAGTACAGATGGTTATTGATTTTCTATTGTATATACGTAATATGGTGCTCGGTGTGTGGGACCAAGTAAACTACAGGCATGAAAACAAGCGAAGAGGCCACACAGCTGGCCAAAGTCCGCCGAGCGCCATTGGAAATGCCTTCCAGTGTCACCAGAGACACCCGCAGCAATGAACATGGGAGCGGCCGCAAACTCGCGGAATTAAAAAAAAAAACAAAAAAAAAATGGCATGATACAAACTCTGCATAATCCGATTTTTTTTATTGAAATTGAATGTCTACGATCAATTTTGTGAAGAACTATCGCGCTAATTATTAAGTATTATTAATGGTAAAAAGTTTAGTTTATTAGTTTTTTAGTTAGTTAGATTAACAAAACAAGAAATACAACAGAATTATTAATTGCAAGGATACAAATAAAGTAAATAGCCCGACATCTAAATAAAATAACAATTAATTTTACCAAGTGAATTGCCCCGTTACCTAATTTACTGTCTGACTTTGCCGCATCGTCTGCCAAATATTGTGACTCAGACGCATTAGTAACGCATACATAATTATCATTATGCTGTTTGTTAGTTTATAATTATACTCACCCACAGAATCACGTTCTCACCCCCGATGGGATAAGCAGAGACCTTTATAACGAACACGTTTCACCAATCATTTTGTTGGTCCCAGATAAAAGGAGAACTCTCTGCAAGAAAAGAGATAAGGATAATGGATTTTATCTAAAGATATTGATAGGGCTCCTTAGCAATTTATATTACACTAGCGGACGCCCGCGGTTTCGCACGCTTGACAAATTATATACACAAAAACCTTCTTCGAGAACCACTCTATCCATTGGTGAAAACCGCATAAAACTCCGTTGCGTAGTTTTAAAGATCTAAGCATACATACGGAACGGGTGACTTTGTTTTATACTATACTAGCGACCCGCCCCAGCTTCGCACGGGTGCAATGTAGTCTATGTAGCACGTCAGTCTTAAAATTCAAATATCCCAATGCAAAAATTTGTATGCTATTTGCATAGGTGGAATGATTGTCTTTATCTGTGGTAGAATGATTGTCTTTATCTGTGGTAGATAGAATGATTGTCTTTATCTGTGGTATAGAATTGTAGAATTAGATTCGTCTTTGAATTTCAATGCCAAACAATGTTTACACACTACTGACATGCTACCTATTGATACTATACAATCGTCATTGTAAGGAATCGATGGATCATAATTCATGGCAGAATTTTCTTTATTTACCCATGGCTCTCTGTATTTGATGTCTATTTCTATCTTGGCTGAGGCGAGCCTCAAGCTCTGCAGACGATTCTCTGGCTCTCTGTAATCGATGTCTACCCCTATCCTGGCTGAGGCGAGCCTCAAAGCTCGGCAGACGATTCTCTGGCTCTCCGCACACTATGCCTTTCCCGATCCTGGCTGCGGCGAGCCTCACGCTCAACTGAGGATTCTCTTACTCTTTCAGCTCTATATCTAGCTCGAAGCTGGCTGAGCCGAGCCTAACGTTCCCTTGACGATTCTTCGTCTCTAGCTGAACGTGCTCTTTGGGCATTCCTTGTACCGACGTATGTTTGAACGACAACGTCTTTCAGACATGAATTTATACCTATCCTATTCAGTTCTTTTTTGAACTCAAATACCTACCTTACCTGAAACTGCTTTTTTTGCTGTAATTCAAAATTGTTTAATTCTAATCCTATCCACCCCGCCGTGTGGTGGCCGGCAGAATAGAATAGCCCCAACCCATATCCTCCCGTGGATGTCGTACGAGGCGAATAAGGGAGTGTGTGGAAAGTACTGACCCCCTGTAACTTTTCCACACACAAAAGCGGATGTCCCACCTAACCCAACCTAATCAACTAAACCTAAACAACGACCTCTGTCCTTGCACCAGCACAATGTCGCAAACCTTTAACCTAACCAAGCAACTCCTTCCTACTCATCATGACCCCACGAACTTCCCACCAACATAATCTCGCAAACCCTCAACCACCTTATTTATAACTGCCCCAGATACACTTAACTCACTCCTCCACCACATTACCTATATCGTAAATCAACTAAAACACTCTAACGGCACATAACATCTAAACACTTCACTAACTAAACAATCAACTTGCAAACGGTTCCAGGAGAAGGCGTATACCATAAGCGCCACTCCTGAAACTAAAACCCAATTGACTCACCAAAAAAAAAAAAAAATCTTATCCACCAAATAAGTGCGGTTTAAAAATGAACCTTATTACCGACTAAAAGTAATTCTTACGTGCTTTTCCGTTCTACAAGTTTTTCGAAATTGTATGTCAATTTCGAAAAACTTGTAGAACGGAAAAGCACGTAAGAATTACTTTTACATAATTAAAAAAATGTTTTAATCTAATTCCTATCCAACCAAGGTAGGTACCTAATATGAATTTCGAAAAAAATGTCGAATGAATTGAATGAATGAAAATGAATTTTGAATGAAAAAGAAAATACTATCATACAATTTACAATACACTACCTATTAATCTGTAATATCTTCGAAAATATTCATTTAAATTACATGCATACAAAATGTATTTAAAGTACTTAATTGGATAAGGAAATATGCTGTATTGCTTAAAATCGCTGTGTGTTCACTGCCGTCATTTGGCCACCGCCCGGCCGCGTCGCCGCGCTCGTATTTTTTTTTCATTACGAGATAAATATCTCTTAAGGGCCCAGGCCGCGCACGGATAAAGTCGATTTTGAGCGACAGCAGCGCTATTGTTGCCCGAATCATCCGATGGGCGGGTGAATGACCCAGAGAGCGCGATTTTGAAAATGTTTTGCGACAAACGTTCCACGTTGAGTTATTGTTATTGAAGTTGAATATTTACAGCATAACAAAAATGTTGAATTATTGGAAATAAACGACTGCCTATTTGTAAAATATTCCAAGAGTAGTTTTCGTTATAAAATGATCCTAATTACTAGATAAATAAATAAGAGTAGTTTGAGACACAATTTTTATGATTTTCTATTTATAATAAACAATCAAGAGCAGGTCCGGACTGACCTTTTTGTATTCTACTTACCTAAAATTCCAACTACGAGTACCTATGTATTTATTTGTAATTTTACTACCAAAGTTTATTCTTATTTCGTAAAATTTTCATTCAATAAAATAATTGCAAATTCAGTAGGAAGTACGGTCGAAATAACATCACGCCTTTCCTCGCTAGTGTTTATATCTACGCAAGGAAATGTGCCTATTGCGTAAACTCAAATACTTTTTGCTTACGATCACCTCGCAATCTAAAAAATCTTCTAGGGTTGTACAAAAAATTGTCAATAAATGAAACACAAGTATAAAAATGGTTCATATAATTAAAAGTAAACAAAATATGAGTCGCCACCTAAAAAGCGTGCTAGGGTTGTACAAAAATTAGTTATAAACAAACATGAAATTTATAAATTATTCATATACTTAATTAAACGAAAGTAAACAATAACAAAATATGAGTTTAAGAGTTTCTAATGTTTTTTTCATTTTAATGATTACTGATCAAATTCTGATTTCTACTAATTTGATGATAAAATCAATTGCTATTGCAAAACCTATCAGAATGAAAATGTTACCAGCTGCCCGATTCACGTAATAAAAACCGTAGCGTAGTGACTTAAAAATGTCACTTCGCACACTTTTTAACCGACTTCAAAAAAGAAGAAGATTCTCAATTCGCTGTATTTTTTGAACCGATTTTGATGATTTTTTTTTTTATTTGAAAGCTGGTGATCCCGTGTGGTCACATTTTAATTTCATTAGGATCGGACCTTGGGTTTACACCAGGTAACTCTTCAAAATCGTATAGGAATTGTATAGAAATTGAGCTATTGGAAGATTTATGACAATCCAAGACTAGATAAGTAAGTGCGTTAAAAACAGAAAACCAAAAGGCGATTTCTAAGTTTCTAAGTTAAAACGACTTTTGAACTGGCGTGTTTACGTGAATCGACCGGCTGGGTAGTTAAGTAACCTCAGTCTCTTTCAAAATCATTAGACGTTCTTCTCTTTCAAAACACGTAAAGCTCTTTCTTTCCTCTCTTTCATAGCCTCTATGACATTGGGCGGGTCACGAATAGGCATGCTTCGTGACTGCCGAGGATCAACTAATTCTGGAAGGAGGCAATCGTAATAAAATCTAACTAATTTCATCTCCATTTTCTCCTTCCAAAATTTGTCGTCCTTTTCTATAATATAAACTTTCATAGGTACAGTAGCACCAAACCAGATGCCAAGCATGCAAACGTTTCTTTTAGTTATATGTAGCTGTCCCTGAATTTGGAAATACCAGTAATGATTTTTATTTATGACATAACCCTTGGAAGCCTTGTCCTTAACCCAAAAGGTATGTTTGGCCATTGCTTCATCAAGAGTCATGCCAGCTAAAGAATGTGGGCACTTAATTTCAATTAAACCGTTTGCATAAATGCCATCTGGTGTAGTACCAAGAAATTCATATTGATCGTCGACGAACAAACCGCAACCTTGTATACTAATATTCTCTTGAATTTCTAACTGTCTAATTGCAGTTTCTTCGTTTTCGATACCGTACCGTACAGCAGGCAAACTGGAGATATTACTACCATAAACGATTTTACAAACAAGAGCAGCACAACTTGTGCTCTCTCGTTTTTTACAAACTTCCCCGAACGATGATGAGGTTAGTAATTTTCTCCTTGTACTCATCCACTCAGCACTACTTCTTTGCTAATGGGTCGACCTTTCAAGCTCCTCTCTTTCAGCACAAGACAACTTTTTAACAATTCTGGACTCAGATCAGGTTTTTCGCAGTTTGGTCCATAGTGAGCGTCTTTCGATACAGCGCTGTGGCTTTTTTTCAATCTTAACTTAGGTTTAGCAATTAAACGGTTTCTACGATTACTATTTTCCACTTTCGCGATCAAAGGATTAGGACTAGATTTAAATATGACTTCATGAGTTTTACTATGAATCGATCCCGTATTAAAAGACACAACAGCAGCTGCGCATCGGCCCGCATAAGAACCACGGGAAGAATAATTTACACGCTTACCCCCAACTAATTTGGCAATTACTCCGTTAAAACTTTCAACTATATTACTTGTGCAATTATGAATTAAACTTCTAGAATGATATGACAGTCTTTTACTTAAAATTTCTACCGCGTCCATTAATCCGCATCCAACAATTGCTGGAAGTAACCCAACAGGTTCTATTCGACGAGTGTCAGGTCTACAAAAATATTACTACAAAAATAATAAAAATAGGCCCCGATTGCTAAATACGCTATATTACAATGGTGTTGTTATTTATTTTTATTACACATTTTCATTTTTTAATCTGTCGGGTTTTAACATTTTTATTGTTTATTTATTTATATTCATAACTGACGAAGACAAATATAAAAGTGCAAAAGAATTCATACAATATTATGTTCGTGATGAACAGAAATTATAAATTTCCTTTACGCTATACGTATTGGTTTTTTATGGCGTCACTTATTCTATGTCACTCGGGCTTAGAAGACAATTCTAATGATACTAAAAACATTAAAATCGGTTCAATAATTTTGAACTTATCGTGCCACAAAGATATATTACTTAGTATACATACATACATACGTACACCAGTCGCGTAAAAGATAATATTTTACAAAAAAAATTCTTGATTTTGGTAAAATACGAGATTTGAACGTGAATTTTCTTTTGAGAAAGTAATTGAGAAGTATGTGTTTGTCTCACAATGAAAATAATAAATATTGCAAAAAAAAACTGTAGGTACTGAGATTTTGTCTTCGCCCATCACTAGCTAGTTTGTTTATTTATGTAACAAGTCTACAAGAATTACGTATAACAACTTACCTCTATACAGCGCGTAGCAGTGTTGCTCGGAGTCTCGGCCTGAAGGTTTTCTTCATTTTCAGTACTGGAAATATTATTCATCAATATCCACTTTTTATTTATTTTGTAATTTTTGTACAACCCTACGCCAGGCACGGCGCGCGCGCGCCCGTGCAATTTCTGATAGGAAACATACCTACTTCCACATATTTAGACATGATGAACATGAAAACTAATAATACTGTAACTAATAATAGTGTAAGCAAACTCATTGCTTTGAAATACATAAATATATGAAAACTAATACTATATTATGTAATAAAATTTATTATTATGAAAATTGTTCCTATAGAAATTGACTTTATTACTTATATAGATATTGAAATTACGTAATTATTACCTACTGGACATTGTAATTTTTCTTCTTAGACTGACATACCTAATTGTGTACCTATCTAATTACATGTCAAATCAATATTTACATGCTGTTGTAGGTATATGTCTGAATCAGGCGATCTAAATCATTGTACCTATTTGCTTTGTAATGTACCTACCCTGTTCAAAATGCAAATAGATTATATTATTATTACTACTAAGACATGATAAGCATACACACAAATAAAAGTAATAAAACTAGGATTTTTACTTGACACTAACACAAATCTAGTAAATTTTTTCTAGGTATTTAGGACAAGACGTAGTCAAGTAGGCAGGTAAATAAATAAGTAGGGAGGAACTTACATTTTATTCCGAGATCTTTTGGCTTTCACGTTTTTATAATGCGTACTAAATTTTCTTTTCGCTGGCATGGCACTCAGCAAATTATCCTGCGAAAAGAGACCCTCGATTACCAATTACGTTTATGATACCTATTGCCTTTATCATGTTGAAAAATCTATGTATGTCGTGCAGAGAACTATGTACCCCGCCAGTTCATATCTCGAGAAAATAAGGTGGGCAGGGCTTTGATTGTTTCAAGCCTGAATTGATACCTACTTTACAAGGTTCATAAAATGACCTACGCAACAAAGTAAATAATTTTGTATTTCTTACGATTTATATCTAGTTCCATCATGGTTTTCTTTCAGACTTTCATTATATCGGTACTTTCTATTTACTGAAAGTAAATTAGTTATAAAAATATTGTACTTACAGTTTTTCACAAAAAACACAAATTCACAACACGTAATTTTGCTGTAGCATCCGACACGCGTGGAGTCACTTTGAAATTCTATGGCGCACTGGCGATTAGTTGCGACGATCGTTCTATCGGGACGCGTTTGAATTTGCATACATTTTTCTATGGAGAATTTACGTAAAACATATCTAGATTTTAGGGCTTTAAAAGGGGAAGTCTTTGTTTGTAAAGGTACAAAAAAAAGTACATGGTTATATTTATTGGCTTTTTCAGTGTTCAAAAAGTGTTTCTTTTTATCAATTTGTGTTGATTTATTGGGTTAAATCTGAAAAATACGAAGGCAGGTTTTCGAATTTTTTCTCAATTTTGTGCGTTTGTTGACGTTTATTATATAACAACTACAGGGTTTTAAGAGTTAAAATTAGCACTAACATCATTTTTGGTCTTTCATTTTAATATATACAAATTATCGTTGTTATTAATCATATGTAAATAGGTTAAATATGAAAAATCGTAACACTCTTTTCGGTGATTTTCACGATCTGGGCCCTTAAGTCTTTCGTCGAAATTATATGCCTTGAATGGCAATTTTGGTCTACATTAAATGCACAACGTATGTAACGTATTCAATTAGATAAGGAATAATACTGCATTGTTAAAAATAGCTTGGCAAATGACACATTATTTTTTTGACATTTATAAAAGATAAAATGGTTACTGTGAGTTATCCTTAAGAGATAGACATAATTTATCCCGGACTTTTTTGTAGATCTTTCTATGGTGTACAATACTGTAGTACATTATTTTGATCTGTCTTGTAGGGTTTCGTCAGCGTTTGCAATGAAAGCGCAAAAAATGTGTTTATTTACGACATTAACATTAGAAACCTCTAAAATTATCGGTGATACTCTAATATATTATACATTTAATATATATATACCCCTTCCTGTTGAATCACTCTATCTATTAAAACCGCATCAAAATCCGTTCCGTAGTTTCAAAGATCTAAGCATACATAGGGACAGATAGACAGCGGAAGCGACTTTGTTTTATACTATGTAGTAATTATGACTATGATGATTGAATACTGTTAATTGGTATACTAAGGTATAAATATTAGGCTACCTACCTCAGTTGAACTTAAGTTTATATCAGTAGGGTTTTTGGATTTTTAAATTCGAGATTGTTGAATCTTATTTTCCATCCATTTAAATTTACCTCAGCAAGTTTATTTATTGGATAATTTTATCCAATAAATAAGTTTATTTGCTTGATTGAATGAGATACTAAAATGTAGAGTGCTGTCTCAATGTTGACTGACTTAAAAAGCAAATTCAACATAATTCAATCAGACGGTTCCAGATTAAGAGCTAGCTAAGTAGAATATTGTTTTTAGCGATAATTGTAAGGGATCTTTGTACATGCCGGGCGCCACTGGAAATACCTTATGCGTGCACAAATGCACGGAATTAAAAAAAGGGATCTTATTGTAGTTATAATTCATGCAAACTTATACTAGGTATGCAATGCAGGGGCGGGGCCCCACGTGATTAATTCTACGTCCTCGTCGTCCGCCCTGGACCCCAACCTGCTTCCGGTAACGCAGTGGCAGGTTGGGTGACCGAACGTCTTAATCCTTACTTGTGACCATTAAAAGCGATTTTATTATTACGATGAATAATCCTGTAGAGACCCCCGGTCCCGACACTGCCCTTTCCCGGGCGGTGTCGGCCGACGACCTTATGCACGAACAAATGACTCCGATGCCTATCGATTTGGGGGCTCGCGCCGCGCTGCCTAGTCGCAGCGCGATGTCGACGCCCCAAGGAACTGATGCTGCTGGGACTGACGATGGGTCAGCTCCCAGCAGTGTCAAGAAGAAGGGCCGCTCTTCTGCGACGAAGAAGAGGACCCTCGAGGAGAAGGGGGGGCCGCCGCGCGACCGTAGCACCAGCTGCTCCGGGTGGGGGTCCCTCCTCTCCAGCGATTCGGAGGAGGAGGTGCCGGTCAAGACGGTGCGTACGCGTCTCGACGCGTACAGAAGGCCGCCAACTCCTCCTCCGTCCTCGGTCCAACTGTCCCAGCGAAGTCGCCGGGAAATCGGTGGGCCGCCCGCGCGGGAGCTGATGAGCGTGTTTGCCCGCATGAACGCGGCCATGCGGGGCAACAGGAACGTGGCGGGGAGGAAGAAGATTGTGGCTTCACTGGTGGATGAAGCCCAATCTTCCCTCAACAAGCTCCTCACGCGGAGCGTCACCAAGGAGGAGGCGAGGCTCCGGAAGCAGGTGACGAGCCTGGAGGCGGAGCTCGCTGCTTCCAGGAAGCAGATGGATGACCTGTGGCGGGAGGTCGCTGACTTGACCAAGGTGGTCAAGTCGCCTCCCGGTCCCATGCTGCCGCCTCCTCCTCCGACGGCTGGACCAGCGCCGAAGACGGCGCCACCCACGGCGCCCACCACGGCACCCACCAAGGCGTCCACCACGGCGCCAACCACGGCATCCACCAAGGCGCCCACCACGACACCCACCATGGCGCCCACCACGGCACCCAACACGGCGTCCGGATCGCCGCCACAGCCTGTGCCGACTATGGTACAGGTCCTGACGGCGATCGAGAGGCACCTCGCGGTCCTGGAGAACCGGGCGTACCGCCCTCCGCTAGCACGTCCCGCGTTCTCATACGCGGCGGCTGTTGGCGTTTCTCCCGCTCCAGGACCAAGCGGCACACCCGCTGACAGCCGCCCCGCTCCGCCCCAGTCCGCTCCAGCGTACCGGTTGCCGGCCGAGACCGCGGCCCAGGCGCGGAAGGCGAAGAGGCGCGGCAAGAAGAGCGGCACCCCTGCCGCCTCCTCTTCCTCTTACGCTCCCGCTGCTTCTTTACATCCCTCCCGTCCGGAGGTAGTGGGGGCCAAGAAGAGGAAGACGAAGGCCGCCGAGAAAGCGGCCAAGAAAGTGGCCAAAGCCGCCGCGGTGAAGGCGCCGAAGAGGCCCCGCGCTCCTCGCTCCACAGCCGTCGTCCTTACGATGACGACGGAGGGTGTGGAGAGGGGTGTGGGGTACGCTGATGTCCTGAGGACCGTGAAGTCCTCAGTCAACCTCTCAGCCCTCGATATCCAGGGGGGTCTCCGGTGCAAGACGACACGCACCGGGGCTCGCCTCCTCGAGGTCTCCGGCGCCTCCAGCGGCCCTAAAGCTGACGCCCTAGCAGCGCAGCTTAGGGACGCACTGGACGCAGAAGCCGTCCGCGTCACGAGACCCACCAAATGCGCTGCAATGCGCATCACGGGTCTGGATGACGCGGCCACGACGGAGGAAGTAATCTCCGCCGTCGTGGAGGCGGGCGGCTGCCCCCGTGACCAGGTGAAGGCTGGAGACATCTCCTTCGGCTCCACTGGTCATGGGATGACAGTCGTCCAGTGCCCCGTCGCGGCGGCACTGAAAGTGACGGACGGACGAAGCCTCCTCGTAGGGGGCTTCCTAAAGGCGCAGGTGCACCTCCTTCGTGCCCGGGAAACCAGATGTTTGAACTTCGGACCACATTTCCGAAGTTTGGTCCCCAAGGTGACACAGGCATCGGTCGCGCTTTCGCGACTGATGCCCAACCTAAAGGGACCCAACGCTTCCTGCAGGAGACTGTACCTGGGGATCGTGCGGAGTATGGCCCTATACGGGGCTCCCGTATGGGCGGCGCGGTTGACGGCCAACAACTCAACGCTCCTTAACAGACCGTTGAGGACCTTGGCCGTCAAAACAATAAGGGACTACCGCACGATCTCTGGAGAGGCTGCATGTCTCCTAGCCGGGACCCCTCCATGGGACCTGGAAGCGAGAGCCCTTGCGTCATTGTTCCAATGGCGCAAGGAGGCGCTGGAGCGGGACCACAGGCCTCCGTCTCGAGAAATTGATGACCGGCGGTCCCAACTCCGCCAGGATCTCATGGAGTCATGGAGGGTGCGACTTGAGCAACCCAAGTGGGGTGCCACCATCATCACGGCGGTGAGACCGATCATGGACGATTGGCTGCAGAGGCAGCATGGTGACCTCACGTATCGTGCGACGCAGATCGTTACCGGGCATGGATGCTTCGGTAGCTATCTGTTTCGCATCCATCGTGAGGTCACACCCCGGTGTCAACACTGCGAGGTTTCCGACGACGACACCGCACTCCACACGTTGGTGGAGTGCTCAGCGTGGGCGAGTCAGCGCCGGGACCTCGTAGTGGGTCTGGGCGTGGAGCCCACGTTAGACCCATGCTCCAAGCCATGGTCTCCAGCGGGAGTAGGTGGAACGCGGCCGTGTCCATCTGCGAGCAAGTCGTGCTCGCCAAGGAGGCGGCCGAGAGGGAGAGGGAGCGTACCCTCCCCGCCGAGTTCCGTAGTCAGCGGCGAGGGCGCCGCAGACTCATCTACGCCCAAGACCATCGACCTCCATGATCGGGGCCTGAGGACGGCGGGATCGCCACCCGTCGTCCTTACAGAAGCAGGCTAGAAGGGTTGCGTGCTGCGGGGCTTTTGCCCCATAGCACGCAACCAGATTCACTCACTGACGCGGGATAAAACCCTACCCCAACGACGCGGGATTTTCATCCCGACCCAACCACCGCAGAGACCACAGAGGTGGTCAAAGTCCGCCGGGCGCCACTGGAAATACGTTCTGCTTGTAACCAGAGACGCCCGGCAACGGACGTTAGAGTGGCCGCGGCCTTGGGCCGCGGAATTAAAAAAAAAACAAAAAGACTAGAACACATTGTAGGTACTTAATACATATCTGCTGCTAACATACAATAAGTCAATACATTTGGTCAAAATCGGTCGAGCCGTTTCGGAGGAGTTGGCACACAAACGATTTACACTTGTCGTCTAAGATTGAGCTTCGCTTCGCTCTGCTCAATAAGTTTACACACACACGTATCACACCTATATCCCCGCAGGGGTAGGCAGAGGTGCATTACACACCCAAAACTTGCCAACAGTATTTTTAATGCCATGTAATAGGGGGCAAGCATATTGCCGTCACCGGGCACACATATAATGGGTTATGTCCAAAATGGCCGAATGAATTTAATAAAACAAGTTTACACCAACTCTCTTTCTTCTGCATATCAATGATATGCTATCCCTCGGGAACATTCATTGCTATGCAGATGACAGCACACTGCACGGGAGTTACTCGGTTCGTCCGACGGCGGGGCGATCTGAGATTGAGGAGGAGAGACAACGACTCGTGGCTGATCTCGACCGTAACCTCGACAGTATCTCTCAATGGGGTACCGAGAACCTGGTCGAGTTCAATGCCCGCAAAACACAGGCGTGTGCATTTACTGCGAAGAAATCCCCTTTCCTTCCCCTACCCTCTCTTCAGAATGCATTATTACCGATGAAGGACAACCTTGATATCCTTGGCATAGACGTTCGTCGAGAGCTCAATAATAAAAACTACATCGAAAGATGTATAGGGCTAGCTTCGCGGAAACTAGGAATACTGAATAAGGTAAAGAGATTCTTACACCGGACCAGAGGTGTCTGCTGTACAAGACGCAGATTAGACCCTGCGTCGAATACTGCTCTCACCTCTGGGACGGCTCCGCGAAGTATCTGCTGGACGCTCTCGACGCTATGCATCCGTATTATAGATTGTCCGGAGGTAACGGGAAGCCTTGAGCCGCTAGTTCAGCGCCGAACAATAGCTTCCTTGGCCGCATTCTACCGTATTTACCACGGCGAGTGTTCTGAAGAGCTCTTCAATCTGATCCCACCCTCTTCCTTCGGATCCCGAACGACTCGTGCCGGGCAGAGATGCCACCTCCACACAGTGGATAGCATGTTCGCGAGAACCGAACGTTTTAAACGTTCGTTTCTCTGCCGAACGATAGTGGCCTGGAACGCCCTGCCTGTGCACGTGTTTCCTCCCACATATAATCCTGGGTTCTTTAAGCGGAGCGTGAAGAGGCACATCAGTAGGTCGTCAAGTTGAGGGCCACTCTCAATAGTAATGTGTGCTGTGAGAGTGGCCCACAATCGCTAGATGTCGTCACGACTTACCACCAGGCGGGCGGCGTCAATTTGGCGAACCAAATATAAAAAAAAAAAAAAAAAAAAATGGACTTAGAAACAGAATGCGAGTGTGTGTGCGAAACAGAGGTGAACCTATTGAACACGAAAGATAAAATAAAATACATTTGTTGTACATACCTATTTGAATTGTTTTATTTTATTTTGTAACCTAATTGATAAATTTTACGGTAAGTTTTACTACTACTTTTAAGAGTTTCATCAAAGATAATTCCAAGACTTCCAATAGCAGCTTAGCTTGTTATACCTTGTTGAATAGCTAATGAAATGTAGATATTTGTAAGCGTGTCTGCAGCCTAGGTGTGATAGATTTATTTTTTACTATCGCTGGTAGAAGTTTGATTTGTACTGATTTTTTATTGATGCTATAACTATCAATCTTCTATCTACGACCCATTTAGTTGAGGTAGGTAACTCTAATTTTATTTTTCATAATGATGAAGAAACTAATCTGCTATACAAAAATCGTATAAAAATAAAAAATTGAACAAAAATAAACGAAAAAGATAGGCCAATAGACAAAAAATCGGCATTTTTTCAAAAAAATCTTCAAAGCCTTATAACTTGAAAAGGGTTAGGGTGGGGGGCAGAAGCCTAAGGTGAGATTTGTCAGAAATGGTGGGAACTACCACCCCACGACTTTGCGACCCCGGGGTTCGCACGACTTACCAGGTAACCCTGTATACGCATAGGTATAAATATGCTAACAGCTACATACAACGACGGTGATTAGCAGGACTTCACAAAGGTTTTATCACGCTACTATAATACATTCGTTTGTGTTTATGCTGACTCAGTTCGTGATACCACAGAATAATCACAGGTTTAGAAGGATAGTGTTTAGTATTAGTAGAATTGGTTAGCGTTTTAACTATTATCATAATCAGTTATGCCACTGTTTAATATTTATATTCCAAAGGCTTTCGTAAGTTTTGTGATTATTCTTTGATTATTTATCGGACGGAACCAGAGAACTAATAACGTATTTTAATGGATATTTTAGTGGACGAAAACGCGTAAATTATCTTTTATATGGCCTGAAACAACTGTCGATAAAAACAGTACCCAAGCCTGTCAACAAAGTGACAACTTGTTTGCGGTCTCCAAAGTAGAAAGTACTTTTTCAGACAATAGGGGTGTATAAGATTGATTGCAGCTGTGGCAGTTCCTACATAGGCCAAACAAAGCGAACAATCGCAGAACGTGTCAAAGAACACATTGCTGCAATCAAAAACTTACAGACTCAAAAGTCAGCCGTTGCCTAGCACCTGTTACAGGGAGACCCTAACCACTGGATTGAGTTCCATCACTTGAAGGTCCTATCAACCGATCGTCACTAATACGCGAGGTTGGCACGTGAAGCCGTTGAAATTTAAAAACATAAAAAATTCAATGGGAAGATGGATACAGACTGCCATTATCGTGGGACCCTGTGATTTATAAAAACCAAAAACTGGAACGCACAACCGGAGTCTGCCCGGGTGGACGTCGTACGTGTAGTGTGCAGGGACCTTAGCAAAGTTAAATCAAGACCCGGTGAAGGTAGATGAAGAATCTGTCCTCGCCTCTCGCTATCGACGTCGCCAGCTCCATTCAGTCTGTGCCACGGCCCGATGTAACTCGGTCGAAACGTCAGGCCATATAAAAGGTAATTTACGCGTTTAAGTCCCGAAAACTTAATTATTAAAATGTATTTAGAACACGAAAAACCATTAAAATAACGTATTATTATTTTTTTCATATTATGTTCACAATTGAAGCTTAACAAAATCTCACAACATAATCCGTCTAAGCCAATATTGCGTCCACAAGGTGGCAATACTGAGGACCAGAGGTATTGAATTAATGAAACTTACACACGACGCGAATGTCGTATCTAATTGCACAACTGTGGTATTGGGTTGATTAACCGATACAGGTTACTAAGAGGATTGCTCATAGCTCCGCATTCGTTCTGGCTGTAGGCCAGCGCGGCGACACTGTGACTGAGTGGGGTTAATAGGGCTGGTACTTGTAGATTTGCTTGAAAAATTATTGCGTTTACATTAAGGTGGTTACACATTTATGTGAACAGCAAATTCTTTTATTGCGTGGTACATTGCATATTATGTTTCTTGCACATTGCATTACATTTTGTAATAATTATATGTATTTTTCAGTTTAATGTATTTATCCATGGGCCGTAGAATAAGTTAATATAACATCTTGTAACTGTTCTCATGTAGCCTTTTTTTAATATGTAAAATAAAATAAATATAATAAAATACATGAATATAATAAATAAAAATGAATTGCGTAAGTGTGCACCTAACTTCAAGCGCTTTACAATTATTATCAAAATTCAAATTTAGTGTTTATTACAATAGGCATCGTTTATGCGATTCATATTATTTTAAAATATTTGTAAAAAAAATATATCTACATGTAGATATTATTATTAGGTATGCCACAAGCATGTCACAATTTACAAATTGTGTAAAGTTTTAACCAATTTAGTTAAGTACTGATGATTAATCAGTTCATATTATTTATTGAATCTTATGAACGTAATAAAGTAACTAGTAGCGAGAAGAAAAATTACAGGTGCCAACCCTATAACAAACAATACTTGCTGTCCACCTCACTATAATATATGAGCGGGGCTGTCGTTGCGTAGAGTACGCAAACATGCCTGTGTGACCATTGCTTTACAGTCTACCATTTAGGCGCCATTAATGTAATTCTTGAAAGAAATAAAAAATAACCGACTTCAAAAAAGGACGAGGTTCTCTATTCGACAGTATGTTTTTTGGGGTCCCATTTTAATTTGGTCCCATTCCAGAAATTATTTGGTCCCACTCCGGTAAGTTGAAGTCGGTTTTTGTGTCAATGTTTGACGTGTTTTTAATATAATATGAGAATATAATGAAGAATTAGTGATGTTGCATAATTTTATAAATTTATTATTGCGTAGGAAAATGTATAACCCACTGACAAGTTATCTAAATTACTCCCGATATATCAGTATTCTACAGCTTTGCTTATTAAATTATATGTTCGTTCGTGTTTTCAAAATATGTTGGGTCTACTTATTTTGAAAACACGTTGGGACGACGGATGTAAAGATCTATGCAGAAAAATTAACTACATAAACGCGTAAATTACCTTATATAGGATGTCCCATAGGATGAGCCGGTTTAGGCTTGACGCCGACTTATGGGATACCCTGTATATAGCCTAAAACTTAACTATTAAAATGTTTTTAGAACGCGAAAGTTTAAAATCCATTAAATTAACTAATATATCAGACGAGATCTTCAAAGGTCTTTACAAATAACTGTTCTAGGGAGGTCTCAAACAGAGCAACGACAACAGAGCGTTTTAACGGACTCACGGAACTTGTAAAGCAAAGTCACGTGATCAATCCTTCGAGTTAAAAATAGATGATAAACACATTAAAACTGATTCTGCAGTGGCCAATGCATTTGAATCTTTTTTCTCAAATGTTGCAATCACTTAAATCTAGTGTTGATAAATGTAGAGTTAACTTTGATTTTCAGTATCTTGACTCTTAAAACTTAAAACTTTTAAACAACTAAATATAAAAAATACTGAGAATCTTTGGGGCATTTCAACCAATATAATAAAATCAATAGTGCCCGCTATAATGCCTCACCTTGCATTCATATTCAATAAATGTATAGATGAAAATCAATTTCCTAATCTTATGAAGTACTGTAAAATCATACCTTTATTTAAAGCAGGATACAAAAGTGATCCTTCAAATTTTCGACCTATTTCCATACTCCCAATCCTCAGTAAAATATTTGAAAAATAATATTTAATCAATTGCTTTCACATTTTACAGACAATAAGTTACTTCATAACAAACAGTTTGGTTTCACACTGTTTGTTATGAAGTAACACAACGGATGCAGGAGTTGCACTTGTGAAACATATATTGGATGCTTGGGAGGAAAAGCAGGATGCCATTGGTATATTTTGTGATCTATCAAAGCTTTTGATTGTGTTGATCATGAGACTTTGTTATTGAAATTAGGTTATTATGGTGTTTCGAACAGCTCACTTGGCTTACTTGAGTCTTACATCACTGGTAGAGTACAAAAAGTAAAAATTAATGGCACCGACTCTTCTGGCGCCTCATTAGTCATGGGAGTACCCCACGGCTCGATATTAGGACCCCTTTTATTCTTAATATACATAAACGATCTTCCTTACTTCACTAAAAATCTTTGTGAAATAGTACTATTTGCTGATGACACATCATTAATTTTTAAAAGTGATAGACAAAAAGTAGCACTTGACGATGTAAATAATACCCTTTCGGAAATATTGCATTGGTTCACAAGTAACAACTTGCTGCTCAATGCGAAGAAAACAAAATGTGTAAAATTTACTATGCCCAATGTTAGACAGGTGGAAACTCATATTACTATGAATAATTAATTAGTTCAAATAGTCAATACCACAGTTTTCTTGGGATAACTCTAGATAGTAAACTACAATGGGGTTCTCATATCACAGCCTTAGCAGGAAGACTTAGCTCAGCTGCCTATGCGGTTAGAAAGATAAGGTCACTGACTGACGAAAAAACGGCACGATTAGTTTATTTTAGCTACTTTCATAGTATTATGTCATATGGTCTGCTGCTATGGGGCTCAGCTGCCGATATTGAGACAATATTCATATTACAGAAACGAGCTATACGAGCAATCTATAGACTCAGACCCCGTGACTCGCTGAAAGAACGGTTTAAAGAAATTAATATTTTAACAGTTGCTTCTCAATATGTTTACGACAACATCTTATATGTACAGAAGAACATAGATCTCTTCAAAAAAAAATCCGATAACCATAATTTTAATACAAGAAATAAAAATAAACTGGCAATGACAAAAGTTAGACTTCATAAAGTTGGTAATTCGTTTGTAGGCAAATGTATAAAAATATTTAATAAAATTCCTCAGGATTTGGTTGACATGCTTATTAATAAGTTTAAAATAGTATTTAAAAAATGTTTGATGAAGAAAGGCTATTATAATGTAGACGAATATCTTAATGATAAAAATGCATGGTCACCCTAATCTTCTGTTGTTGGCCACTCGTATAATACAATATAAATTGTAACAATGTAAACAAAACTATTAAAAAAGAAAATGGATAATCTACCTGAGTTTCTTGCTGGTATCTTCTCAGTAGAACCAACTTACCGAACCAAAGAAAAAATCATTTTCAAATGGTTATTTATTTACTTAATTTAGTATTTTTATAATATTACTTGACAATAAATTGTAAAATTTTGACATTCATATGTGCTCTTTATGTGCCTATTCTGAATAAACAAAATTGATTCTTTGATTCTTTGACAGCGAATTTGTGACTCGTAAGTAGGATGTTACAAACATTTCAGGTTATAATGACCACAGTCCTTCAGGTGATTTCTTTTAGTTATAATAAAAGTAACTGAAACCGGCAAACGCTCTGCCATTTAAATAATCGTAAAATGAGGCTTGGAGTTAGGAGGATGAAAAATACTATAGAGCCTTTAAATGCTAATAAAGAAGAAGCTGAGTCATTTTGGTGGAGTGTGACCACAAATTGCACAAACACTGGGACACGAAATTAAAGAACATAATAATAGTAGAGAGGGTGGCAAGACGTTGTAGCGGGTAAACGGGGTGTCTACCCACCTAAATGTTCACTTGACAGACCAGCTTCGCTTGTTCCTGCAACGTTCGATGACATGACACTTGTCAAGTCAAGACCTTGTGTATGAATAAGTAATTAAAATATGTATCTACAGAGGTTTTCTTTCTAATTCAAAACTGTAACTCTGCCTCCAAGTTATTATAAAGAGAAGAGAGAGGTTCTATGTAATTGAGCCACTGTAATACGCCAAGTTCACCTGTGCAATACATTCCGTTATCACTATTAGCGCATACAACCATGATGTCCGTACAAGTACTGAATAGAAATTGCTCGAAAGAGGTTTCAAGTTCACCCGAAGCATCTGTCGTTAATGCAAGTCACGGACTACCATATTCGAGAACTAGTCTATGTTCTAGATGGGCAATCACTTACTTTATTGCTATTGAACTTTAACTTTAACTAAGTTTAAAGTTGTTATTGACTACTAGCGACTCCGCAAACGTTATTTTAATAAATAGGAAATATTTTAAAATTCAAATTTTCTTTTAAACAAACCTTGTATTGATAATAGCAAACATAAAAAAAGAATTACTTATCTAATTTGGAACAGTCGATTGGAAGATAAGATAAGATAAGATAAGATAATATTTATTTGCAAAACATGTGTACATATAATATACATAGTCAAGTGCTTATTATATAGGTCTTAAACTTCGATTGGACACAACATGTTTTACCATTGAGTGGTGTACAAATTATTATTTAACTTCAAGTCATCACATCTATATTATACATCAGTCATCCAGTTACAAACAAAAGTCAATCCTACAGGGTCATATCCTCGAGAAAATCCTTAATACTATAGTAGCACTTCTCAGTCAACAATCTTTTGAGCGCCCACTTAAAACGATTGTTGTTCAAATTTTTTATATTTTTGAGAATTTTGTTGTAGATTAATGGAGCCATGCATATTACACTTTTATGTAATAGGGCAGTCTTAGCAGGATGGACACATAGCCTGTTATTATCGCGACGATTACGCACGACTTTGTCCATTAATCTTGGAAACAGGTGTGGGTTATACCTGGTAAACAGTGCTACCTCTAGTATGTATATGCCGGGGAGTGTCAGAATATTGTGCTCTTTAAAAAATGGCACACAACTGTAAGTGCTCTCAATACCAAACATGGCACGGATGCAACGCTTTTGCATTTTAAGACCATGTCATTGTTAGTTACATTACCCCAAAAAATTACACCATATCAAAGTACTGACTCCACTAAACCATGGTATGCTGACAGTAAAGCTACTTTGTTAATAATAGGTGCAAGTTTATAGAGAGCGTAAGATAAGCTACTAATTTTTTTACAAAGTATGTCAATGTGTTCCTTAAATTTCAACTTACTATCTAATGTCAACCCCAGAAACCGCGCAGTCATAGACTCGAAGTCATAGACTAGAAGTTATGCACGTACATACATTTGAGTTGAGTTTTTATTTACAATACTTAGATTAAAAAATAATGGCCTCGAGTTTATTTGCCAGGTTCTTTCTCACAGGTTGTACCTATTGCCTTGCGAATCAGGCATTAAATTTGGGTACACTACATAAATACGAATAACTTTATTCCGTCAGTCACAAATACGAATTTCAAAATGCCGATTTTCATAATTCCGACTGGTTCAAAATTCCGATTATAACAACTCCGATTGATCATTATTCCTATTTTTATAATTCCTAAATTTCAATATTCCTAACGTTTATAAATTACTACTCTCAAAATACCGAGCTTCAATAGATCGAATAACAAGTAGTCCGACTTAATGATATTTCGAAACATCAACAATACGAATTCTGATTATTAAAATACCTAAATAGCAAGACACATAAACACATAATTGCTCATCAGAGAGAAATAGGTATAATATTATATTTAGTATGAGGAGGAAGAATTAAAAATGTTTCCCATTTTTTTTTATATAATACAGATCAATTCTGTTGTGGTCACAGTTCTAACCGAACCTAACCCACTTCTACCCATTCCAGATACCCAGACCAGATTGCGTGAAGTTGGTACTGCATTGATTTTTTTTTATCACTAAATTCTGTAGAACAAACATGTTGACTTTTAGTTTATTCGAAGTATTGAAAATCGGAATGTCGTGTTTCGGACCGAGAACCCTTCGAGCATTTGACTCTTCAAACGTATGAAAATCGGAAAACTAACAAATCACATTAATGACTTTCGGTAAAATAAGTTTCGTGATTTTTAATCATAGACATTACAATTCTTAGGTATTATGAAATTCGGACTCTTGAAAATCGGAACATCGAAATTCGGAATAAAGATTTTCGGAGTATTTGGGTGTTCCCATTAAATTTATCTATCTTTAGAAGCAATCTTGACTTAAATTAACTATAAATAACCTTGACTTTCATAAGTATTACTTTATTTGAACCACATTACTGAATTCCTAATTCATTTCAATTAAATTGGGAACAAACAGACTATTGGGTACATACAATTACACCGTACTAGATACCTACTCCACAGGTGAAAGTACACAGACGCTGTCTCGAATTACCTTTATTGAGCGGAGCGAAGCGAAGCTCTATCTTAGACGAAAAGTGTAAATCGTTTGTGTGCCAACTCCTCCGAAACGGCTCGACCGATTTTGAACAAATTTGGCATGCTGGTCTACATCATACCCGGGAGTGCATATCTCTGAAATCATGAAAATAGAGCATAAAAAAAAATAAGAAAATTTGCTCCGCTCAACATTTGCAATTAGTAACATGCATTGCATACCTAGTTTAATTTATACTATATCTATTAAAACAATATGTAAATTGGTCGCTAAGGAAATATCAGTATAATAATATGAGTCTGCAAAAGAACGGTAATATTTATTTTATGAGATGGGAGATCTAATACTAGTGTACCTATTATTTTATTTGTCGCTGCATTAATATCATTTATGGTATATTTTAAGTACTTAATATCTGATTTACCCTGATTGTATGTTTAAATATAAATTCATCATTTGAAATGATTAAAGAGAACCTGCTGTTTTGATAGACGTTTGTTGGAATCCAATCCTGTGGAAATTTCCTTTCATCGATATAATACTGAATAAGTATCTTTGAAGGAGGTTTTTATCATCAAAGGCTGCGAAAAGAGCAGTAGATAATAATCATTGACTCAACTTCATTCAAAATATTTCTGTAGATACGACATTAAACCTTTTGTATTATATTATATTTTTGTTCTGTGTTTAATTAACCATTACCGGTTTAAATATTAAGCTCTCAAACTTTATTGAGTAAGTATTTCACACAGTTCATGGCAGTTTTTGACTGAGGGAGCGAAACGCCCGAAGTCTCCGTTTCAACTTGCAGACTGGGAAGAATTTCTTTCGTCTGTTTTTTTTTTATATAGGGTTCGCCAAATTGACGCCGCCCGCCTGGTGGTAAGTCGTGACGACGTCTAGCAATTGTGGGCCACTCTCACAGCGCACAATACTATAGAGAGTGGCCCTCAACTTGACGACCTACTGATGTGCCTCTTCACGCTCCGCTTAAAGAACCCAGGGTTATATGTGGGAGGAAACATGTGCACAGGCAGGGCGTTCCAGGCCACTATCGTTCGGCAGAGAAACGAACGTTTAAAACGTTCGGTTCTCGCGAACATGCTATCCACTGTGTGGGAGTGGCATCTCTGCCAGGCACGCGTTGTTCGAGATCGGAAGGAAGAGGGTGGGATCAGATTGAAGAGCTCTTTAGAACACTCACCGTGGTAAATACGGTAGAATGCGCTGGTATGAATGGTACCTCTACGTCTCTACATCTACGGGTTCTGTCAGACCATGTTTGCGGCCGTATTTATCAACCGATTTTCATGAAACTTTACACACACACTCCTTGCTTACAATGAATAACATGTGAATGATATTTTTTTGGATTGGATGAAAAATGAAAGAGTAATAAAGAAAATTGATAAATAAATTTTCTAAACAAAGCTCCCGAAGTCTACGGTTCACAGAACCACTAGTTTTAGTTTACTATACAACCATCAATTCCTACTAAGTAGGTTAATTTAAAAATAACATTATTAGAAGCTCCATAACATACATTGATTCTTAGTATGTTACATACGAAAATAACCTACTAAAAGACATCTGTCAGTTCTGGTCTACAGTTACCCGCATTGTATTACAAAATCAGAATGGGATACTAGTGTCGTACTAAGACTCCTTCACCCATACTACTGCTAGTATGCGAGCACGGCATAGTGGTGACACATACAGTTATTTTAGTACATGCCTTTCAAATACGATAGCTAGTATTTTATTTTCAGTACGTACCTACTCGTGTTTATTTGTAGATGACGCGGTCATAGTTGTTTGATATTTAGGACAATTTCTAGTATAGATGACACTGAGATAGTATCATTCTCATGTAATACAATAAAATTTAAAGTTCAGATATTTTCTCGTTTAGGTCACAGGGTGACTCTGAAAGTCTAGTGATTCTATATGAAACTTATTAAGGTGAAAGTTTATGAGTGTTTGTACTTACAAACACTGGCAGAGATTATGCATTTTCACTCTATAGTTCGAGACGCCCAGGATAGTTTGAGACGGCCAGGACTTTAATTGGCTGTGCCATTGCGGCTGGCACGTAAGATTTTTTTGCCTTTCATCAACATTTCATCGCAAGGCAACGGGTTTAATTTTTTTTCAAAATTACAATATCGCTGCTACTTTTTATTAAATTCATTCGGGCAATTTGGACATAACCCATTATAAATGTGCCCGGTGACGGTAATAGGCTTGCCCCCTATTACTTGGTACTAAAAATAATGGCTAATTTGTGGGTTGACGTAATGCACCTCTGCCTTCCCCTTCGGGGATATAGGCGTGATATGTGTGTGTGTGTTGTTTTTGGAAGTTTGGTAACAAATACATCCAGTGTCCTTTGATCTTTTCAGAGCCTTTACAATCACAGGCATATTTTCCAATGATAACTCAGAAATAAAAAAAAATGTTTATTTAGTATTTATATCATTGGTTGAATATCACGATCGACTTTAATCAATACTTGAGTTTTAAAATATCTAAATAGATGGGTTCAGGTAGAACCCTGGAAAAATTTCTCTCAATTTAATAAGTTCACATTTTGATGACATTGCCTGAAAAGCTGTAGGTAATTATGTTTGGCATTTATTTTGTCTTCAGTGTATATAAATGTAGCTCCAATACATTGTGTAGTAAATTTACGAGCTCATATAAATATTACGTGGTCATTGTTTTTATGTGTGACCTGACTAATGGATAAATTCCTGAGTACTTTAATATTATTTATGACCGCTGATATTTATTTTTCTGGTTTATACACCGTGAAAGTACTACGGTTTAAAAAGAATGGACTCACTTTCGATAACAGAACCGACTGGAAGTATTACCACAGAATAGAGAATAGTACTTACATAGTATTACTTTGAAATACTTGAAATTGATGTAGTTTCTTATTTTTTATTCCGCGGCCCGAGGCCGCTGCTGCCTACGTCTATGGCCGAGCGCCTCTGGAAGGTACTGGGATGATTTTTTAAGGCAGTGAGCTACCAAGAGTACTCATTTGATGTCTAGAGACTACATCAAGTGTTTGTTTTTAAAAGTAATACTTCCAGTCGATACTGTTATCGAAACTGAGTCTAAAATATATTTTTTAAACGGTGGTACTTTCACGGTGTAGGTAGTGTCTTTTTCTAAAATACAAATTTATTTTATCAGTCACATGGAGTTCCTAGTTTCTCAACTAAATCCTTTTACTTAATAGTTTAACCAAGAAACAAGCGTCTTATAATACTTTAAAACACGTCAAACATTGACAAAAAACCGACTGTAAATAATTGTCCTAATGGGACCAAATTGAAATGGGTCCATTCGGGACGCTATCAATAAATAAAAAAAATCAAAATCAGTTTACCCAGTTCAAAGATATGAGGTAGCAAACATAAAAAAACATACAGTCAAATTGAGAACCCCCTTCTTTTTTGGAAGTCGGTGGAAAAGAAATGACGTCATATTCTCCATCATAATGTAAACCTATAATTTGGATTCAAATCAATCTTATTAAACTTATTCTTATTTATTTTCAGGTAATTTACAACTATACTGAAACGGAAAACTTTTTCAAGTCATCGACGTTGATGGTATAAACAGACTCACCATTGTAAATAAAAACAAAATCAAAGCTAAGTATCAAAGTTCGTAGAAAATTCAAGTCGAGGAAACGGAACTATTGAAGTGTAGGAATCGCAAATCACCTCACGCTCGGTGAAGCGGAAAGACAAGAATGTACTTATTAAAATTAATTTGGATGGGAACGCCCTCGCGCCGGGGTTTCATAATGAAGTTGTTTGAATTGTCGCTTGTCGAACGTTCGAAATACTGTACAAAGGTACCTACTTACGTAGACTGTTACTTTGTTTAATTCTGGAACATAATCAAAATCAAAATATCTTTATTCATGTAGGTCACAAAGTAACACTTATGAACGTCAAAAAAAGAAAATGCTTCTACATTTACATTTACCGCCAGATTCGCAAGGCAATAGGTAGAGCCTGTGAGGAAAGAACCTGGCAAGAAAAACTCACGGCCACTCTTTTTATTCGCCAGTAAATACAATGATTCTGTTACAACAATAAAAAGAGGGCAAGGGCAGTACGTGACTATGTGTGGACCAAGTACATACTCAATTATATAATATGTTTAGAAGTCTGAAAAATGAAGAAGCAAGCAGCTGTCATAGTCATGAGAAGAGAGGAAAGTAATGGGGTTAGAAAGGTGCAAAGTATGTAGAGATCACAAAATTAGATGTCTTGGGCTAGTGGTGTCTTGGTCAGCTGGTAGAACGTTTCTCCTAGAAAGGAATCAGTCGCTGGTTCGTGTCTAGCCCAAGACTTTGAGATTCATATGAGAAAAAGTTAGCACACTTAATTTTTTTTAAATAATTCATGAATGTAGATGGCTTCAGTAGTAGTGGTAGGTCCAAGAAAATATGGATGGTGACTAGGAAAGGAGTGACGTAGGAGATGACGTTGTGACGACAGGGATGTGCGGAGAACACATGTTGCACCGACTCCAAATTATTCGGAAAGGACAATCAGATGATTATGAAAGTTTCTCATCATTCACCGAGCCTTTTCCAACTCAGTTGGGGTTGGCTTTCCAGTCTAACTGCGATTCGACCGAACTTCGATATTTTCCGTAAAGCGTCTGCCATCTGACCTCCACAACCCATGAGCGATTTTGAAGTTCTGTAGTTAGACCGGTCAGATTTTTGGTTTAGTGCTCCTACTACCCCTAATGACTGCGATAGATGTTCGTATGACAACCGGAACCGACGGCTTAATGTGCTCTCCGAGGCACGGAGGGGTCTCAGTGTCTAAGGAGTGGTCATCCTAAAACCGGTCTAACTAGATGTTGGTTAACCTTTGCAATGTGTTAACATTGTCGGTTACCACGAACCACGAGCCCCTCCGATTAAAAAAATTATATGATTATTATATTAAATTTCTAATTTTATTTCTATAACCCGTATTTTAAATATTTAAAGTCTATGTTCGAATTCTAAATATCGACTCAGAAGCAACTATAACTCGGTTAAGTATTCTAGATACGAGTATTATAATCAGAGACTTGGGATGCCGCTCGCTACGCTCCCTTAATAGACCTACAGAGCGTGGGAAAGAGAAGTCCGGAGAAGTCATTTATGTGTGTCAGTGTCAGTGGACAAGAATTTGCCGTAGTTTTCCAAATTGCAAAAATAGCATTTACCTTGATAACTGGCGAATATTAGATTTCTAAAATATAAGCGAATCCTTGTGTTATTTACAGTAAAACTGTATATAAGAGCCATGGTGTCTTGTTCTTTAAGTAATTGTTATGTGACTAAAGCAAACAATCCAAATAATTACACGTTTCACAGGTTAATACAAAATTTTCCATCAATTCTTAGATAACAGATATTTGCTTATGTCTTGGGTTTATCAAATAGGTAAGTAAAAAGATCTAATCAAAGTACATTGATTACCGTTGCATTGTGCAGTAATATTTCCTATTCACAAAGAAAAATTGTGCTTAAATAACGTAAAATAGGAGAATATCCTTTTACGATAGGGCTTGACCACCTGATTACGTCACGATTATCGATAAACCATTGCAATATGAAGTATAATGTTTTACGTACACGCTTGTTTTTCGGAATGATTGTTTTAGATTAGATCACATATTTAATTACAATAAGAATTACAATATACACAATTATATACTAAAAATATTTATATTTAAAATATAGTTTAAAAACTCCTCCGCGTCATTGCTGACAGGGAAGAGACACATTCCCAGAGACATTAGATTAGATATTTTGTTATTTGATTTCATAAAATCATAATATTGTTTAAAACATAGTCTGTCCGTCTCTATGTATGCATAGATATTTAAAACTACGTAACGATTTTGATGCGGTTTTCACCAAGCTGAACTGTTTCATAGTTATGTTATGCAACAAAAAAAAAAACTATGAAATATATAATATCCTAAATGCTCAGTGCTCATGCTCAGTTCGTCCGTCTATTCATTCTCGGCTTTCCTCCTAAACGGTTAAAGCTAACCGACGCGATAAATTAAGCTATAAAAATAGCTGCTACTTTTTATTAAATTAATTCGGCCATTTTGGACCTAACCCATTATAAATGTGCCCGGTGACGGCAATAGGCTTGCCCCCTATTACGTGGGACTAAAATACTGGCAAATTGTGGGTGTGTAATGTACCTCTGCCTACCCCTTCGGGGATATAGGCGTGATATGTGTCTGTGTCTGTCTATGGAACTCTATTCCATGCGTGTCCCGACACGCACTTGGCCTATTGCCAGTGCGAAAAGGAGAGGTAACCGAAAAGTATAACGGATTAGTCAGATTCTATTGTATTACTCAGAAATAACACTCAATACTATCGATATTTCGCGTATTTCATAGTGTACACAACACTATTTCACCCACACATTTGCATTTTGATTTTGGGATCGCCTCTAAAATGTCTTTGTGTATCATTCTACATAATATATCTATGATACTCGTAATAATATACCTTAAAGAATAATAGGGCCCCTTTTCAATCATCCACATAAGAAAATTGATCTTGCGTGACATGCTTTGTAATATCGTCTCATGGCAACAACGTACAGGGTATACGTCGCGTATTGCAATTGTAGCTAAGTAGCATCGTATTTGCACGTAGAAGACAAGTTTTTACAGTTTTCGTAGTCTACTAACACAAACGCAGTCCAGTAGCGAACGTGAGTCTGCTGGCAAGCTTGTGCCGCGCTAGTAGCTGTTTTTTACGTGCGTAGTCTACTAAAATTTTACATATTTAAATTGTAACATAGCCGCCTGTGAGGGGGGGGGTGATTGATGTTGCATTACCAGGATATAGCCCCCAGACCTAATCATAGAACCTAGATATGTAGGGGAACATATAAAGAACTTCTTAAATTACACACAGAGATTCAGAAAAAATATTAATTTAACACAAAAGGCTCAAAATAATCATCTAATACAAAATTCAAACAACAAATCAAAAACAGCATGGCAACTAATAAATAGAAGTAAGCAGACCCCAGAACCAATTAGAAATATTAAAACACAAAATTCTTCAACAAGTGATCCTCAAGAAATAGCTGAACTCTTCAACAATTACTTCATTGATAAAGTAATAGATATACCGATCAACCCTTTGTTTAAAAACATTAAAAAAATAGCACCCAGCCCTAATTCTATATTCATGCCTCCGGCTGTTCCTCAAGACTTAGTACGAATTATCAAAACCCTAAAAAACAAAAAAAGTTGTGGCTATGACGGCTTTTCAACAAGGGTCATAAAGGTTTGCTATGAAAGTATTGCCTCTCCGCTGGCCCACATTATAAATGTGATCATAGCGGCAGGTGTATTTCCTGATGCACTAAAAACAGTTATTATAAAACCTGTTCACAAGAAGAACAGTAAAGACGAGACTAGCAACTATCGCCCTATTGCCTTAATCTCTATTTTCTCAAAAAATATAGAAAGGTATATCTACAATTCTATTTATTCATTCGCGACTAAATTTAATGTTCTTTGCGAAGAACAATATGGATTTAGAAGAAATAAAAATATAGATATGGCCGTTTTTAACTTACTGAATAAAGTAATGACAAATATGGATACCAGAATACCCATATGTGCGATATTCACAGATATGACAAGTGCTTTAGACTTTGTGAAACATGACTTACTTTTTGACAAATTAGACGCTTATGGTATTCGAGGAAATGCCCTAAATTTGATAAAATCTTATCTGCATGTTAGGAAACAAATCACGGAGATAACTAATATTTGCTCAAGAACTAATTGTGAACATAAGTTTACGTCTTCCCCTAGAATAATACAGTACGGGGTTCCCCAGGGTAGTGTGATGGGACCCTTGTTGTTCTTGCTGTATATAAATGATTTTCCACACCAAATAAATCACCCTATGGTATTATTTGCTGATGACAGTACGGTCTTGATAAAATGTTTGACAAAAAATAAATATGAAGAGGACATCCATAATACACTTGAAACTATGACATACTGGCTGACTAAAAACAATCTTATCATTAATATCAACAAAACAAAGATAATGCATTTCTATCAAAGGCTATATCCTAAACAAGTAAATATAAGTTGCAACAATGAGGTAGTAGAAAGAGTTGAGGTGTCAAAATTTTTGGGTATTTTGATAGACTCCCAATTGACCTGGAAGGCCCAAGCTAATGACATTTGTCTGAAACTGAGCAGATCTGCTATGTGCTTTACAGCCTCAAAAATAAAGTTAATACAAAAACAGTAATAATAGCCTATCACGGTCTAGTTGTATCCACGTTGAGATTCGGAATCATATTTTGGGGTAATTGTAGCGAAAGGGAAACTATTTTTAAATCCCAAAAACGCTGTATAAGGTCTATGTTCAATCTGAAAACTACGGACAGTTGTGTTTCTATTTTTAAGACCCACAGCTTGCTGACTTTCCCTTGTCTATATATACTTGAGATTGCTCTCTTTGTCAAGGGTAACCGGGATCTCTTTAAATCTCTTGAGGAAACCCGTATCAGAACTGTTTCTATGAGATCTCAGTACCAAGGTTTGTTGAGCACTGGAGGGTTTCAGACCGCACTTCTGAAGAAAAGTGTCTTTGGAATGGCACCAGTGATATATAACAAAGTACCTACCAGTATCAGGGGGCAGCCATTTGTGTTGTTTAAGAGGGAACTCAACAAGCTGCTTTTGGAGAAATGTTATTACTCCATACCCGAGTTTCTTGCCGATGAGCTGTAGCTATTTAGGATCTGACTACCTCTACCGATATACTTAAAAAACTTTTTAATTTTCTTTATTTTTCTTTATTTTTTTTCTTGGAATGTATGATTGACTTATTTTGTTTTTTTGACTTTGAGAATTTATTGTTACATGACATCATGAACTGGAATTATTAATTACTAAATTGAAATATTATTGAAATTATTGATTGTCTTATTAGGTATTGTTAAGTTTAAGATTTATTCACGAATTTATACTCAGATTAAATATTTGTATGCCAAACGGCAGAATGTATATGGAAACAATAACTGTATTAACCATCTCTTTGTAATTATGTACCTACATTCTATGCAAATAAATAAATATTCTATTCTATTCTATTCATAGAAACACATCCAACTGTCACCGGTAATATCAAAGTTTTTAAAACTCGTGAACTGTACTCGCATGTAGGTATACAGTGAAACAGGGGTGTCAACACACGGGCGAGTTATGTGTTTATATTGCAGACACTCCTATTATATAGGTATGCAATGTTTGTTTAAATATCTATACATTTAATACGACAATTTGTCTGTCTGTCCGTCTGTCGCGTTTTTCAATTTACATACATTTACATGAAATATTAGAATATTCTTTTTCTTTTTTTTTTATATTTTTTTTACATTTGAGGCGATACAAAGTTCGCCGTGATAACTGTATATATTATATAAGTATTTATATCAGTTTATCTAGTACTCATATCACTAGCTCTGCTTAGTTTGAAACTAGATGGCGTTGTGTGAATTGTCCTACCATATTATTTATTAACATTTCAAGAATTGTTGTGCACTCAAAAAAAGAAGATGAGTCAAATAAGATATGAGTATAACTTTTTTATTAGAATTTCAAAGAACAAAGATTTATTTTTAATAATACAGTAGATTGTCGTATGAGTGGCATGCCGTAATATAATCTGAGACACACTGACATTTATGTGAATATCCTTATCTCTGTGCCATTTAGGTAATTTGAACTTTTATGTGGCAGTTAACGATTTTGTTTTTTAACTAACCGACTTCAAAAAAGAGGTTTCTCAATTCAACTGTATATTTTTTTTTATGTTTGTTCGCGAATAATTTCGTGGTTTATGAAGCGATTTTAATACTTTTTTTTTTCTTGGAAAGGAGATATGTTGAAGGTGGTTCCATTATAAGGAAACCAGGATCTGATGATCGGATCCCAGAGAATTCGAGGGTAACCTTCAAAAATTATAAGGCCGACTAGTGCGTTTCTTAATGTTTGCATAGGTACTTATTATAAAGGATTTATTGAAGGTTTGGAGTCGATATGATGAGGGAGCCGAAAGCCAGTCGAGGGAACTCATCAACGATTTACGGCAGTTAATTGGGTTTGATTAATTTGTATTGCACACACCGTGTTTGTATTTCATCGGCAGCATACGGGTGTCTATTGTTTGTCCGAAGATTATATACCATAATCATCATATTCCCGATTATTTTTTGCCCGAATGTTTTTTTGCCCTAAAAGACATGTGACATACTTTTAATTACCCGAAACTTAGATACCATAAGATACGAGTGCCATAATATTTAATATAATTATTAGATATAATATTAAACGCCATAATAATCATTACACATGATATTTAAGCGCCATAGTAAATTGTTTTCGAATCTCCTTCCAAGCTATGCATTTGCTCATGATATTTCTACGAGCGCTCTAAAATGATTTACAAACCCGTTATAAATACATTGGTGGGTAGACAAAACATTTGTAGGCGATTTAATTCTAATACCTACCTACTTATTAGCTTACTGGCACTTCGCCGGCCGCTGACGCGGCACGCTCGCTTCGCTCGCTCAGCTCGTGCGTTGTCTTTCATGTTCTAACCTAACCTAAACCTCAATGTCGATGGCAAATGATGTTATGGCATCTGATAATTAGGGCTATGATTATCGGCCGGGCGCCACTGGGTAAATACCACCGCAACTACCAGAGGCGTCTGGTAGTTGCGGTGTGGCCACGTCAAGGCGCGGCAACTTAAAAAAAGGGCTATGATTATGACAAATGACTGTGGCACTTCGCCGGCCGCTGCCGAGGCACGCTCGCTTCGCTCGCTCATACATAACCTAAACCTCACTGAAGTTTTGACATGTGATAAGTAGGGCATGTGATAATTATGGCATGTGATAATTAGGGCATGTGATAATTATGGTTTACAATGATTATGACAGGTTATATTATGGTAAGAGACTTTATGGGAAACAAAGCTTCTAGCACGTGATTAATATAGCAATTAAGAGTAGGGCAAATGAATATTATGTCATATAATATTATGTCTGTTGACTATTATGTCAAATGAAATTAGGGCATATAAAATTCGGGCAAACGGCGGTATACCGAAGCATACGCGTACACAAGTTTACTTAAATTTCTTTAAAAATATTTTATTATCTTTATAGTAATATCGCACTTAGTGCAACCAGTTAGAGTTGTTTTTACCATAACGCAAGGACTTTGATCTCGTACAAAAAACGATTAAATCATTTCAGGCTGCGCAGTCTAAAGGTTCGGAGGCAACTATTAGACCAAATATTGCTATATAAGGGGGCGAATGGAGTTCATGATTGCCCGTGTCTCCTCCAAAAGATAAAATTTAGTACCCCGAAAACTCTTCCGCGTAATTCAAGATTCCGTTTATTTATCCCCAAGAAAGCAAGAAGTAATCTGGGACTCCACTCGCCTATGAACCGACTTCAACACCATTATAACAGTATCTCTGAGGGGCTCGCTTTGGACATCTTTGGGCAAACGTTAGTTAAATTTAAATTCCTCATCCTAAACCCATTCCACAATTACTAGTTACTCACATACCTAGTATAATTTAGTTTTTCATTGTCTCACAAATTATTGTACCTACTTAAATTTTCTGTTTTACAAATCTATAGCTATAATCTGCTTCTCATTGCATGCCGAGGCAGCTTGTAATTGAGGTATACACTGTTAAAAATTCTGTAATTTTACATGCAAAAAAATTACATAAACCTGTAAAATTCCCTTAAAATCTGGGAAACTTACGGAAAAATATAAAATTTTACGTAATTTTCGTGAATATTGCATTTTTTCCTTAAAATCGCCAAAAAATCGCCAATTTTCATGAAGTTTTACATAAAATTTATGTAATAGTCATGTAAATAGTTATGTAAAAATACAGAAAGGTTAGGGCAATGAAAGTTGTCCAAGAATTATGTTTAAAATGATTATGTAATGTCTTGGTGTATATCTTGTAAGCTGTTCTAAATAAATAAATAAATAAATATTGAAGAGATCTTTACATATCCCAAATAGCTTTTTAATTTACGGTTGAAGTCGGTTTTCTTTGCTCAATATTATCTTTATTTATCTTCTGTAATTAAATAAACTGATCTCTTCGTATGTTTCTTAACGTTTGAACCTTTATTAATTATTTTACTTAGGTAACGTGACGTATAGGCGCATTCGATAATAGATTTGGATACCGTATAGTACCTACTTTGTAACTAATATGCTTGTAAGACTAGAAATATTACCCACGCTTCCTTACATGTGAAGGGAAAAGGCAAAAATAAGAAACCTATAAAGCTGAGAGGAAAGGAAAGTAGGTGTTTAGAAGTAGATACGTACCAACAGTAGTGAGTAATCTCGGAAAAATCGAAGTTTAATATAAAACACACTTCATACAATATTTAGCTTTAGATTTATAGCTGAGACATTTAAAACAGAAACCACACTGTCCTGTAATAGGAAATGAAATGATTTATTTATTTGTATAGGTATTAAATGGCTCTTACAAACTTTAGTAAGTACTTAAAATAAAAATATCATTGCTTCTATATTTACATGTACTACCAGATTCGCAAAGCAAAAGGTAGAACCGAGAGAAAGAACCTGGCAATAAAACTCACGGCCACTCTTGTTATATAACTGAGTAGTACTAAGAAGTTGGTTACATGAAGTATCTAATCGTCCTTTACTTCGATTAAAGTTGTATCTTTTATAGAAATTATTTAGAAAATTAGCTATTAATGGACATCAATCTTCCTCGAGCCTCTTTATAAAAGAACTTTGTGTTAGGAAAAGTATGTACTCGTAATTCGTTACGGGACGCAAATTAAGACGTCGAGTTTCTGTTCTTGAAGGAGAAAATAAATAATAAAAAACAGCCCATCGCGGGCTTTTAGCGGACTCTCTTGGAAGACCTTTGTTTTATATTTAATTCTGTCTTATTTTTGTAGGTGGTGTTTGAATAAGTAAATGTTGTTTTATTTTTTAAGGACCAATTTTTGAGTGACCTGTCTAGAGTAGAAAAATGTTTCGAATAATTGATTAGATATAATTACTGCAAAAATATATCTATTATTAGAATAACAATAACTGTATACATAGCGACCCGCTTTGGTTATACACGATAACTTACAACAAACTTCAATAAATTATACACACACATATCACGCCTATATCCCGAAGGGGTAGGCAGAGGCGCATACAACCCACAACAGTATTTTTAGTTCCAGGTTATTACGTGGAACTAATGTAGAGTATAGAAGAGGTGGATTTGCATTATTTTTTTTTGGCTGATTATTCTAGAATTTTATTTATAAGATTATTATTTGTTTTAGTTTATATAGGGGGATTTAATTTAAATTTAATATTTTATTTGAAATTAATTTTAATTTCTTTTATTTTTATTTGAGTTCGGGGAACTTTACCTCGATATCGTTATGATAAATTAATATATTTAGCTTGAAAAAGATATTTACCTATTTCTTTAAATTTATTGTTTTTTAGGTTTAAAATTTTTTTAATTTAATTATTTAAAAAATGAATTATGTTTAGTATAAATTAATAGAATAATTAATTATTTCTTTCTTTCCCTATTGGGGGCAAGCTTATTGCCGTCACCGGGCCCTCTAGAAAGTGGGTTATTACCAAAATGGCCGAATTAATTTAATAAAATAAGCAGCTATATTATAATTTTGAAACTCGTTGCCTTGCGATGAAATGTTGATAAAAGGCAACAAAATCTTACGTGCCAGCCACTGTGGCACGGCCAATTAAAGTCCTGGGCTTCTCGGACTCACTAAAAATGGACAATAAATGATACATACCTAAGTTATAAACCTTCCTCTTGAATCACTCTATACACATTCACATTAGATTCCCGTGGGGACGGGATTGAAAAACTACTCTTCGTGGGAAAAAACACTTATATTTTCTTCTGAGTATACTGCAGAAAACCTTTCTTTTACCTTATCGTCAATGTGGAACAATTCCATCTCAAACAATAAAAAATATCCAAAAAGCATTGCACTGTATCTTCGCAGTAAATACAAAAATAATGGTAAAACAATTTGATGTTACATGTTATGCACTAAACTTGGCATCTTTTCAAAATACTACGCCATTACTAAGTATTACGTGTTTTATCGTTCAACTACACTTTGCATTAAACAATATGAATGGACAACATGTGTGTTGTCTTTTTACGAGCTGGAGTTATGGGCAGTGGGCGATATATTACTACAATATGACGTAATTGTTTTAAAAAGTTTGACCAACAAAGTTATTGGAGAAAGTGGTCAAACGGCTTAAGCTACAGGAGATAATAATGAAACTTACACAATGAGCGGCAAAAGTACTAGGTCGCCGCAGTCGCGAAACGTACCGCTACGCTGCAGCATATATTTGAGCGAAGCGAGTTTTGATTCAAAGCGATATAACTCTGTCAAAGTATTTTTGGTCATTACGCTATGGGAATTTTTACCATCAATTAAATTATTTTTATTTGATCGAAATTCAAAATTCTGGCTTCGTAAGAACCTGGGTAATTCTGTAAGCTTTTGATGAGTGCAAGAAAATCCGAAATCGGCCCAGTATTCGCCGAGAAACAATTTAACATAAATCGTAATTTGAGTCACCCGTTGAGTGCTCCGCTCGCCTTCGGCTCGCTTCGCTCAATTACGCTACACTTAGGACAGTCGGGTAAAAATTTAGCAGAACTCCGCTTGGACTAATTTACTAGTTGACTTTCGTGGTCCGAAAAGAACATAATAAAGTAATGAAACAAGATCAAATAGGTATCTGACCAGGATAGCCAGTCAGATAGATAGACGACACCAAATATTATCCAGATTGCATTATATTGCGGAGCTTTTCCTAATTCACATTAATTGTATATTGACCTGACGTTTCGATCAAGTTACATCGTGATCACAGGCTGACAGGATTTGTCGGTGATCCGTCGTATCCTGTCGGTCCAATCAACTGATTGTCACTACGTACTACGTGACGTTTTTTTTTAATTCCGCGGTCGCCCCTACATCCATTGCCGGACGCCCCAAGTTCGCACTCGGAAGTATTCTCTGTGGCGCCGGCGGACTACACGACGTTAGGTTACAACGAAGTTAGGTTAGAAATTAAATCGCAAAAGTCTAAAAACTATATTACATTATCACCAAGATTGGTCAAGCCGTGTGCTAATCCTGTAACAAACAAGTGGTTCGCTCTTACCACATCTGTAAACCAGTGTAGCTTTATTTGCGTGACAATGTAAACACGAGCTGAACAGTAACCATTATGATTGAGGCTATCAAACTGTAACGGTTACGTTGTACCAATAAAGTTATTTTAAGTGCCCGTACAAGTTTGTTCAAACATCGGGTTTGTTGAGAATGATAGTAGTTATAGGCTTAAGTATTATTAATTAACACATCATTAGGTTACGCAATCTATTTATGTATGAAAGCACTCCAACTCCTTTCGGGGCCATACCCTTTTCGGTCCTTATTTTCTACTACCCTCATCTCTACCTCCTTATTTTCTACTATCTCCAGGCGCTACTGGAAATACATTCTAGTGCATATCAGAGACGCCCGGCAATGGACGTAAAAAAACGGCTCTAATCTATTTAGAAATCAATAAATGTATAAACTCGTAACGTAAGACAAAATTTAACTATTTGTAAACAGTAAGTAGAAGAACTAATATAAGTAGCTAACCTTGATAGCGCGATCTAGAAATTATGATATGAAGATTTGATTGAATGTTGTCGGTATTGGTCATCGTAGCTCAGTTGGTCAGAACATTCGACTGCCTCGGTGGCGCAGTGGTATAAGTATGCGTCTGCCAACCCTAAGGTCCCAGGTTCGATTCCGGGTCAAATCAAATTATTTGTGTGATCCACAAATGTTTGTTTCGGAGTTTGGGTGTCTTCTATTTATAATATGTAAGTATTTAGTTATATAAGTATAAAACAAAGGAAATTTGATGTTGAATTTTTTAGATAATTGCAATAATTTCGCTAAATAGAAGACAGGTTAAACGCCGACATAATTATATTTTACCTATTTACGATTATCTAAAAATTCAACATCAAATTTCCATTGTTTTATCATGGACTTTCGCCAGGTATCACCTGACTCCATTCAATTTTCATTTCATTATTATTTCAATTTCATTCAAGTTTATCAGTCGTCTAGATCCCATAACACAAGCTTATATTAGCTTAATTTGCGCTAGATGACATTGTATGAGAATGTCCAAAAATATATTTTAAGTAAGTAGTGTGTATTATTATTTAGTTCAGTAGGTACATAACATACCTAATGTTATTTTACCAAGTTTCCGATAATATTTAGGTCTAGGTATTGCAAACGCCATAGTCACGGATGTAAATACAATAACTACGTAAAATATTAAGAAAGAAATTATAAATAGAGCACAAAAACTGATGTCATCGGCGGGACTAGCCCCCTGTTAGGGAAAGGCCGTGGGTTCGAGTCCCGCCGATGACATCAGTTTTGTGATCTATTTATAAATTCTTTCTTAATATTTTAAGAATAGTTTAAGTAAACTCATTGCTTTTAAATACAAAAAATAATAACTACGTAAATGAAACGCTTGATAAAAGAACATTACATTGTAAATAACCTCTTTCCAATAAATGATACTGATTCATTTGATCTCATTTTCACTCCAGTTTTCTTAGTCATCATTCACCGAGCCTTTTCCCAACTCAGTTGGGGTCGGCTTTCCAGTCTAACTGCGATTCGGCTGAACTTAGTTTTCTTAGTACCTATCATGATTTATATACTAATGAAATGTACGTCATTCATGACTGTAAATATACGATCCATAATAGTATACATTATTTAGTCTACGTGTAATGGTAATGCATCATATTCTATTCACAATTGAATCGCGATAAGTGGTAAATAAAAAGCGTCTATGTTTACACGAATCGAGTTGGCCTATAAAATCTATTTTGGATTGTTATGTTGATGCATTTAGGTATTATAATATGAACCATTGCGTCAATATTTTTTGCTAGGTATATGATTGGCTCAAACCCCGCAGCACGCAACCAAATTCTCTCACCGCCACGGGATGAAACCCAACTCCAACGACGCGGGATGAAACCCAACCAAACCCCCGAAGAGGCCACACAGGTAACCAAAGTCCGCCAGGCCGGGGCGCCACTCCTGGTGCCAGAGACGCCCGGCAAAACACGTGAGACGGCTTCAAAAAAAAAGGTATAGGATTGAAAAACAGTTCAACTCCTTATAAATGATTTCCTTTTGGACAAACAGCAGACTTATGCGATAGAAATGTCAGGAACAGTAATGATACAAAAAAAGTATTTTATGATTTTATTCATTCTCACTTAGGTTCGCACTCCACTTGTATTGTTTTTTTTTTTCAGTTAAGGTAACATAGAAAGGAAATCTAGTGACATTCTGTACACATAAAAAGGGATCCCTGGTTTTCGTTCGCTTGAAAGCCGTTTAATAACACACATAAATTACAGTATAACCATAAAGTCTTTGGAAAACGGTTCTTAATTGCCGTTGAAAGTATTATTATCAGTGGTAGTCTGTCGTGTTGTGAGTTAGTGTCGGACAGATGTAGAACGCATTCCGCCGCGTCCCTGAATAGTTCCGTCAACTAACAAGCTTAGACGTTTAATAGCTTTACTACAACACTTTGTAGCATGTAGACTTTTGTTGTCTGATAAAATACGGAGTTATTAGTTTAGAAGCTCTGTCTTTTGTCTTGTCTGAAGTGGCAAAGAAAATTAAAGAGTCTAAAAAGTCTCTGATGATGCCATGAGGCGAATCCTGTTAGTAAAATTAAACTAGGTATGCAATGCATGCTGCTAATTGCAAATGTTGAGCGGAGCAAATATTTTAATTACATATCAGAATCAGAATCGAACACTTAAATTAATTATTCGATTGAAAAAAGAAACTATTTTCATTGTTGACGCACGTGTTTCCATGGCAACCATTTAATCATCTGGTTTTTCGGTGATGTCCAGGACATTTTCGATGATTATTCCTCCGTGGTCAGCTCTATTTTCATGATTTCAGAGATATGCACTCCCGGGTATGATATCGACCAGCATGCCAAAATTGGTCAAAATCGGTCGAGCCGTTTCGGAGGAGTTGGCATACAAACTATTTACACTTGTCGCCTAATATTGAGACAATTAAAACAAGTGAAAAAGAACAATTGTTTTGTCCAAAAACTAATAGGTATTTACTAGTTTGGTACATATTAAATTTTAATAAATTTATTTAACAGACAGACGTAGATCAAGATCACACCTATATCTATGAAGGGGTACGAACAAGTGCATTACACACCGACACTTTGCCAATCATTTTGTTGATCCCACGTAATAAGGGGCAAGCATATTATAAGCGGCCAGCGAGTGCCAGACGACTTGCATTAATAAAAAAAAGAGATTTCTCCCAGGTGAAAGTGACAACTGGACCTAGTTGGATAATTTACAGTTTTCAAAGAATCACTAAGTCCGCAAGATTTAAAATATTATGTGCAATACTAGCAAACACCCGACGTCGTTCATTAAGAATAAGTCTTACTTGCTATATACAGTCGAATTGAGAACCTCCTCGTTTTTGGGAAGTCGGTTGAAAAGCGTCTCAAGAAGTGCAGTGGGTACCTAATGAGGTTGTTCTTACAAGAAAATAAATGTTCCCAGTTTTTATGTCAATTTAAAGGGTAAAACGGGGTCCTATTATTAAGGCTTGCTATCCGTCCGTCCGTCTGTCCGTCTGTATTTCATGAACCATAATAAGTAGTAAGACAGTACATAACTTTATTTACAATAAGAATTACAATATACATAATTATATACTAAAAATATTATTACAATAGTAAGACAGTTAAAATTTTCAAAGATTATATTTCTGTTCCCGTTGTAACAACAAATACTAAAAACTCCTTCCACCTAAGGGCTCCTCCCATACAACACGTGATTCTTTTGTCGTTTTTATAGATTTTCAATTCAAACCAGTTGTTAATGAGCTTAGTATGTTTACGTTCAGTAAAACAAACAAACAAACTCTTCAGTTTTATAATATTATCATAAATGAAACTTGGCAACCAGCCAGTGTACGACGGACGGAAAGGCCGAAGAAATCCAATTAATTGTAATTCAATGGAACAATATTGTGGGCACAATTTTATTAGTTTACGATTGTACTTAGAAGTAGTACATATATAATTAGCTATTTATTTAATCTTCGCTTGTGTAGTCGTTTTAACGTACGATCCCGAAGTTTGCTCAAATATTATTTGTAGATATTATCTGCTGATCTGTATCGGAGTTTGGGGTATTTTTGTATATTTGTTACGGCTAATACCCGAAGTGTGGCTGCACCTACTTACTCTTGGTTAAACCTAGTATGGGTAGGTTAGGTTAGGTTAAAACTGTGACAACAAACACACAGAGTCGCCCGGCAACGGACGTTAGAGCGGCCGCGGCCTTGGTCGCGAAACTAAAAAAAAAAAAAAAAGGTTAAAACTGTGACCACCTACGCACGAGCCGAGCGAGCGAAGCGAGCGGTGCCGCGGCAGCGGCCAGCGAGTGCCAGACGACTTGCATTAATAAAAAAAAGAGATTTCTCCCAGGTGAAAGTGACAACTGGACCTAGTTGTAGCCGGCATGATGAAGGTTAGACCTAGTTTTACCCGAAAACAATCGGCTCGTACTAGGTTTAACCAAGAGTAAGTGGCTACACCTAGTTCTAACCGGCTAAAACTAGGTGCAGCCGCACTTCGGGTATTAGCCGTAACATATATACAAGTATTAAGTATGTGTGTAAGTATATATTGTACGTCCTTTTTTTTTAATCCGTTACCTATGGCTAGGCCCTAGGCCTACGTCCATTGCCGAGTGACTCCGATAAGCACTGAAAGAATTTCCAGTGGCGCACGGCGGACCTTGGCCACCTGTGTGGCCGCTGTGTGGTGGTCGGGTGTTATCCCGCATCTTTGGGGTCGGGTTTTTATATACTAGCAAACGCACGCGGCTTCGCCCGCTTGACAAATTTATATAAACAAAAACCTTCCCCGAGAACCACCCTATCCATTGGTGAAAACAAAACCGCATCAAAATCCAATGCGTAGTTTTAAAGATCTAAGCATACATAGGGAACGGATGCGACTTTGTTGTATACTATGTTATGATTATCTATGTTAAGCTTAGATCAAATACACCTAGATTACCGATCAGTGCTTTAAAAACGGCACCACTTCACCTCGGTCATTGCACACCTGCGAGCTTCAACCGCTTCCGTACTATTCCGCTTGCTGACTCTCGAGGGATGCGACAACGGCGCTGTACATTGATGCTTTTGTATTAATTATTACGAATTATTTCTATGTCAACCACCAATGTACAATCTTGTTTATTTTATAGATGGTATTTGTAATAATTACCTAAGTAGTATTCGAGTGCCAAGATGTCGCGTTGTATTTATACTGAATCCAATATCAATAGTATTTTTGATCTAAGATGTTAAGTACAAGTAGGTATATAAGACGTACCTACCTAAAGATTGAAAAACTAACAAAGTTAAAGGTTTCGCAATCGAATTATTTCCATCAGGCATTAGAGAAGATGTACATACATAATTAAAGAGTTATTATAAGTGTGCAGTGCCAGTAAATAAATTTCTGTAAACTTTGAGAGGTTATGTACCTAATTTTCAAGTATTCTTGTTACAACGTTTATACAGTTTTAACTTACAGCAGTATTTATCTATCCTTGTATACTTAGCTCGACCGGGTAATTAACTAGGGAAGTACTCACTCACTTATGCTGTTTTTCGCAATAGTAAATTTACACGAGGGTTATACTTACAATAAAATATATTGTAAACATTCAATAAATATTAATGATTAGTCAAAAAAACCGGCCAAGTGCGTGTCGGGCCACGCTTAAAATAGAATTCCGTAGTTGCCCCTTATAGGCTCTAACTTCTAAATTATCAAAGTTATCTGTTTCTTATAATCCGCGGCCGCTCCTACGTCCATTGCCGAGCGCCTCTGGCAAGCACTAAAAGAATTTTCCAATGGTGCCTGGCGAAAGTTATTTGGTGCGTTATAGTTTTCCTTCAAAGTTTACAATATGGACTATCATCATAAATTTTTTTCAAGCCTCAATACCAATGTCAACGTCTCAGTAACTAAATACTTACCATTAAGTGAGTCGTGTGGTAGGTACTCGGAATACGCTTACCGTGTAGTATAAGAAAACAATCTTCAAAAACTAAACACAACCCATAAAACACATAAAATAATACACCAAAAAAATAAAGAATTCCTTTTTGCACCATTTGGTCGCACGCCACACATATCGGGGGTCCCTTAATGTATCATAAATTATTCTGCGGCAAAGACCAACAGTCCTGCACTCTCACCCTTAACGAATTCTGCAGAACCCTTTATCCAATCACAATCGTTACGGATCAGTGAGCAAGCCGACGAGCTAAAATCAACTGGATAGACTCGAGAGCTTTACAATATTACCGGTGTATCGAATTTCTTACTATTTGGCACTCGGTAAATGGTTTAAGTACGAGTCTTGTTGCAAAATATGTTGTTGAAAAATATACTAATAACTATCTAAGTGTGAATTATATTCACATTTTAGTGTTTATGTTTAACCTACTTCTATAAAAGAGGGAGGTTATCTATTCGACTGTATTTTTTTTGTTTGTGACCTTACTTTTAAATAGTGCTTCCTCTGTGATCCTATTCGAACATTCAGACAGGCGGAACGTTCTACCAACTGACCAAACACCACTATCCAGAACGTTCCACCACCGAAAATGGAACCGCCGCTGGATCAATTCCAGCCTAAGATTATTATATTAATACATTTTTTGAATTATGTGTGTAGATTGAGTATGAGTGAACACCTCTGATGATGCCATAAGGCGAAACCGGTCAGGGTTTATAGAAAATACAATATTTGTGGAATGGTGTACAAGTGAATTTTTTTTTTTCAAAAATTTGTTACTATAAGTTTCACTAAGTGCTGACAATCGAAAGCATAAATTATACTATTAAATTATATTGTTAAAATTATTTGAGAAACAGTTTGAATACTTCATTGCATACTTGGTCCCATTTTGGTAACTTGAAGTCATTTTTTTTTTCTTAAATTATAACTAATCAATAACCCAAGTAGCCACACAATTTCTGCACACCGATACCTACTGAGTTCCCTTTATATTGTTAAGCAGAACACGTCTCTGAGTTACCGCGGGTACAAATATTACTGGTAGGAAACCCTTTTCGTTTCATGGACAACTTCTTCACACATGCTGCCCTCATGCTTATAATATTTACTGTAAGAAAATGATTAGAATATGAATACCACATAACATTATGCTACAAATTCAATGGGTTACACTTAACAGATGACTCACTTTTGGAATACGTGCATGAAGTATATATATCTGAATATATTTTACAAAGAGCCGCCCGCGAATTTGTCCGCGTGGTAATAAGGAACATACATTATACCGGACTTGGACCTTAGATTGGTTCCCGTCGTCCATAATCATCATTCACCGAGCCTTTTCCCAACTCAGTTGGGGTCGGCTTTCCAGTCTAACTGCGATGCGGCTGAACTTCGATATTTTCCTTGAAGCGACTGCCATCTGAACTCCACAACCCATGGGCGATATCGAAGTTCTGTAGTTTGACCGGTCGGATTTTTGATTTAGGGCTTCAACAACCCGTAACGACTGCCATAGATGTTCGTATGACAGCCGGGACCGACAACGGCTTAACGTGCTTTCCGAGGCACGGAGGGGTCTCAGTGTCTTAAGCAATGGTTACCCATCCTAAGACCAGCCTGACTCGATGTTGCTTATCCTTTGTTAACATGGTCGGTTACCACTGGACCACGAGCCCCCCGTCGTCCGTAACAACATCTTATATTTAATTCGTTATTTTATTTTATAGTGAGTTAACCTTATAAGATAGATATATGCCATCGCGGAGATTTTTTGAACTTTTAAAGAGAAATAATTATTTTCCAGCGCACGCAACGGAGTACTCAAAAGAAATAAATTTTCACCATTTTTAAAAGATATTGCACTGCTGCTTACCTATTGTATAGTTCTAAATTTATGATATAAATTTAAAAAAAGAGCCACGCATAGAATAAGTAGGGTTCCGTAGTAAAATAAAAACGGGGTATTCTCTAACCAACTGAGCTAAGATGACCTACCGACAATATCCAATCTTTGCTTCACATCATAATTTCTAGATCGTACTATGTATGTAATATTCTAAGTCATCATTCACCGAGCCTTTCCCAACTCAGTTGGGGTCGGCATTCCAGTCTAACTGCGATTCGGCTGAACTTCGATATTTTCCGTGAAGCGACTGCCATCTGACCTTCACAACCCATGGGCGATATCGAAGTTCTGTAGTTAGACCGGTCGGATTTTTGATTTAGGGCTCCAACTACCCCTAACGACTGCCATAGATGTTAGTATGACAACCGGGACCGACGGCTTAACGTGCTCTCCGAGGCACGGAGGGCCTCAATGTCTTAAGAAATGATCACCCATCCTAGGATCGGCCTGAGTCGATGTTGCTTAACCTTTGCAATGTGTTAACATTGTCGGTTACCACTAGACCACGAGCCCCTCTGTATGCTATGCACTGCCCCTATGTAATATTCTAAGTACCAACTTAAAATATTACATAGATTCGATGTAACTATTTGTAATATCGAACCAAACACATTGGGGCAATATAAATAAGCTCTTTTCAAAGTTGGAAGCCCAACTTTTAGCCTCAACACAGTTCGTTTATAAACCGGACGCGTGTTCGGCATCAGTAATGAAAACCAAAACTTTCCAACGGCTTAATTCGTTCACAATCCCGTATACAGGTGATCCCAGTCAAGTCACAGTTGCCCTGCTAGTTAACAAACTTTCCTGGAATAAATGCTCGGACCCTTACATTAAAATCCTTTCTACTACAGCTTAAAATTAATAGGCGACTCATAAACGCGGTCCAATTCTATTATGTTTATATTACGGGTGTTGTAACGTAACTTTGAAGCAACATTTTTTGTTCAGTTATTTTCACAGCTATTTTTAAACACACACACACAAACACACATCACGCCTATATCCCCGAAGGGGAAGGCAAATGCGCATTACATACCCACAATTTGCCAGTATTTTTAGTCCCACGTAATAGGAGGCAAGCCTATTGCCGTAACCAGGCACACATATAATGGGGTGTATAAGCAGCATTATTGCAATTTTGAAAAAAAAAAATTTAAACCCTTTGCCTTGCGAAGGAATGTTGATGAAAGGCAACAAAGCCAATATGTTTCAAAGTAGAGAATAAAGACGTGTAACCTAAATAATTATGGAGAGGTCATTAACACTCTTTTTTGGTTCATTCGGCTTTATCCCCACTGGTGACAACTGAGAATATTCACTATCCTCATTTCCAGTTGCCCCCAGTGCAGCTGCAGGGGTGAGAATTCGGAAAAATATATTAATACGCCCCAATAGTGGCCGTGGTAGAATTCAACTAAATATTACCTACTTAAGAACTTGCTATCTTTAGGTATCTGACGATGACTTTTATAAAGCTTTTCGGGTAAACATTTGTGTTATCACCAAAAACAACAGAAAATAACGATTTACACCGCGTGCAAGCAAGTATAACTTGGGCTCCGGATAGGGGTTTTTTTTTTTTTTTTTAATTCCGCGGCCCAAGGCCGCGGCCGCTCTAACGTCCGTTGCCGGGCGTCCCTGGTTACTAGCAGAGGGTATGTCCAGTGGCGCCCGGCTGTCCAGTGGCGCCCGGCTGTCCAGTGGCGCCCGGCTCCGGATAGGGGTTATAATTTTGGATATAATCTACCTTATTTCACGTTTCTAATATTTATATATATAATCGCAAAACCAATGTCAATCCAAGCCACCGCTGACCGCGCTTTACAACTTTGAACTTCTACCTCAGATTATGTCCCTTTTTAGGGTTCCGTATCCAAAGGGTAAAACGAGAACATCTTTCTCCTGGAAGTATCTCATGCACCGTGATAATTAGAAAGTTGAAATTTTCCCAGATGATTAAGATAGAAATTATTAACAAAAACTGATGTCATCGGCAGGACATCACTTTTTGTGATCTGTTTATATTTTAAGACTAGTTTAAGCAAACTCATTGCTTTGAAATACAAAAATATATTCATAGATTTTGTATTTCTGTTGCCGTTACAACAAACATTTTTATAAAAAACAGTAAGTATACATGGGGCACGCTAAAAGTTTTGCACTTCTAGCTAATCGGAACTATTTGAATTTCGAATGTTATATTTTTTTTTTTTTTTTTTATATATTTGGTTCGCCAAATTGACGCCGCCCGCCTGGTGGTAAGTCGTGACGACGTCTAGCGATTGTGGGCCACTCTCACAGCACACATTACAATTGAGAGTGGCCCTCAACTTGACGACCTACTGATGTGCCTCTTCACGCTCCGCTTAAAGAACCCAGGATTATATGTGGGAGGAAACACGTGCACAGGTTTTAAAGGTTGCAACCTTCTTAGTAATAAAAAAAACAATTGGCGGGAAATCATTTGTCAATTGTTTTTTATCACATATCAAAGTTCAATGTATGCAACGAAAATGGAATTAAGTCGAAAAGATTTTAGAGCGATGATTTTTTATGGTTTTAAAAGTTCTCTCTCTCCACAAGACTGTGCCGCTCGTCTTCAAAATGCTTTTGGGAGAGAAGCACCTTGTTTGTGCACCGTGAAGCGATGGTTTGCTGAATTTCAGAGAGGTCGAGTTTCTTTACATGACGAATTTCGTGAAGGGCGGCCTTTGGCTGCCGTCAACGAAAATAATGTGGCTTCTGTTAAGCAGTTAATTGAAAAAAAACCCGCGGATTACCTATGCGGATTACCTATGAGACAATTCGAGGACTATTGGGGATTGGTATGAGTCAAATCCAGAAACATTTACACGAAGAATTGAAAATTCGGAAACTTTGTTGTCGTTGGATCCCTCATGAACTGACAACGGAGCAGAAGCGGGCTCGCGTGGAATGGTGCTCACAGATGCTACTGAAGTACGACCACGGACATTCTAATACTGTTTATGACATTGTCACAGGAGACGAAACGTGGATTTATTGTTTTGAACCCGAAAAAAAAACAGCAATCTTGTGAACGGGTGTTTGAAAATGAGAACAAGCCAACAAAAGTGAGGCAGGCGAGAAACGTTGGTAAAAAAATTATCGCGTTTTTTTTCTCAGTTACGGGTCCCATCTGTACAATTCCACTTGAAGATCAAAAGAGTGTTAATGCCGAGTGGTATTCTACCATTTATTTACCCAGGGTGTTAGAAAAAGTTCGCGAAAGACGACCCAAAAGCCACGTTCTCATGTTCCGCATGACAACGCTTCTTCACACACGGCCAACAAAACAAAGTCATTTTGAGCTTCCGAAAAAGTACAACTCGTCACCCATCCTGCGCATAGCCCCGACCTAGCACCCTGTGATCTCTGTATTTTCCCCAAAATCAAAGATTTGATGAGAGGTTTCACTTTTACCAACTCCGAAGAGGCAGTGATAGCGTTCAATCAGCACGTAGAAAACATGCCTTCAGATTTGTGGTCCTCCTGTTTTAGAAAATGGTTCGATCGCATGAAAAAATGTTTAAAATGTAAAGGAGAGTATTTTGAAAAGTAATAAACATAATATTTTGGTTTTAACATTTTGTCTTTTTAAGTTGCGGAAAACTTATAGTGTGACCTAATAAATATTTAAGGGGGCTACATACATCTGCCGTTAGCTTCACGAACCAAGAAAATGTGAAGAAGCTCAAATTTTCAGACTAAAACCATTATGGTCTCATTATGTTCTAGTTTATCACAGACTTTACCCGAGTACCTCTACGCTTAAAATTGTGGAACAAAGTTATAAGTGTGCTAGTAAATTGGCTCTCGTAACTAAATATTATAATATTACAACCAGCAGGTTAGCTAACATCTTTGTATGTTCTAGAACATAATTATTATTTTAAAATTATATTCCTTTAAATTTTTATTATTTTAACATACTATTTAATTCTAAACCTTATACATCACTATGAAAAAATACTACCATCTCATGAGTATGAATTGAGATAAAAAAAATTGTTGATTTATTTTTATTTAGCCGTCGCCGGTCACATTGGCCGCTTGACAAATGTTACACACAAAAACCTTCCTCGAGAACCACTATATCTTTTGGTGCAAACCGCATCAAAATCCGTTGCGTAGTTTTAAAGATCAACATACGCATACCTACTTACGGACGGAAGACTTTGTCTTATAATATTTGTAGTGATAGTGATGATTAAATATTTAATTTAGTAGAAAATATATTATGTAAATAATAAATAACTAATAAAAACCAGTCAAGTGCGTGTCGGGCCACGAATAGAATAAGGTTCCGTAGTCAGCCATAATAGCGTCTATAACTCCTGAACTAACAGAGTAATCTATTCCGTTGTAGTTTTCCTCCTAAGGATATGGACTACCATCAGGATTTCTTTAGATTTTCCGAGCTAGCCGTCTAGCTTTCAGAATGGGGGCAGACTAAATGTTTTAACAAAAAAAAACGATTTACTGTTGAATATCTCGCAAACGGATTCCTAAATCAAAAAATTGTCTTAGCATTATCTTAACGTTTTAAAAAGACCTACCTATGTAATGATACCCTACACGATGGGGTAGACGCCAGACAAATAAACCACCCCCACTTTACATATAGGAGAGGTATTCCAAAAAAAATATTTTTCATAATTTGATTGTAGCACTTTGTCGGCGTAATAAACACACGTCAAATCCATGCAAAGTTACATCTTAAAGCCGAGGACGGGCGGACGGACATGACGAAACTAGAAGGGTTCCGAGACTTGTACTACGGAACCCTAAAAAGGTCCGGTTAAACGAATAGCTTTCATCATCATCTTTCCATCGACGCGTCGCTGGCCTTATGCGTCCTCCAACGAACGCCACAACATTCCGTCTTGTGCTACCCGCATCTAGGGTTTCCCGCAACCTTCAAGATGTCGGCGATAAAATTTTAATGTATAAAGAGACGGTGAAACTCGTCCTTCACATGTGACGTACACCACATATTATATGACATCTGAACAGGATCTGGCCTATACAATTTGTATGGTAACGAACACACTGGTCATTCACCACGCTGTCTTACGCGTCACCGCGCCAGATTCGCGTGTTCCCATGCTATCCCACGCGTACGATGACGCTGTCACAGACGTTTAAAGTGTCATAGCGCGTAGGTAACGTAAACGTCAGAGGTCGTAAGACGTTGGACCAGTGTGTCGCTGTCTCCCACGTGGCGTGGCATACGTCGTATATGAAAGACTAGTGTGTTTCAATCTTTATGATCGTATAATGATGTAATGTGGATTTATTACTGCAGACACTACTGCTTGGCACTACTAGTATGTACTGAACAAAAAGAAAACAACATTAAAACGATTTGCGGATTGTATAAAAGCATGTAGGTAAATGGCACATGCCTGCATGTGTTTGGCAACCATTTAACTACCATATGTGTTGTTTCATCTTGACAAAGTTGAGTTGCAGTGATTGACAAGCATTAGTTAACACTATTTATACTGTCGATTGACGACACTTGGTGGAATCTGCTACACATGTTGCACAAAAACTCGTATACTTTTCCACTGTTATAATTTTATTTTTACTGACCGGTTTCACTTCACGGCATCATCAGAGATTTATGTTAGTATAGTTTCAATAAATCACACTATAATATCCATAATTAATATAAAAATATCGTACTACATATTCACAAAGACATCAAAACACTCAAAGGTGTTTAGTGTTTTGATGTCCTTATGAACACGTTTTGTATTCCCGAAATGTTTTCCCTAAAGGGTAGGAACACAAAGGCATATAATACGCTCACCAGTAACTATGTTAGTCCCGTTATTGCGTTTTACAACGATATGTAGGTACTCCCGTACAGCCCCTCGGTACTACAAGCTTAATTTCACTAAGCGCGAGCTCTTAGCTTTGGTAATCTCGTCCGTTGATCGACAGGTGCTCCACTTGCAGATGAGGTTGTATACATATTAATATTTTACCAGAAAATACACGTCAAAAATTGACACAACAACCAACTTCAAATTACCGAAATGGGACCAAATAATTACCGGAATGGGACCAAATTGAAATGGGACTTCGGAAGTAGTAGCTTTCATTTAAATAAAAAAAGCATTCGAACTGAGAACCTCCTCCTTTTTTGGAAGTCTGTTGAAAATACTTCGGGACAGTATCTTTTAATTAATTGACATGTAATACATGCAATAACTTTTGCAATAATTACCGATATGGAATGACAACGGCAGAATGATTTAATTTAATTTGTTTGCTTATCTACCGTAAAATTAATGATCATTTTAATAATATGTTGTTAAAGTTATGGCAGAATGTTGTTAATTTTCATGCGTGAGTAAGTCAATGTGCAAAATTGCTTTTATTTGTTCACAGTGAAAATGTCACGTACAAAATAATTGTTGAGTACATTAATTGACGGCAACTATTGTGATGATAAAATAAACCATTTATTATTAGTTTTTACTTTATAGATTGTTAGCAGTAAGATGTAATATATGCTGGCTATTAGAATTCAGGTTCAGATTAGAGAATACTTAGATATATACATTTTGTAATGTACCGGGGTAATGGCAATATGAACAACTGATTTATTGCAGGTTGTAATTCAACCTTATCGGGGATACTGTATGTATGTGTGATTTTATGTAGATAAGGATGTAAGTACTTATTTGTTTATTTTAATTTATATTTAACTAGCGGACGCCCGCGGCTTTTCTCGCTTGACAAATTATATACACAAAAACCTTCCTCGAAAACCATTCCTCTATCCATTGGTGGAAACCGCATCAAAATCCGTTGCAGAGTGACTTTGTTTTATACTAGCAATATGTAGTTATAAATTATTTCGAAGCATCAAAGTTTTCAATAGTTAGGTATCTTGTAGGTCTATAGGTTAGTCTATTATAATATTGCCTTAGGCTTTTTTTTACCACTTTCAACCTATCATAAACCTATAAAAAAAAAAATTTTTAGATAATAAAGATAATAGGTTTGCATAAAAGGTATATTAAATTCAATCGTTATTAAGTTATTTAAAACCTTTTAGTTTTTAACGACTTTAAAAGACTTTAAAAGACTTTTAAACGTAGTTTTTTATTTTTTACTTTTTAGTGTCCGTAATATTTGTTGTAGGTATAATATCATAAAAATTATTAGCAAGCGTAGTGCAAAGCGAAAGAGTTACGTTAGTAATTAACCTATTTGAGGCTCGCTAAGAACTATTCCGAGTAAGATTTTTAGCTTAAGGATTTAGAAACCCCCGAAGAGGCCACACAGGTGGCAAAAGTCCGCCGGGCGCCATCGCCACTGGAAATACCTTCTGGTGTGTACCAGAGACGCCCGAAGCAATGGACGTGAGAGCGACCGCGGTCTAGCGAAATTAAAAAAAATAGGTTGTTAGAAAAATAAAACATACAAGTTCAATAAAAAAGTTAACTGTCATAAGTCATGAAGTCATAAGAAACAAACAATAAATAAAAACTGTGAAATATTATGAAAAATTGTTCATAAAATGAAAACTACTGGGTAAATAAACTATGTTTAATTTTTATGAGACCAAATGGCAACTATGCCGCACCGAACTAAAGAAGAATCACATAAAACGGATCACAAATCTCAGCGTAATCGGTGTACATACATTTAAAAACTATACCAATCGAATTGATAACCTCCTCCTGACATCGGTTAAAAACGTATTTTCTTACATACTTTCCTATGCCCCGTTAAATACCTAAGCAACAAACATAAAACAAGAAATACGTAAACATTATTATTATTAGCACAATGTGATCGCAAAATTAGATGTCTTGGGCTAGTGGTGTCTTGATCAGTTGGTAGAACGTTCCTCTTGGAAAGGGATCAGTCGATGGTTCGAGTCCAGCCCGAGACTATAGTTTCTGTTATTCATATTTTACAATTATATAAGTAAAAGTTTGCATACTTCACTGCTTATAAAATATACTAGGTATGCAATGCATTCTGCTGTTGCAATAATTGAGCTGAGTTTGTCGATCCGGGTCAAACTCCTAAACGACTGGACCGATCTTTATGAATTCAGATATATGCACTCACGGTGATGGTCATTATGACCGTGCCAAATTTCAAAAAGATCGGTCCAGTTGTTTAGGAGAAGTTCGATCACGAACGAAATACACGAGTCGTCTAAGAAAGAGCTTCGTAAACTCCGCTCAATTAATACGTAAACACCTAAAAGGACATAATATAGTACCTACCTATAACCATTTGCCTCCTGTCCTCCTGTCCGTTCAACTTCTAATGTACTAAAGCTGTAGGTACACGGTTGGTCGCACCAACATTTCACTTGCCTGAACAATTACATCTATAAAAACATTAAATGTATAGATCAGGGAAATGCCACATATACTTGTATAGATACACAAGTATCGACCTCTAATTAGTGAGGAAACTATCTGTGGTGGTTATATTATATGTGAATAGTACAAGATAAAGGACACATTTATTTACAATAAGAATTACAATATACATATTTACGAGTATACTCGTATACTAAAAATATCGTTTCAAAATCCTCCGCGTCATTGCCGACTCCCAGTCCCAGGTTCCCAGAATGCTGGCTGTGTTGCCACTGCGATACTTATTGTTTGGGCCAGAAAATAGCCAGCCTTCTGGTCCTGAGAAGCATCGATTAAGCGTTTAGCAATGTCTCTATAAAGGCGGCGAGCACTCGGACCCCATGACCCCAGTGTCTCAACCCCAAACGGCTCAAATACTATAATAATATAATACGTACAGTGGTCTCAGCAGACAGACTATTTTTTATAGTAGTTATAGCCGTGTATTAATAGTTGAGTGAGATAGGGAGGAGTTTATGTTGTACTGAACGTAACTTTACTACAAGAAGTTAAATTTAGCTTTGAAGTATTACATAGCTATTAGGTACTGTGGTATTTAAAAAATAAACAAATTATTTGGACATTCTCACACAATGTCATATAGCCAAAATTAAGCTAATATAAGCATGTGTTATGGGATCTAAACGACTGATAAACATACTTATATACTCGTATTTCTAAATGTGTACAAATATATTATACATAGAAAACACCAATACAAACAAACATTTGTGGATTACACAAATAATTGGATTCGACCCGGAATCGAACCTGGGAATCATACCACTGCGCCACCGAGGCAGTCAATTGGAATTACATTAACACAATAAGTATGTTTTGACCAGCACCAGTTATTTTTATTCCGCGCCCCAAGGCCACAGCTGCACCTACGTCCATTGCCGAGCGCCTCTGGTTAACACTAGGAAGAATTTCCAGTGGCTGACCAGCACTATCGTCATTTTTCTCTCGTATCAACTGTGAAACTAAGATTAATATTGATTGTTGCTTATTCGATTCTAATAAAATATGAATTAGCTAAGCACGATAATGTAATCATCCCTAACAAGCTTTTTATCTAATTAATGATTTTTCTTTAACGAAACATAACTGTGGGTACCTATACATATACCTATCTGATTTCCAATTGGCACGAATAGAAACTGAAACTTGAATAATGCTACAATATAAGCATCATATTGTATCAATAATTATGTAATAATTAACTACAAGCAGGCGGGACTAAGTGTAACTACTAGGTTTGAACTTATATTCGAGTCCCACCTGCTAATAGATAAATATCTGGTTAAGTGCGGTCGCGTTTTTATTATTATTTAGTTATTCATTTTTATTAACAGATTTTTAGTTTTAATTAAGTACCCTATGACACTCAGGAGATGAATATCTTTCATTTGATATCCCATTCATCGAAATCCATCCAGCCGTTTGGCCTATAGAGGGAACAAACAAAAAACATACATACATACATACGCGCAAAACACAACACAACAAAAACAAAACCGTCGTTGACTCATGAATTCTACAGTATGTTTTTTATGTTTGTTACCGATTTTAATTTAATTTTTATTTATTTATTTTTAATTTTAAATGAAAGCTACTACTTCCCAAGTGGTCCCATTTCAATTTGGTCCCATTCCGTCAATTATTTGGTCCCATTTCGGTAATTTGAAGTCTGTTGTTGTGTCAATTTTTGACGTGTATTTTGTATTCATTACGAAAAACTCATACCTCTCCCACTTTCTACAGAAAACCTTTTTTATTGCAAATCCTCTATAGACCCAATTTAGGAATCCATAGGAATCAGGAAAACGGTGCGAATTATTCAATGATACAATTTGCTGTCGTAAATAAATTTATTGTGCTCATTACCTAGATTTATAGCATGTTAACGTTCGATGTTAGGTAAGGCTGTTTTTGATCGCTTGTTTAGGATTTTGGTATTAGGTTGGCGGGAATGAGCATTTATATTTTATTTATTTTATTAAAAGGTAATATTGACTGTGAGTGGTACAGAATTTCTCAAACCAAATAGTAAATACAGAGGTATAGGCACAGAATAGGGAATAGTACTTACATACAGAACTTGCACTCCGACGTTAATTAAAGCACATTCTTTTGTTTACAGAGAACATCATTCGAACGTTAGGGTTGTCAGTAAAGTGGTACTAATTGTGTGGCGTAATTTGACCAATAATTATGACGTTAATGCCTCAATATCAACTCTATGGTCAATGCCGTGTCACAAACAAGAGACAACCCTTACTAACTTACAACTTCAAGCTGTCGCTGAAGTCAGTTATGGTTTTTAGGCGAGATAGGTCGGTAGGTAGGTAGGTACTTAAACCGATATATTTTATGTTTAGATTTTTTTTAAGAACATTTTCTGCTGCAGATTATGACCCCTTTACCTGAACTAAATGTGATTGTGTTAGGAGTGGGTTCACATCAGTAGTGTGTCAACTGGGGTTTGAACTCGCTTTGTCAAAATGCAAGAACTTAGTCCCCAGGTTACATTCACATAAAAAGATGCATACAATATGTGTAAAAATCAATTACCTAAGTAAAGATCTAAAATAATTAAATTTGAATTGTTAGACAGCGTGGTGAATGACCAGTGTATCTGTTATCATACAAATTGTTTAGGCCAGATCCTTTTCAGGTGGCACAATGCGACGTAGACACAGTGTGACACTGATGACGTCTTACGACGGTTACAACGTCTGACGTGGCATACGTCGTATGTGAAGGACCAGTGTGTTTTCAGCTTTATTCCGCCGTGTTCGAGAACTGATTGAGTTTTGTCATAAATCTTGGTTTATTTCAGAATAAGGGACCAGCTTGTTACCATTTAATATTTACTAGAACCTCATCCATCTATGTATGCTAGGCCTTAACACATTATGTATGATGTCGTAATTATGTATGAATGAAGCTAGGTATTTTATTTTACTATACTAGTACGGTGTCTTGAACGGTGCTTCGCACCGCACCACGCCATAGGTTTTGGCCTATAACTTTTGACCCCTTAGGGCTAGGTCAAATTTTCGATTTTTTGGCTTACCTCCAGATCAAGGGCTATCTATAGAGGGCTCAACCATCATTGGAGCATAAGCAGTTCTCGAGAGCAAAGGGGGACATTCCCCATTTCTATATATAGATTATATTAAACCAGTACCTCACTATCCACGTAGGTACCATTGCTTTGTGTTCCGTTGAAGTGCTTTTGTCATAGTACAATGCGACCACTAATTCAATTTTACTAATGGCTTTGGCTATTTTGCTTTATCAATCAGTGAAGCATGTGGAAGCACAACGCTATGTGAACAATATTGAATGTTTCATTTGATTAAAAGGAAAATACGTACTTTTATAAAACATTGAATATTAAATAGTTCCTAGTAGATAGATAGATAGGTTGCAAGGCGTAAGCGGAGCTTTGCATTTCTGTGAGTGACCCAAAAGAACATAGGAGTGAACACGAAAAGTAGAGTAAAAACTCTTTTTGTAGCTGTGTGTACAACACACAGCGTCCCTCTCTCTGCGTCGAATACTGCTCTCACCTCTGGGACGGCTCCGCGAAGTATTTGCTGGACGCTGTCGACGCTATGCAGCGACGGGCTATCCGTATTATAGATTGTCCGGAGGTAACGGCAAGCTTTGAGCCGCTAGCTCAGCGCCGAACAATAGCTTCCTTGGCCGCATTCTACCGTATTTACCACGGCGAGTGTTCTGAAGAGCTCTTCAATCTGATCCCACCCTCTTCCTTCCGATCCCGAACAACGCGTGCCGGGCAGAGATGCCACTCCCACACAGTGGATAGCATGTTCGCGAGAACCGAACGATTTAAACGTTCGTTTCTCTGCCGAACGATAGTGACTTGGAACGCCCTGCCTGTGCACGTGTTTCCTCCCACATATAATCCTGGGTTCTTTAAGCGGAGCGTGAAGAGGCACATCAGTAGGTCTTCAAGTTGAGGGCCACTCTCTACAGTATTGGCTGTGAGAGTGGCCCACAATCGCTAGACGTTGTCATGACTTACCACCAGGCGGGCGGCGTCAGTTTGGCGTACCCAATATAAAAAAATAGCACGTGTGTGTAAAATAGGTCACATATACGTTCACGTACAGAAATGCAAAACTCCACTTATCCCTCGCGAACTGTATAGGTACATAGCAGGCATAGGTAAAGAGATAAGGAACTACGACTACCTACGACCAACTTGCTTCCTTTCGCTTACTTTTTACTTATTTGTATACTTAGCTAAAACACGATACCTAGTAGGTACCTACCTACATTATGTTCATTTATTTCTACTCTATAGTGGAAATGAATAAAGGTATCTTAAGCACATATTTTATTAGATCCTATATAATTTTGCTTGTAGGTAAACGGGATAGGTACCTATATTATATAGTTCCTAATTCATTTATCAAGTCACATTGACTCATATACATTCATGCCAATATTATTATCACAAAGTCACAATAAATTATAAAATGACATTTAGTTACATAATAAAAATGTCAAAAATTTATTTAAGAATAACAATGTCTAAAAGGAACTTAGTCACATACCACTGTTTGCTGGCGACACACGGCCCCACGCGCCTAGACCACTTAGACTGAGTCTAAGTTAGGAGACATGCCTCCCACAGCAGTGAAGTTTAATAGGTAGTAAGTATAATATACCTTACCACCTATAATGTACCTTATAAAAATACTTATGTGCGGAGATTCGGAGACCTAAGAAAATATATTTTTTGACAACTATGTAATTTCCCTCGTAAATATTTTATTTTAGTTTTAGGCCAAGGTTGACCAGTAACATTGATAGATAGCATTTTAATTATTTCTTTTAGTTACCTATTATCTTAAATTGAATAGCTTTCATTGAACGGTATTGACGATCACAGACATACAGTCATAATATCATCCCGCCCTTTCCCCGACCGGGTAGACAAAGGTGCGTTACCTATACACCTACACGCTAATAGAGATATATAATGCTGGGTATAATAGAAAATCCATATAATAGAAAATTCGCACCAAAGTCCAACAGCCATTACAGAACACGTTACATATCTACAACCTATGATACTCGTAAGTATACATATACATGCCTCCAACTAAATAGAATCATACTCTGCAGTCTGAACTAATTAGCGATCATGCCACAACACATTTAATCTGCATTCTCTGAACATTGTTGTTTACATCAAGTACTTCAAATCTCGTGGTTCATAGTTGACGAAATGTTTCCAGATACTTTTATTTCAATCTACATCATAACATAGTATGAAACAAAGTCGCGATAGATAAAAATGGCAGCTTTCCACAGCTTACTGAGCAGGTTACTGGCGGTACCGTTGAGCCCACAGGCATTTGGTGAAGAATTGTCCATCATTTGCTACATAGCACAAAGTAATGGCTATGACGTAGGAATGGTTTACTCATTATTAAATAAAAAACGTAGAAAGGCTAGTTTTCATTTATTATATCCGATTCAAGATCCACCTAGGAAGTACACGGCCTGTTTGCCGTTCGTGGGTCCCGTCTCGTTGAGTATAGCTAAGATCATGAGGGAAAGTAGTATATTTGTTGCTTTTAGAACTCAGAATGCCTTGAGGGAGCTGTGTAATGGCAAGGATTCGGTGTCGGTCTCACGCAGATCAGGTGTTTATTTGTTGAGTTGTGATGAATGTGGTTTGAAGTATGTGGGACAGACTGGCAGGTCCTTCGATATTAGACATAAGGAACATAGAGCGGCGTCCCGCAATGGTTGTCCTGAAAGGTCCCTCTTCGCGAAGCATCTTCTTGACACTGGTCATTCCTTGAACAATAGTAACACTTTTAAAGTTTTACGGTTATGTGAGAAAGGGTTCAAGTTAAGTGTTTGGGAAAGGCTAGAAATAGTTAGAAGAGATGCGGACACCTTACTCAACGAACAAATAGATTTTCACACATCTCCCTTACTTAATCTGTTTGCGAACAGACAGACACATTAACTGTTGTTGGTTTGTGTGTGTTGTTTGGGTTTTCTATGCAACTTATCAAGAGACAGTAATTAAATCAAACAGATAAGGTCAAGTATTGGTGAATACCTATTTTTGGAACTTAGTTAGCATGATCTGAGGTTTCTACCCACATTGGTTATTGTAAAGAATCCTACATCGCGATAATGAAATTTGCACGCGTTTACTTATAAGCAAACACGTTCCAACCACGAATTTTGCTGTTCTCTCTGAGACAGTCTTGATAATGCCTCGTTTAGAGGCGAAACAATTGTCGACGTTTTGTTGTCCTTTTGATTCTGCGAAAAATTAATGCTATTAATTAATGCTAAAAAGTTTTTTCTTAAAAAATTTTTACTTACCATTGTTTTGTCATGGATTTTCGCCAAGTAACGCCTGTTTCTATCCAATATTTGAGATCAGTGTGCATCACTACCCAGGCTAAACTATATATAAAGTTGATCAAGCTCCACAGAACAGCAAGTCAAAATCTTTGGTTCAATCAAGAGTGTAAACGCTTTGGGGTGTTTCCAAGGTACATCTGCCTAAAAACAAACAATAACTCAGTGTCGGCTAGGAATTCTATTTTAAAAGCAAAAACAGTGTGGCTAAACTCGGAAATTAGGAGTTTATTTAGAGTGAGAGACAATTTGAAGTGGCATTTAAAGGTTCTACACTCTGAGTTGTCATTCAGTTTACACAGAGTAGAATTTGATAGATAGAGTGGTTTTCAAGAAAGGTATTAGTATATAATTCGTCTAGCGGGCAAAGACGCGGGCGTCCTTTAGTAACATTATAAAGGCGTTTGTTTTTCATTTCATAAATATCATAATCATGTCATAAATTTCATAAATATATTTTATATATATTTCATAAATTTTCTTACGAGTACACATAAAACTGCAGCTTGTACGAACAACAAGGTCCAATATTGTATGTTTTCATAATGTTACTACATAAATCCTCTGTAATTTATACGTCCGAACAACACCTCTGAACTACGTGACAAAATTAAAAACACTTTTTGTGCATAAAAGTGTAATAATTTACCTGTAATATTACATTGTGTACTTTATTAAAGTTTTCCTAAAAAGTGATAAAAAATGACTGGCTTTCGTAACGTTGGCACTTTGTCTTTGTTGTGTAATATTTTTTAATAAATTCTCATTTTGTATGTAAGAGTAGCAAAAAATCTGCTGCTGACCTTAAATATAAATTGTGACTTTTATCATAAACAGGATATTTATCATGTAATATTCTTATAAGCGTATAAGATTTTAGCATTTCCTATTGGATATTATGTTCAGAAAAATACTGGAAAATCCAAAACTACGAATAAGTATTATAATACGTTACTTGAAAGCACACCGTTGCGCCGCCTTCATCAGCGTTCCCCGCTCCCACATGCTTATGACCACTGGTGCATAAGTTAGGAACAAAACAATTTGGCGTCTTGACCACTCACTAGACTAAATCTTTTTACGCGGCTGATATGACATTACACTAAAATGTTCAGTTTTTTTGCTGTAAAAGCGATCTCCTACATCAAGTTTACAAGAAGATGTTTTTACCTTTAATTTCTATCTAATATTTAATCAAATTATATTATTAATTTCTTTTTAAACCTACTCGTATTTATTTGCAATAATCACAGTATTATATTTGGATGTTTCTATCAACATGGTGTCTAAAGTCCGCTGATCGGTCGAACGACTGACATGAGTGTGGTCACTCTCCCTTACCATGGCACTCGAAAGAGTTTGTCGTTATCCAATAATATCGCAGGAAATTTAAAAAAATGTGTTAATTGAGTCACACGCTCGGAATTTTCTGCGATATCATTGGTTATCGACAAACTCATCCAATGCCATGCTAACAGGAATCCTGACAATTACTTTCTTATATGTCGCCATGACAACATGATGTGCCAACTTAGATATCGATAAAAAATTGCAAATGCAAAGAGGTTCAATATAATCATTATTGTAATCTTAACATAGTATAAAACAAGTCGCTTCTTGCCGTATGTACCTATGCCTATGCATAGATCTTTAAAACTACGCAATGGATTTTTATGCGGTTTTCACCAATGGATGAAGTGGTTCTCAAGAAAGGTTATTAGTACCTACCTACAAAGCTAGTGAAAGATATTTTTTTGATCTGAGAATAACGTAAATACCCATAATGTTACTTTTATATCATTCAGTTTAATACCTATTTAATAATTCTGTCTTTTTATCTAGTGCAACTTTGCCGGCGTGAACATTTTGTTAATACACATTAGCAATACGGACTTAGGCCTCATAAACTAAGCCCGCTATTTTTATATTTCAAACTTCCATTGGACTATGGTATTCTACTTACCAGCCTGTCCATCAACACCCGCCATATGTACTGACCTGTTTCATCAACCTCCTTTCATCCATGTTTTCTACCTGCCCGAACCATCTAAACATCCCTTTATCTAGAGCACTACACACCGCATAGTTCCCGTATCACGCGGCTGTTCCTCACTTTAGCCATACTTTTCAAACTTCTCAGTTTCACTCCACACTGCATTTATTTTACTTTCAGGCTTCTTCTGCCACACCCAATATTCACTACCGTAGAAAAGTGTAGGGACAAGCACTCCTCTACGCACAGCCAACCGGGACTTCTGACCGGACCTTCTGACTGTTCATAAAGTTATGCAGTTATCCAATCACTTGATTCCCTGCCATGACTCTTTGTTTAATATCATCGTTATAATACCCTTTATCCCTTCTAAACTTGGACCCAAAGTGCACGAACTCTTTCACTTGGTCCACATTTTCTCCTTCAATCACAGTCACAGATTTTTATATTATATCGTACAAAATGTTGAAACTGGTCAATACCCCTACCAAAATCCAATCTTAATCATTTTTAGCTAGATATCCAGGGAAATGTCCCTCTGAATAGCAACGGGTACAGTGGCGAGCGGTGTTTGCGATATTCGAACTTATAATATTTGCACAAACCAAAATGATCCTACAAAAGTTTTGGATACAACCAAGGCTATATGAATTTTACTGGTGGTTGCAGAAAGTTCTACAGTAGGCGTAAGGAATCCACAGATGTTAATATTTTTTGTCTTACTTCTTGAACGTTACTTTCCAGGGTGGTCATTGCTACTAGCATTCTGGGAAGTATTCAGTCTGTGACGACGTCAATTAATTGTTCCACGAAATTTGTAAATATTGTAATTGTTCTAAATAATAATTATTTATACACATAAATACACATACCACGCCTATATCCTCGAACCACCCACAATTTGCCAGTATTTTTAGTCCCACGTAATAGGGGGCAAGCCTATTGCCGTCACCGGGCACACATATAATGGGTTATGTCCAAAATGGCCGAATGTATTTAATAAAAAGTAGCAGCTAAAGCTAATAAAGTAGCTAAACTTTGAAACCTGATTTTCCTAGTCGATTTATCAAATTTATCGATAACGTGTATCGACGCTGTTACATCAAAAGTGGTCGGTAACTTTTTGTCTTGTCATTATAGTTAGTGTTATGATACAAAATGTATATGTATGTGTTTGTGAAAATGTTATTGTGTTATTCTTATTATCATGTGTGAGTTTCGTATTGGCACCCGATTGGGTTTGAGCGTCTGAGAATGTGTGCGTGTCAATGACCCCCCCCCCGCACCACACATGGCAGACTTTTATGTATCGGGAAAATGCATAATGCCTTGTCCCGTCGTATACGACGACAGCGTATACGACGATCGCGTTGGTCTTTGCTTGAAAGTGACGAGTTTGCTTAAATATTTTGTTTTCAAACATAATTAAAGCGTTCTTCTTGTAAGAGAATTAATTAAGCACTGTTTACATTCATTGGACGGAACTCTAATTTTGATTCCTGAATCTACCAATGAGATTGATGATTTAAGAATTCGCCTGTGTCTGCCCAATAAATGTGCACTGTGCTTTAAAATGATTTACATATAAGACCCTACAAATTTTCACTTTCACTTTACATACTCTATTTTCCAAAAAGTAAAAAAAGCAGTCATATATTCTATGCACGTTCGAATATAAAGCCAAGTTCATCAATCAAGAAGTATCCATTTTTATACGTGCTTTGAAAGGATGCCTAAGCGGCCATAGGTGGGTTAAAAAATCATTTATAACAAGTCAAAAGCTGTTGCCAAGTGCTGAGTGAAAATGAGTGATGTTCTGTCATAATGGCAACCACTTCTGATATTTATATTTTAATGAATAGTGACTGCTCAGTTGGATATTAATTACTATAGCACCTATCTATCAAGTTCGCTTCCCAATTCATAGTTATATAAGGTATAGGTACTAGCGTACGTCCATTGCTACGCCTGCGTATTTCGATTTCTAGTACCCGATTGCCACGAGAACACTTTCCCGAGATAAAAAGAAGTCTTAAGTTACTTCATATAATACCAGTTACATGAAGAATGGAATAGGACAAGATGTAAAACTAAATTAAGAACAAATAATGTAATAATGTGATCAGTAAAGCAATCAGTTGTTAGAATAGACCAAGAAAAATATACCATAGAGTGGAAAATAATGAAACGGCATAAAGTTGAGAGGAATAAAAAAAAGAACCGAAAACCCTAATCAGGGGCAATGATAATAAACAAAATTGATAACATCATTTATGTGATAGAATAAGCTCTGCTAAAATATATATATATATATATATATATATATATATATATATATATATATATATATATATATATATATATATCATTTACATGTCAAAGACCCTTTAAACCTTGGTTCAGCCGTTTCAGAAAATGTATCGAACAAACAGACACAATAAAGAAACGCAAAAATAAAAATAAAAATTCAGATATAGACGTCATTCATTACTCCAAGAATATTACTGTAATCTCAAGAATATAAACGCCTAGTGAACTACGAGTACTTTCTATTCGTTATAATAAAATAACTCACTAGCATTTCACTTAGTTAACATCTAGGTTTATATCTAGCTAAGTATTATTGTATCTGTTCTTATCTCTATTTAACCGACTTCAAAAAAGGAGGACGTTCTCTAATTCAACTGTGTTTTTTATGTTTGTTATGTGTACCATTCTTGTATCTTTCGACTGGGTGAAACGTTTTTGTTTTTTTTTTAATTAAATGCTACTGTATTATTTATGCTTTCGATTGTCGGCACTTGGTGGAACTTATAATAATACATTTTAATTAAACTCACTTCTACATTTCACAGTTTTCTTTATTATTTAAACACATTTAATTACAATAATCTGAATATAATATACATAATTAGAAAAAGAAAAAAATTCTCACACTGCCTTCTTAATTTTATTTATATGTACTCACAATGTAATGTTTATAATGCTCAGTCCAATGTCAGCTATGGGTAGCTACAAGATGAATTTGAATTAAATATCTCAAGAATACTAATGAGAAAGTGATATGTAGTGTTTAGTGTACCTCTGATGATGCCATATTGGGCGAAACCGGTCAGGAGTTTAAATAATAAAGAAAATTGTGGAATTTACAATTGAGTTTATTTAAAATGTATGAAAGCTACTGCTTCCCGAGTACCTAGTCCTATTTGAATTTGATTCCATTCCGATACTTCCATTTCATTTTTCACTTTTAGAACATTGTAATTACAGTGACTTTAAAATTAACACATTTAAATAAAACAATGGAAATTTGATGTTGAAATTTAGATAATTGCACTGATTTCGCTAACTATGTATATGTCTCGCCTACTCACGAGGCATCATCAAGACTGTCTCAAAGAGTCTCTTTGAGAACATAATATCCAATAGGAAATGCTGAAGTCTCATACGCTTATAGAATATTACATGATAAATATCCTGTTTATGATAAAAGTCACAATTTATATTTAAGGTCAGCAGCAGATTTTTTGCTACTCTTACATACAAAATGAGTTTTTATTAAAAATATTACACAACATAGACAAAGTGCCAACAGTCTCAAAGAGTCTCGTTGAGATAGTCTTGATGATGCCTCGTGAGTAGGCGAAACATATGTCGACGTTTAACATGTCTTCTAGTTAGCGAAATCAATGCAATTATCTAAATTTCAACATCAATTTTCCATTGTTTTATCATGGACTTTCACCAGGTAACGCCTGATTCCATTTAACATTTAAATAAGTTTCTGTTCGTATAAATTTCACTTGAACTTAGCTAAGAACTCGTACGTCGAATGTATCACAGAACATTTTGTAGAAGATATACAGCTCGTTGAATTTCGCAAGTTTCAGTTGTAACGTGCACACGTAAAATAAGTTTATATGAAGATACGATAACTTTAACCATAAAACGGGGATTTTACTGTTTGGCTTTGCTTCACTTAACGTAACTAGAGTTTTGTATTTTATACAAAACTATGGTCACGTAAACGAACTAATTACAAATTGATGGTACTTATGGACTTATTAATAAGTAAAGTAGGCACTCTGCTTGTGTCACTAAAAGTGTCACTGAAAACATGTCTTGTTAAGAGACGCCAAGACCTACATATATTATTGATTACACTATAAAAAAGTTGTCAGATCAAATGGAGAACAAATAGCTCGTAGCTCTAGAAGTCCTACTTATTCTTTTTTTTTTAAATTCCGCGAGACCGCAGCCGCTCCCATGTCCATTGCTACGGGCGTCTCTGGTGACACTAGAAGGTATTTCCAGTGGCGCCCGGCGGACTTTGGCCACCTGTGTGGCCTCTTCGGGGGTTTGGTCGGAATGAAAATCCCGCATCGTTGGGGTTGGGTTTTATCCCGCGTCGGTGAGTCAATCTGGTTGCGTGCTATGGGGAAAAGGCCCCGCAACACGCAATCCTTCTAGCCTGCTTCTGTAAGGACGGCGGGTGCCTATCCCGCCGTCCTCAGGCCCCGATCATGGAGGTCGATGGTCCTGGGCGTAGATGAGTCTGCGGCGCCCGGGGCGCTGGCTGCGAAACTCAGCGGGGATGGTACGCTCCCTCTCCCTCTCAGCCGCCTCCTTCGCGAGCATGACTTGCTCGCAGAAGGAAGTCCTAGTCCTAATCTAATACTTTCTCTCATCTGCGTTCTGTGAAACTGTGACGTGATCTTAGTTTAAAGTTCTCTGCAAACTCTCGAACTTAGTCAAGTTTCTGGCTTGGCTGTTTTGTTAATCAACGACCTATTGCTACAACATTAACGTCTATTAAACTTCTTTCTGTTCGTAAGCCGATAGGAATGACCACGTCGTTCTTATGAATTTGCAATGTTATCCATTAAAATATGTTTTCGTTAGAGACACAGACTCCCTATGCACAAACATTTCTATATTACATTGATCTGTAAAACTCTGCGTGCCTCGGAGAGCACGTTAAGCCGTCGGTCCCGGTTATCATACAAACATCTATGGCAGTCGTTAGGGGTAGTTGGAGCCCTAAATCAAAAATCCTCGCGGTCTAACTACAGAACTTCGATATTGCCCATGGGTTGTGGAGGTCAGATGGCAGTCGCTTCACGGAAAATATCAAAGTTCAGCCGAATCGCAGTTAGACTGGAAAGCCGACCCCAATTGAGTTGGGAAAAGGCTCGGTGAATGAATGATTGATCTGTAAAACTAAAATGTCGTTGAATAATGCTAAGGGGTCGGTCATATTCATTTACACACGGTGCACTTGCTTGCACTTGCACCCAAAATGACAATAGGTTCGCCCTCTATTACATGGGAAAAAAATATTGACTAGTGAAATCTGGGTACAACAAAGATGAAAGAAAGAGGAGGTAGCATAGACTACATATTGTAAAATAGTTTACGCGAAATAAACTAAGACTCTTACTTTATCCAAAAATTAAGTTAAAGCACACTTCCTCTCCTCTTTATCGTAGCTATTTTAGGTTATATATTATAGTCTCTTCTATATATGCAAGTATTAGCACAGTATGTATTTATATATGTATATATTATACGCACCTTCATTAAATAAACCTACATAAGGTTTATTTAATTGCACTGCTCACACGTCGCCTTATCACCCTTTAATCTCCTCTCTGGCCTGCTGGAAGAGATTCCTTTAGGAACAAGCAATATGCTTACTGTTCTCTTTGTAGTCCTGTATTGTGTTATGTTTCTCTGTGTGCTGTACATAAATAATAAATAAATATGAAACTACGAACGCGCAGCTGCCAATAATATTGACACACTAAATGAAACGTGTAATGCAAGTAGCGTCCAAGCGCAAAACCGTGGAAGAGTGCGAAGTCTTGAAACTGTCATTAACAGGGACAGCTTTCTGAACAGTTTACAGTTAATAGTGTTACTCGCGAAAATATTTGCTTTTGAAACGTTTATTTTATATGTTATGTAGGTACCAACTAGATTCGTAGACGGCTGTTTTTAGCGATAGATACCTACTGCTCGTTTGGAAAACTTTTTGGCAATCCGGAAACTATTGCTAGGATAAAAACGTGTCTTACGAGTCCATCCTCAACTGTCCTATCATCAACTGTACAAAGTTACCGGCAAAAAAAAACCTGCGTTTTCGGAAACACATGTATGATAGATTACATTTAGATAACATGCGGCCATTGATGAACCAGTTATACTGCGACAGTTAGTTTATAGGTAGATAATGAAACGCGAAAGTTGTGAACTACACACCTGCCTTTCTGATTTAGCTTTTTAATAAATTCAAATATTCTTAATGCAGTAAACCTAAATTATTATTTAGGTTTACTGCATTAAGAATATTTTTCGTTTAATATTATTTATTTCCACACGTGCACATTGTGTTTCGGAATGTCCGTCTGATTAAATTTTATTAATGGACCGGCAAAAAAACCTGCGTTTTCGGAAACACATGTATGATAGATTACATTTAGATAACATGCGGCCATTGATGAACCAGTTATACTCCGACAGTTAGTTTATAGGTAGATAATGAAACGCGAAAGTTGTGAACTACACACCTGCCTTTCTGATTTAGCTAACCTAACCTAACCTAAATTATTATTTAGGTTTACTGCATTAAGAATATTTTTCGTTTAATATTATTTATTTCCACACGTGCACATTGTGTTTCGGAATGTCCGTCTGATTCAATTTTATTAATGGACTTGGAAGTTTACCCCACTGACTGTGAACGCGACTATTCTATTTATCGCGGCATCTTTGACAATCGAAAAAGCATTTCATAACATATCCCCGTGTATTTAGGTTGATTTTGTTTTGTACTATATAAAGTGTTTGTTATAGGGCTGTGATAGAACCGGAGATTAAGAAACATATCTAGAGCACCCACACATAGATACTTCTCATGATTACAATAAAAGTGAAATCACTTAGAGTGCTTCTCAAAAATACTATTTATAACATCATTTAATTGGTGAGCTATGTATAAAATGATTCTTATTACTATAAAACTATATATACATATTGTATTTCAAGTATTTGACATTTATTTTTGAGTGCAAAAGAACGTACGCCACTGCATTCGCAAATATTTGAAGACCGAAATTAGGTCCATCAGTTCAGTCTTTCTCAAGTTTTACGGAAACAAACGATTCATTTTTATTTATATAGATATGTCTTGTTTCAGAATGACTTGGTAACTACACAGCAAGGACCCCGAGTGGTGATGGCAGCCGTAAACTCGGTAAGTTGTATACTTAACATTTTACGTCGTTTTCGAGCCCGTCACTTTCAATATCATACAATTAAAATGCAAATAACTTCCTGAACGAAGTTTCAACCGTTATGTTTTCACGCAATTCCCGTCCCAGATCGTGACGTCAATACCGAAACCGGGTGATAGTGATAATAATTACCAGAAAAATATAAAACAAAATCAATCGCAGAAAAATTACAACTTTAAAAATATCCTGAAAATGTACACCTTGTTATGATCTTTTTACTCCTGTTGCCAAGGGCGTTGCCAAGGGAGGGGGGGGTTTCAGGGGCGGCAGCTGTCCCCCGCCCGACAGATTCTAAAAACGTTGCCAAATGTAGAGCACCCAAAGTGTCCCGAATCCTAGAGTTGACTTCCATGATCAATCATTCCCGTAGATGATAAGCTCGTTATACGGGCTGCCGGCAGCCGGAGGACTGACCGTGCGGTTACCGACCGATCGTATTGCTCGACGAATTCTGTTAGCTCTTTGAGCGAATTATCGCGGAACGCCTCGTGGGGCCAGACCTGTTTCAGTACGGTTTCTATCGGGGACGCTCCACCGTAAACGCAATCATGTACGTGAAGAGTCTGACGGAGGAAGCAAGTCGTGGGTCGGATACGGCTGGAACTTGAGGTGGCCCTATTCAATTCTGAGGCTCCGTGTTTTCACGGACCTCGGCGTGGTCCACCTGTAGGATCCAGCATAACTGTAGGAAGCGTTAGCATCGGCATCGCACCTTCGATGAAGTCTTATAGGATCAGACTCGATAGCCGATGGAACTTCGGACCACAGTTCCAAAGTTTGGCTCCCAAAGTTACGGAGGCAGCAGTCACGCTTTAGCGACTGATGCCTAATCTAAAGGGACCCAACGCCTGCTGCAGGAGATTGTACCTGGGGATTGTGCGGAGTATGGCCCTGTACAGGGCTTGCGTTTGGGCCGCGAGATTGACGGCCAACACCGTATTTGAACCGTCTATTTTAAACAGATCGTTGAAGACATTAACCGTCAAGATAAAAAGAGGGTACCGCACGATCTCCCTAGAGACTGCATGTCTCTTAGCCGGAAACCTGGAGCCAGAGCCATTGCTCAGCGTGCGTCTTGCAGAGCTTGCGTCATTGTTTCGATGGCTCAAGGAGGCGCTGTAACGGGACCACATACCTGTATCTCGAGAAATCGAGGCCCAGTGGTCATGGTAACACCAGGATCTCATGGAATAGACGATTAACCGATCTATATGGCGGTAACAGCGACCCTGGGACCATTGCCAGGCCAATGAACGCAGGAAGGGCCGTGGCCTCAGGTCGCGGACTTTACTCTGCAGTGCTTTCGACTTCACCTACAATTCATTCTTTTCTCATTCTCCATGTAACTTGCCCCCCCCCCCGACCTTTGGCTGGCGACGCCTGTTGACTGTATAAAACACAGTCATAATAACCACACACTGTACACTGTGAAAAGGTTATACTTGAGCCTCTAAGATTTCATGGAGATACTGGTGTAAGCTCAGCGACGTTAGTAAATAGAATTATAGAACAAGATACCAGTATTTGCAAAGCCTAGTATTCTTTAAAAATACCTAAACTCAATTATGACAATAATGGTAGCGTTAAACATCGCATTAACACGGTTCGATCCGACTTGAAATATCCGATTCATTATTCTCTTCGTTAATTGGAGTCGTTTGTGCTTCATGAAGCTTTTTCTAATGTTATAAATAAAATGTTCAGTGATGATAAACATGTATTTAGGTACCTAATAGTAAATGTTCTAAGTTCAAGTGTTGTGATCGTACGTTTAATACTTATTTATTTACATTATACGAGTACCATGACAGCGTATTATTTAATACTAAAACCTTCCTCGAGAACCACACTATCCATTGGTAAAAACCGCATAAAATCTGTTGCGTAGTTTTAAGCTGTTATTGTACTAATAGTCCTTTCTGTGTATGGTCTGATCGCCAAGAGCCTCGACCAACACTTACAGAGGCTTTCGTTAGACAGTTGGATTAAGGGCCTTATGCAGAAGGCAGTGTTACTCGATACGGCTCGCATCGTGAGGAAATTCCTCTCTCTGGAGCATTAACCACCGGTAGCTTGGTCTTTGTACCCGAAGCCTGTGGGTCACTATCACTATCAGCTTTAAGGATCTAAGCATACATAGAGACGGAAGTGACTTTGTTTTATGCTATGCTATGATGATTCAGAAAGTCATCTCCACCTCTAAGGTCCAAGTGGGGTAAGTTATCCTAGGGCGTAGGTACCCGGGACGCCTAGCAATGAACGACAGGGTGGATTTGGCCGTAAAGCCTGTCAAAGCCTGTAAAAGTCCTGACATGAACCCAGTGCCCCTACTCACAGACAGACTGGCAATAAAGACGTGATTTTGAGTGACAAAGTTGCCTGTGGAATGTTTACAAAAACATAAAACTTACACAAGATATCCTACAAATCTTTATCGACTCAGCAAAACAGAACCATTTCAAAATACTGCTATCTGTTTTGTCGTTTTATTTTTTCCTCGGCCGTAGTGCCTCGTTTAGCGCTAACAACAGGCGATTGAAGGAATAACTGTGAGTTGGCTCATCACTGCTCTCTACCAGGTATAAGTGCCCAGATTAACTGGATCCCAAAAATTTCATCGTTTGTGTATTTTTCGTTAGACTTGTATAGTTCTATTTATACTGGGTGCCTTATAATGGTCCTGGCATCGGCTGCTTCGCCATGGACGGTATCCAAATCACATCGCATTTGAATAGCAAGTGCAGTTTAACGATAGTCTGTAAATTATACTTATTGATCTAAATCTGAATACCGTATATTAGCGTATTGGCAGCACATATTTTTACTTCTAACTATATAAGTCTATTCAATCTACCATTCTGATCAGGTAGATGCTTATTTTGTTTTATTGACTTAGGGAGCGAAGCGACCGAAGTCTCCGTTTCAACTTGCAGACTGGGGAGAATTTCTTTCGTCTGTACCTACCTCTACATCTCTACATCTACGGGTTCTGTCAGATCATGTTTGCGGCCGTATTTTTATGAAACTTTACACACACACTCCTTGCTTACAATAAATAACATGTGAATGATATTTTTTGGATTGGATAAAAAATGAAAGAGTAATAAAGAAAATTGAAAAATAAATTTTCTAAAGAAAGCTCACTAAAACTAGTGGTTCTGTGTCTACGGTTCACAAAACCACTAGTTTTAGTGAGCTAACACAGCTTTGTAGTTAGGTATAGGTAAAAAGGCGTAAGCTGAGCTTTACATTTGTGTGAGTGATCACGAAAGGTAGACGAAAAAGGCTGTGTGTACAACACATGTGTGTGTAAAACAGGTCACATTATACGTTAACGTACGTGCACTTATACAAATGCAACCTTTTTTACCTATACATACCTATGTGTTAGTTACTAATAGAGTGAATCTCGTTAAAATCAGTGTAGCCGTTTCAGAGATTAACCGGAACAAAGATACAGATAATGATGACCTGTAACCATTGTTTTACGTTTACTTCACTAGCGGACCGCTGCTTTTGCGGTTTGGTTGCGGGAAATAGTGTTTAGCATAAAACCTTTCCCAAGAACAACTCTATCCATTGATAAAAACAGCATGGATTTTCATGCTGTTTTTATATATTTTTTATTTATTTTTTTATGTACACACAGTATATACAATATAGTGAAATTGGAAACATTATAATACATGTATACAATGGCGCCACTTATCTCTAAAGAGATCTCTTCCAGTGGGCCTAAGAACGGAGAAGTGAGTTCAATCAGAGGCTGGTGTGTGTGCAGGTTGGTACGGTTGTTAAGGTTAATAAACTTACATACACTATAGCTACATAAATACATACATATTAACTTTTCATAAACATACACACATTAACATACAAATAGTTAAGAAAGGGAAGCGAGATAATGTTCCTTCACTTTCTTCTTGAAGACATACAGTTTTGCAGTTCCTTATATTCGTTTTTGTTTTCATGGTGCAGAAGATTTCGACTTAATCGCGAACAGACAGACAGGCAGATGCCGTGGATGACTATGTTTTATAATATGAATTATTAAGTGAAAAGCTTTTAAATAAATAGGCATTAATCGTAAAATTACTATAATAACAGGCTATGACATTTGGAGCAATGCAATATGTAACCACTCTAACATGACCTTGTTGCTATATTTTTATAATGATCTAAAGTGATTTAAATTCTGAAATCAAAATACACAGAATGCGGTAGACAGAGGTGTATTGCACACCTATATTCTGCCAGAAGTTTTGTTAGATCCACGCCTATTGGCCGTTACCGGGCAACACAATGGCTAAATAATGATTCTGTAAACTAAATTCTAACAGCCAGGATCAATGTGACGTACGTAATCTCACCAGTCAAAGCATAAAACCTTTTTCCTGTCATGCATTTTTTCACCAGTGTGTAGATCTCGCCCGCTATGCGTGTCGATGTCAACGTCAAATCTGTTCCCGACTATCCCCGTTACCATAGCAACCGGCGTGCGGACGGACCTGAAACGCATTTCATGATTCTATGAAATTTGAAATTAACATTGACACGCATTGCGGGCGAGATCCGCATGCTGTTCGCTGGTGGAAGAACGTTTGAATCAACTGCGAGTCGATATGGATGTACCAATCACCAATGGTATTTATAAAACTGTGGTAAGGAAATGGTTTATTAGACGTTTTTCGTTGGATTTACATGTGGCCTATGTCAGTAATGAATGAAATGCGGAATCGGGTTACTGTGCTGGTTTCCTTCAAATGTGTCGTAACAATAATAGAGCCGGTGTTTGCGGGAACAATAAACTTTGCAGTCCGGTCTGATTTATTTTCGAGTAATGTGTTATGATTGGTTGATACCTTTATTTGTGTTTGAAATGATTCTATAATTTGTGCTAGTCTAGTATTATTGTACACAATTTGGTTTCATATTAAACTTGTGGGTAAATGCGATTTTATATTAAACAAATAACTGATAAACGTGATTTTAAAAACAACGTCTTTATCCTGGATAGTGTAGACTGAGGCCTTTGTTATGCTCACGGACAGAGCCTTGTCTTTGTAATACCTATCAAAATTTACTCTCCTCATTTTCATTAATAGTCCAATAAATATTGTAACTACTCGAACATTGTCGTAAGAAGATAACATTTAGCGAATCTTCTATCAAAACTGATGCTCAATATTTATCTTAAACTTTATATCGCGGTTTTCTATCGTATTTACCAAGTCAACAGGCACAAAGTAAAGTGCTACTCTTATTGTTACGTAATAAAGTGTTAAGTGGCAGTTTGCAAGACGTTACAGCGTCCCAAAATAACACTAACGTCCTATAACAGCTCCATTCAGAGAGGGACATGTCGCACACAGTCATATAAACGAGAAACAACCACGTCTTTCAGCAGACAGTTCTTAAAGAACTTACACTCTTATGTACAAATGAATTCTGCAAGGCTTGACTTTATCATCAGATCTAAGACTCAGCTTTGAAGCAGTACCAGGGGGTACAAAGATACAAGATGATACTCCAAGATAAAATGTGTTTCGAATTTTAAAAGAATTTCTTAACATTTACCGTTTGTTTTAACCCTTTATAGGACAGAACCGAGATGACGGTGACGATTAAAACCACCAAACATAATTCAGCTGTATTATGTTGTGGTCTCAATGTATAGTACAGAATATAGTAAGAAATATTTTCAAATAACGTACCTATTTTCCTTAATAACCGATACTAGAAACTGCCAATTCGAGTTTCTAAAGTTTGTTAACCTCTCCTTACTGACACTCGAAACACCAAATTAATTGCCGCAGTCTCCAAACTATAGCGATATAAATGGGTTTTTTTTAAGTCCGCGCAAGCGCGGCCTCTCTTACGTCCATTGCCGGGTGTCTCTGGTATGCACCTGAAGGTATTTCTAGTGGGATATAAATGTATAGAGTAAGTTCTCACGTGTTTTATAATATCTTCACACAAGACAGATGAAAAGAAGTGCGTTCTGTGTGTCATACTCATAAGTAGTTGTTCTTTTAATCAATAAAAAATCTAAGGCTGAATCCAAACCAGCGTCACTTCCCTTTCAAAGATAGATAATAATAAACCGACCGAGCTACGACCACAGTCGAAGAGATCAAATATTGAAGGGTTATATACAAAAATAACATAACTAGCATTTTTATTGTTTTATGTTCGTCTTACGCTAAGTTATCGAATGAGCTTGTTAACATTTAAAAAAAAAACATTGTTTTTGTAAATAGTCCTTCAATTACGAAACAACTTTTACGTCTGTGTGTTGTCATTTTATTCTTCAACGTACTACCAACAAGTCAAGAAAATCAAGTAGTGAGATACAAATATCTAGACTGCCTTTTGTAAAGGGCTCAAGTGGACCCACCGGAAATTTAATCTTACAGAGGACCCTCTGTTACAAGGAATTCTGACTGTAGGTTTGTTAGAATGAATGAATATTTCAATTTAATTTAAAATACGAGTACAAATGTTATTCAATTCCGATTGCTCATTAAAATGGCCGGCTTTAATGATTGTTGTTTTGTGTTTATTTGAGTAATGACTTGAATTTTTGGCGACTTTGTTTTATTAGTTAATTTTGCAGAAAAAATCTGGTAAACTTTTTTTTTAAATTTAGATTATAGAGATGAAATGAAATACTACTAACTGATGTCTGCAGCTGTACTGTCGGAGATATTTGGCGTTCACAATTTACAGATAAATAAAAAGCCTATAGTATTCTATGTTACTACCGGAAATAGTTGAACTATGTGCCAATTTAGCAGAGCCATCGTAGCTCAGGGTTCAGAGCATTGCCCTTGTCCTATGGAAAGGCCGTGGGCCAAGTCCTGCCGATGACATTTCAGTTCTTGTGATTTATTTATAATTTCTACCTTATATTTTTGTACTTAAAATATTCTAAAAATATTATGAAAGAAATTATAAATAAATCGCAAAAACTAATGTCATCGGCAGGATATTGATTTTGTAAGGATTCATCTAAAATTCAGTGTTTAAATATGGTTGTAACACAATACACTGGTACCTTTATTTCGACAGAACTTAGGTAGGTGGATCCAACGCGCGATCTAGAAATTTCTACCTTACTATTTTATGAATAGCTTAAGCCATAGACTAATAAATAAAGATTTATTACGTCTATGGTTAAGACAAACTCATAGTTTTGAAATACAGAAATATATTAGTGGAGCTGCTGTAAGTTCCGTAGGTACTACGACTTTATATCATTTTATAAAAAATATAAGGTCAGTGAAATTATCCTGGTCTTAGCTGTACGCAATTTGCATTTCCTGAGGTCTTAAGCTAGTAATGACAGCCAAGATTTACATCTTTACTTTCCCACTAATGAAGGAGCGCTTTTAAATATTTTGCTTTTTTTTTTTTTTTTAATTACGCGGGCCAAGGCTGCGGCCGCTCTAACGACCGTTGCCGGGCGTCTCTGGTTACTAGCAGAGGGTATGTCCAGTGGCGCGCGGCGGACTTTGACCACCTCTGTGGTCTCTGCGGGTGTTTGAGACGAGAATCCCGCGTCATTGGGGTCGGGTTTTATCCCGCGTCAGTGAGTAAATCTGGTTGCGTGCTATGGGGCAAAGGCTCCGCAGCACGCAACCCTTCTAGCCTGCTTCTGTAAGGACGGTGGGTGGCGATCCCGCCGTCCTCAGGCCCCGATCATGGAGGACGATAGTCTTGGGCGTAGTCGCGTAGTCTGGGGCGGCCTGGCCGCCTACTACGGAACTCGGCGGGGAGGGTACGCTCCCTCTCCCTCCCGGCCGCCTCCTTCGCGAGCATGACTTGCTCACAGAAGGACACGGCCGCGTTCCACCTACTCCAGCTGGATACCATGGCTTGAAGCATGGTCCCCAGCGAGAGGGTATCCACGCCCAGACCCACTACGAGGTCCCGGCGCTGACTCGCCCACGCTGAGCACTCCACCAACGTGTGGAGTGCGGTGTCGTCGTCGGAAACCTCGCAGTGTTGACACCGGGGTGTGACCTCACGATGCATGCGAAACAGATAGCTACCGAAGCATCCATGCCCGGCAACGATCTGCGTCGCACGGTACGTGAGGTCACCATGCTGCCTCTGCAGCCAATCGTCCATGATCGGTCTCACCGCCGCGATGAAGATGGCACCCCCCTTGGGTTGCTCAAGTCGCACCCTCCATGACTCCATGAGATCCTGGCGGAGTTGGGACCGCTGGTCCTCGATTTCTCGAGACCCACGCCTGTGGTCCCACTCCAGCGCTTCCTTGCGCCATTGGAACAATGACGCAAGGGCTCTCGCTTCCAGGTCCCATGGAGGGGTCCCGGCTAGGAGACATGCAGCCTCTCCGGAGATCGTGCGGTACCCCGTACGGTTCTGACGGCCAAGGTTCGAAGTGGTCTGTTTAACAGAGTCACGTTCCCATTGACCGCCAACCTATCCGCCCATACGGGAGCCCCGTATAGGGCCATACTCCGCACGATCCCCAGGTACAGTCTCCTGCAGGAGGCGTTAGGTCCCTTTAGGTTGGGCATCAGTCGCGAAAGCGCGACCGATGCCTGCGTCACCTTGGGGACCAAACTTCGGAAATGTGTTCCGAAGTTCCATCGGCTATCAAGTACGATCCCTAGGTACTTCATCGAGGGGTTGATGCCGATGCTAACGCCTCCCACATTTATGCTGGAACCTTCTGGTGGACCGTTCCGAGGTCTGTGAAAACACAGAACCTCGGACTTGTGCAAGGCCACCTCCAGTCCCAGCTGCCGTATCCAACCCACGACTCGAGCAACACCCATCGTGACCTTGAGTGCTGCCTCCTGGTACGTTGCACCCCGCGCCGTGACGAGGGTATCGTCGGCGTAGCACGTTACGCCGACACCCCTAGGCAACGCACCCCACAGCACCCAGTCGTAGCCGATGTTCCACAGAAGCGGCCACAGGACCGACCCCTGCGGAACACCGCACGACACATCTCGCCGAGCTGGCCTGAGCCAGCTGGGGAAAGCTATAGCCCTCTCCGAGAGATAGGCCACGACAATACGACGGAGGTAGAGAGGCGTTTCGTGATACACGAGTGCCTCCCTAACGCATCTCCATGGCAAGGTGTTGAACGCGTTGGCGATGTCAAGAGACACCGCCACCACCACCTTGCCCTGCGAGACTGCTTCCTCCGTCAGGCTCTTCCCGCGCATGATCGCGCTCACGGTGGAGCGTCCCCGACGGAAACCGAACTGGTTATCCGCCAGGTCTGGCCCCACACTCGTGAGATGCTCGACGAGGCGTTCCGCGATAATTCGCTCAAAGAGCTTACACACCTCGTCGAGCATCACGATCGGCCGGTATCCGGACGGTGAGTCCACCGGCCGCCCCGCCTTACGGATCAGGACCAGTTTCCCCGTCCTCCACACCTTGGGAAACTGGCCCCTTTCGAGGCATGCGCTAAAGAGCCCCATCAGTCGAGGCCCGAGTTCTTCGAGGGCCAGGACCCATGCACGGCCAGGAATGCCGTCGGGTCCGGGGGCAGTGATTTTCCGGTGTTTAAGCCGGAGTACTGCCGCACCTAGCTCCCCCACCCTGACTTCGGGTACGTTGTCTTCGCTGGTGCTATCCGCGTCAGGCAGAGACGGAGCCATGCGCGGAGGGACGTGCTCCTCCGCGCTCGTCGGAAACAGGGAGCCCATGACCCACTCCAGCTGCTGCGGCTGGAGACTCTGGGTCAGTGGGGGCGCCCTAGGTCGGAGTTTCTCCCTGACCTGTAGGTACGGGCGCCCCCATGGGTTCATCGGCAGGGTCTCCACGGACACGTGGTCAGGAGCTCCTCGCGGGCCGCCGTCTTGGCCCGCTTTATCGTCTCCTGGAGATTACCTTTAGCCTCTCTGTATGCCTGAAAAAGCTCCGCCTCTCGGGCTGCCGCGTCGTGTGGGCGGCGACGCCTCCGGCGAAACCTGGTGTACCGGCAGCGGGTGGAGATGCATGCTGCGCGCAGCTCCGCAATCTCCGGCGACCACCAGTACACCTGCTTCCTGGCCGGTCTGGGTGTAACCCTAGGCATCGTCGCATCACAGATTTGCGGCATGGCTCTCCTGAGCCACTCCGCCTCGGCATCCACATCGGCAGGCCGGTCCGGCGCCGGAATCCAGGCCTGCACAATGGATGCCTCCAGGAGAGCCTCCCGATCCAGATGGTGAAGTGCCCAACGCGGATCCGGGGGATTTGCCACCGGCTGTGGGAGGTCAGGTGGGGGGACGACATCGAACCGGATGTACCGATGATCCGAGTGCGTCTCCTCACCCTCCTCCACGCGCCAGCCTGTAATACGGCGGTCGAGGTCAGGGGATGCGAACGTTACGTCCACGATCGATTCCCCCCCCCCCCCTGCCGCCAATAGGTGGCGACATTCCCCCGGTTGAGGACCTCCAGACCACGTATTCTGGTCCAGTCCTCAAGAAGCCTCCCCTTGTCCCTGGTTTCCCGGGAGCCCCACGCCTCACTCCAGGCGTTGAAGTCTCCCAGGAGCAGGATAGGGCGAGGACGGCACGCAGCGAAGACGACGTCGAGCTCAGTGAGCCATAGCTCAAACTGAGACTCGTCAATGTTCGGCGAGTTGTAGGTGGCCACGACTGCCAACCCATCATAATCCGCCGCAACACACCCGCGGCCCCTTGCAATGATCGCAAGGCGCAAGTTGTCTGCGGCGGACCCCCCAAAGATACAACAGGCCGAGCCGTCCTCGTCCACCGGGCTTCCCGGGTGGACGTAGTACGGCTCGGAGACCACGGCCAAGTTTATGGACCACTGCCGGATGCTCTGGTACAGAAGATCCTGAGCAGCACGGCAGTGGTTCAAATTCACTTGCAGGATACGGATACGGGCGTCAGACATTAATTGACGTCCATAACCGCATCCCGCCGCGTAATAACTGGCCGCGCAAGGGCGGCACCCCCACCGCTCTCAGCGGACGGACGAGGTTTTGGTCTCGAGGCGGCGCAGGTTGTGCTGCCGACCCGGTGATCCGCGGTCTTGCCCTCCGCCTCGCATCTAAAGAAGCGAGGCGGGGCGTCACAGGCACTTGCCTTGTGACCGAGCCGGCTGCAGCGGAAGCACCGATCGCCCACGGTGACTTCCGCTATACACTGCACTCCTAAGTGCCCCACCACCATGCACCGGAAACATCTGGTTTCCCGGGCACGAAGGAGGTGCACCTGCGCCTTTAGGAAGCCCCTTACGAGGAGGCTTCGGACGTCCGCCACTTTCAGTGCCGCCGCGACGGGTCACTGGACGACTGTCATCCCGTGACCAGTGGAGCCGAAGGAGATATCTCCAGCCTTCACCTGGTCACGGGGGCAGCCGCCCGCCTCCACGACGGCGGAGACAACATCCTCCGTCGTGGCCGCGTCATCCAGACCCGTGATGCGCAATGCGGCGCATTTGGTGGGTCTGGTGACGCGGACGGCTTCTTGGTCCAGCGCGTCCCTAAGCTGAGCCGCTAGGGCGTCAGCTTTAGGGCCGCTGGAGGCGCCGGAGACCTCGAGGAGGCGAGCCCCGGTGCGTGTCGTCTTGCACCGGAGCCCCCCCTGTATATCGAGGGCCGAGAGGTTGACTGAGGACTTCACAGTCCTCAGTACGTCGGCGGCCCCCACCCCCTTCTCCACACCTACCGTCGTCACCGTCAGGACGACGGCGGTGGAGCGAGGAGGGCGGGGCCTCTTTAGCGCCTTCGCCGCGGCGGCTTTGGCCGCTTTCTTTGCGGCCTTCGTCTTCCTCTTCTTGGCTCCCACTAATTCCCATCCCTCCCGTCTGGAGGGATGTAAGGAAGCAGCGGGAGCGACGATAGAGGAAGAGGAGGCGGCAGGGGTGCCAATCTTCTTGCCGCGCCCCTTGGCCTTCCGCGCCTGGGCCGCGGTCTCGGCCGGTATCCGGCTCACCGAAGCGGACGGGGGCGGAGCGGGGCGGCGGACAGCAGGTGTGCCGCTAGGACCGGGAGCGGGAGCACCGCCAACAGCCGCCGCGTATGAAAACGCGGGGCGCGCTAGCGGAGGGTGGTACGCCCGGTCCTCCAGGACCGCGAGGCGCCTCTCGATCGCCGTCAGGACCTGCACCGTAGTCGGCACAGGCTGTGGCGGCGAAGCGGGCGCCGTGGTGGGCGCGGTCCTAGGCGCCGTCTTCGGCGCTGGTCCAGCCGTCAGAGGAGGAGGCGGCATGGGACCTGGAGGTGCCTTGACCACTGTGGTCAACTCAGCGACCTCCCGACGCAGATCTTCCATCTCCTTTCGGGAGGCAGTGAGCTCCACCTCCAGGCTCGCAACCTGCTTGCGGAGCTTCGCCTCCTCCTTTGTGGTGCTCCGCGCGAGGAGCTTGTCAAGGGAGGATTGGGCTTCATCCACCAGTGAAGCCACAATCTTCTTCCTCCCCGACATGTTCTTACTCCCCCGCATGGCCGCGTTCATGCGGGAGAGAATACTCATGATCTCCCGCGCGGGCGGCACACCGATATCCCTGCGACTGCGTAGGGACGGTACAGATGACGGGGGTGGCGTCGGCGGGCGCACTCTGTAGGCGCTGAGACGCGTGCGCACCGTCTTCACCGGCACCTCCTCCTCCGAATCGCTGGAGAGGAGGCACCCCCACCCAGAGCAACTAGTGCTCCGGTCGCGCAGCAGCCCCCCCTTCTCGAGGGTCCTTTTCTGCGAAGCAGAACGGCCCTTACCCTTCACACTACTGGGAGCTGACCCACCGTCAGTCCCAGCAGCAACATTTCCTTGGGGCGGCGCGACGCGAGCCCCCAAATCAAGAGGCATCGAATTCCGTGTTTCATGCGGTAGGTCGTCGGCTGAGACTGCCCGGGAAAGGGCAGTGTCAGTACCGAGGGTCTCGTCAGGCATATCCATGATAGCACAATTAATCGCAATATTGGCCACACAAGTCTCGATATCGACGTTCGGTCACCCAACTTGCCACTGCGTTACTGTGGTCAAGTTGGGGTCCAGGGCGGACGGCGAGGACGTAGTCGAATCTCTTGGGGCCCCGCCCCTAAATATTTTGCTTAAGATTTTTGAATACAACAAACCTAGGATTTTTTTACTTCTGTAACAGTGGAATTTAAGTTTAAACTTGCACCGCGTACTCGTTGGGATAAGCCACAGGTGACCAATTGGTTTAAAATTTACAATAATTTCATGGCACTTACAATAAGTTTCACTTACATAAATGTTATAGTCTTTACGTGGAAGAGTAACAAGTAATTAACGAATATATACAAGGAACAGAAAAACTAAATAAAATAAAAAAAAACTAAACAAACTATACTATAAAATTAATATATAAAGCAGGGAGACTTAGGCAGAGTGCCTATAACACAGGCAGCATTCCCGCGCTGAAATGCCATTGAGAGTCTTTGCGCGAGAAACCTGCCTGCGCGGGGATCCCGTAATTAACAGACATATTCCAACCAGCTTTCACTTCTGTAATATTACTGGCATATTAGACATAATTGACGTTAAAAAAGGACGCCAATTTGAAAAAAAAAGACCTCAGAAATTGACACAACAACCGACTTCAAATTACCAGAGTGGGACCAAATAATTGTTGGAATGGGACCAAATTTAAATGGGACCACTTGGAAATTAGTAGATTTCTATAAAAAAAAAATGATTTACCTAGTCCAAACTTGATGAAGAAACAAACATAAAAAAAACATACAGTCGAATTGAGAACCTCCTCCTTTTTTGGAAGTCGGTTGAAAAACAAGATCCAGATCAAAACTGCAGAGCTCAGATTGCTGATATTCTATATTTAGTTGTATATAACATCTATCCTGGCTGTTGGAATTTTAGTTTGAATTCCAGGTGGTTATGATTTTTTTTTAGTGCCCGGTTTGACAATAGGGTTGCACCCTATTACGTGGGACTAACGATATTACTGAAAAAGTGTGATTGTGTAATGCATCTCTGCCTACCCTTTCAGGGGTATCTGCGTGTTGTGTATCTGTGTCTCAGATCAGAAACACTATATACCTACTATTATAATGATATGTCTATAATACAATAGAACATATTAATGCCAAAAGAGCCTCGTAATATGTCTAAAAGATTGTTCGGCCTGATATATACTCGTTGGATACTTCTCATATTCATGGGGACAGTTATAGTAGTTCATTATCTGCAGCACTGTTGGTTTTACTACCATCGGGGGTATACCATAAAAGCCCTACATTTTATATAAATGCTTTGGATAGCTACGTACGGGAATCAGGGTGAAGTAAGTTGATGACAAAATATCATTCTGTGTAATTGAAAGTAGATTAAGATACGTTACAACTAGGTAGGTACATGTACGAGTAGCATGTACTTATTTTTGAACGGATGAGTAATAAGTAAGATGATTGTAAGACGATCAAATTGGAGATATCGAAGACTCTCCGTAGGTGAATGCATGTTCAATGCATAAAAATAATTATAAAAAATTTATAAAAGCATGAAATGTGAAAGAAGCGAAAAATTGCGAACCTGAACAACACAAATTATGTACTTTATGATTTCAGTATACTTTTCCACTTTATGTAATTGTTTCATTAAAATTTTATTATTTGTACGAACTATAAAAAGGTAGTTACTTAAACATAATATAATTGAGTAAAATCTTGAAAATTTCCTTCTAAAATATCCCCTAAACTTACCGTTGACCAATGTTTTGATTATTCAGGCATGACAGAAGCAAATATTGGCTGCACACAAGCCTAAACAAACAAACAAAATCCTTACATATAATATGTACTCTAAAATAGACATAAAAACTATTTCGAGAGCTTCTAACCCTTATAGTTGGTGATGGGTCCTTTCTACCCCTTTTAGCGAATGAGTGGATCACAATCGCTGAGTTGACTCGAACCCTCCCACCGCCGCGCCGGCCATCCGTGGCCGACTTGGAAATACGCCAGCAATCTGTTTGCCTAACTTTAGTTTAGACTATCATTTTAGTAAGCAACTTTGACTGTCCAAATTTATTGCAAATGTAATCCAATTCTTCAATAGATAAATTAAAGAGTTTAAAAGCTAACAAAATGTATTTAAATTCTGATTGTAGTTTAAAATGCAACTGTAGTGAAAATGCCATACAACGATGCAGTAAAATAAATCCAAATGGAACTCATATCGAAGTGACAGTGCGATGGAACGGCAAAGTCCCATGTGACGGAATACAACATGACCCAACAGACTGTGTCGAGTATCAACGAGATGAGGCGGGCATAGGACAGGTTGGACTCGAGCCAGCAAATGTGTCCCGCCACTCGCACACTACGGGATAACAGGACATCTACCTAGCTTATGTACGAATTTTCCAGACAACTAGGTCACAATTTTTGGCCCACGAATATTCAATGGGATTTATAGTTTATTAGCAGACTAGGGATAAAACAGAATGAAAATTGGTGCAGTAGTTTTTGAGTTTATCGCGAACAGTGAAACAGAGTGACGCGGCGGAGGACTTAGTTATGATGTTGTTAAGTTGATTTCCTTTACTGTTTAATCATGACGTGTAAACGTTGGCGCATCGTACACCAAAACGTGATTGTTCAGCAAACATTGAGGTAAATTAAATAAATAGGTAGGTAGTATGTTTACTAGTGGCGTTGAAATTCGATATCTTTTTTAGATCTGTGACCCAAATATTTTAGATTTACATCTATCATTTACTAGTTATTTGAGAATGTAAGAGAAGTTTGCTTGATTTATATAACATACCTGCATTTTAACTGCCCGAATTCGTTCTGAAATAAACACAGGATGTATATTTATAGATGATTTCGTGTTATTTTTGTATGACTCGTAGACAGAGTTATAGAGCTACTCGAAGTACATTAATAATAACAGATTGAATAGCTGTTGTCGAAGAAAACTTATAAACCATGTTTAATAGATAACTATAAACACATGATACTCGTAGATAGACTACCTAAAAAATGCTAAAAAATATACATTTACGTAATACAATTCCGTATCATAAAAGTTTTTACTTTACTCTCTAGTTTTTACAAAAAATACCCACGATAATTTCAAATGTAGACATCAAGTCATTCAACACAATTTTTTTAAGTTGTGAGACTGAACAATGGTAAGTAAAATATTTTTAAAAAACACTTTAAACTTATTTTAAATTTCTTAATAGCACTATTTTTTTTAATCCTGCGAAAAATAGTGCTATTAAGAAATTTAAAATAAGTTTAATATGTTTTTTAAAAATATTTTACTTACCATTGCTTTGTCATGGATTTTCGCCGAGTAACGCCTGGTTCCATCCAATATTGTGAGACTGAGCTTTGCCACTACCATTAAGGCCTAAAGTTTTGCCTCTTATCAAGAAGAGTGAAGCCCCAAGCTTAGTAAAATTAATGATATCCATTTGTCTATAGCCTGAGTCGAATTTGCAGAGGTAGGTTCTAACCTTCACGAACTCGCAAAGCTGAAACTAAGTGTTACTTACCGTCACAGACTCGCAAAGCTCAAAGTTATTGTTTCAGAAGATCCTCCATGACCAATTGCAGTTTTGGGCTTATTATGAGCCTAAGTTAGACCTGAGTGTTTTTAATTTTATTTCAAGTCACTGTAATTTACTTGACATTTATAGAAATTCGAATCTTATAAAACAATATACCTTTATAATATTGTTTTCAATACGATTCGAGAGTACATTTTGCTCAAGGGACATAATGCAAGTTTGAGATAATATCGAATAAAATTTTACAATTTATCTAACAAGCAAGTTTAACAGGTAAACGGTTTAACTATAGTTAAAATTAAATGTGTTATATTGTCAAGAAAATGGTGTAAATTTATTTTACCCCTAAGAAAAGTTTACCTTTTAACTCCATTTTGGAACTTTGCCCAACAAAATATCAGTTCCTAAGTCTTCTCAGAACATTCCGTGTACCTTTTACGTTCGCAAACCTTAAATAGATTATTACATTGCTAGAAGTGAAACCTTTCGCAGCAAAAAGTTTAGCGATATTTTGTAGTTGTCCAGTTTTACACTGAAGTGAACTGAAGAAACTGAAACAAAAGACATAAGTTCTTCTAAATAATATAACACTCACAATAATATACAGTGCAGTTGAGTTTGCAACAAAAGAAAACTAGTCGTATGTACTAGTTGTTGAAGAAATAAAGTTACTTGTTTAAACAGCGACGGGGTTTTTACTTTGTTGGTTGTACAGAGTTCTCGAGTGGGAAGACATTTGTTTCATGAACTCTGGTAGGAATTTAATCATGTCTTAAGCCTGTATTAAAAAAAAATAAAAGAAGTTATGTATTTCTTACTAGCGGACGCCCGCGGCTTCGTCCGCTTGACAAATTATATACACAAAAATCTTCCTCGAGAACCACTCTATCCATTGGTGAAAACCTCATCAAAATCTGTTGCGTATTTTAAAGATCCAAACATACATACTTTGTTTAAAGTATAGTATGTTATTATTCTTATTTTTAAACTTCATGAGTGACTTCATGTATAAGGTACCTACTCAGTGGTAAAACCTTATCCAGAATCCCAAACTAAGTATATGTGATATTAAAAAAAATTTAATTCACTAAGATACAAAAAAAAAAGAAAAGCTTGGTACAGTCACAGATATGAGAATACTCAGTATAAACTACCAGTGTGCCTTATTTGCGACTTACGCGAAGTGTGCGGTTCATACGAGCACGTCATCTACATAAATTGGGGCAGAGCGTGACGCCGCAGATATCTAACGTGTCACGTAGAGACTACATTTCTACATCCACAAATCATGTGTTCAAGAATGATTCTGAATAACTGTTTAACCCTACTAGCTAATGCCCGCGGCTCTACCTATGAGCAACAAGCATAAGGTAACAAACAAAACCCGTCAACTTAACAACCATGTTAAGTTGAAGGTTTTGTTTGTTACCTTATGCAGGAATATGTCACTCGCCTAACAAGCACAAAAAATACGTGACCTCAGCGACGACTTTAAGTTGTAAGTCAGTAAGTAAGGGTTGTCTCTTGTTTGTGATACGGCATTGACCATAGAGTTGATATTGAGGCATTAACACATAATTATTGGTCAAATTATGCTGGTATTTTTCTGACAACCCTAACGTTCGAATTATGTTCTATGTAAACAAAAGAATGTGCTTTAATTAACGTCGGAGTGCAAGTTCTGTATGTAAGTACTATTCCCTATTCTGTGCCTCGTGTCTTTCGACTGTGTGAAACGATTTATATTTTTTTTAATTAAATGAAGGCCACTGCATCCCGAGTGTTCCTATTTTAAATTAGTCCAAATTCGACAATTGTTTGTAAGTAATTGTTTTTCTGTCAATATTTGACGTGTTTTTTCTTTTATAAGAACCTTGATGCAAAAGAAGAAACGTAGTTAGTCGCAATGTTAACACTTGACCAAGGGAAATAGGGATTAATATTTTTATTGCCTCTGCGGCTTAGTCTGTTGAACGTAGTACGACCTACGTGAAAAGGTTTTAACTTAAGGAATATGACGTAATCCGTTAACTGTAATAAACCGCATAATCCTCTTCTTTCTTCTTCTATCGTCTATATAAATAAAAATGAATCACCTTTCGTTTGTCTCACAAAAATTTGGGAATGACTGGACCGATTTTGCTAATTTTCATCTTAAAATATTTATGGAGGCTTAAGGTTTAAAAGGTTTAAGGTGGTACGAAGTTCGCCGGGACAGCTAGTACAACATAAATTAAGTACTTTAAAATGAAACCCCTCACCATATATGTCTTTGTCAGTTCATAATAAAATCTGCTGCATGAATTTGTAAACCGTTTGCCCCAATAAACAAAATAATTTACGACGAAGGTTTAGCTTATAATTCATTAAATTTCAGTGTTCATTGAAATGTACAACAAATAGGTTGGTACTAATCAATAAACGTATTAAATCCTACCAAATTAATGGTAGAAAATGAAACGTCACTAACATCACACGATTTAATTATGTCAACATTGCGTTAGCAGTATACAGGACAGGTGACAAATTGATTTCAACATGTTGAGTAAGATTTAGTAGCGGTTATTTGTTGTTAAAGTGATCGGTTTTAACTAAATAAACGGAACCAAAATCCATTACGGAAAGGTTTTAGGTTATAATAGATACTATTCCACGCGGGAAAAGCCCTGGCCGCCCTCTAGTTATTAATAAAAACTGATGACTCTCATACTTTAAGTTGAAGGAAGACAAAATGTTTCATTAATTTATTATCCCTTGAATCGATAATACGAGAAGGATATCAAACTCTTCGTTATTTGTATGGATGTCTAAAGAATTTAATTAGCACTTCCAAGTCTCGGGATCATGTGAAATGAGATACCTACTTATGAAGCAAACGCCGAGATAATTAAATTTAGAACAGGTGGAAGCAACACAAAATGATTCGAAATTAATCTGACGCAATTTGACAGCATCTTCTTGACGGCTTCGGCTTCATTTTCAAGTTTAATTAAATTATATTTTGAGATAAGTACGCGTAAAATGTTGAACCGGCCATCTACAACCTAATTTCATGTTAAGTGTTGAGTCTCGATAGCATCACAAACCTTCAATCTGAGGCTCAAACAAATTCTGTTTTCAAATTTTGTGTTTTTTACTTTCATCGGAATGTCCTCACCTACTTGTAAACCTTTGATTATATATATGTCGTAAACATATCGTCTTAATATGCATTTTTGTATCTTCACCTTTCAGTCATCATCGATCGCTACTGGGCAATTTTGGTTCAATTAAGAGGAGACATTTCAGAAACATGTTTTGTTTAATTTTTTTTTATTCCGCTTGTCCGCGACCTCTCCTATGTCCATTGCTGCGGGCCTCTCTGGTACACACCAGAAGGTAGAAACATTGAATAAATGCAAGCATATGCAGGCATACTGAAGGAAACACCGACGTAGAACAAAACAGTGTTGTTGCACACTGTACAGTAGAGTGAGCAAAAAAATTAAGTAAGTACTGTAATTTATTTTATCCTATTCGTAGAGATTTATCTAGCGGTAATCGTTTAACTAAAATAAGTAATCTATATAATGTGTTTCGGCATCGGTTACCAAAACAAACACATTAATTTCGACGTAAGTTTGTTTCGATTTCTGTTAATGTATTAAAGAAATCGACACCTGGAATTTCACACTCTGCATACGGTTTTTGCTGAAATACCAACGCGATCTATTGCCATTGCTTACTTTGGATTTTACTATTAAATTTCTGTAATCTAAACGAAGAACAGACCAAAAATGGCTCATTGGACAACATCTGTACACTCTTCAGAAAAAATATCACGCGGTTAGGATCATTAGGACTACATCTCAATATAACTAGATAGCCTGTATGACTAGATCGCTTCAAAATCAAATCAAATCAAAATGGACAGGTAAGGTGAATTATACAGTTCACCGCTGAACAGGCCCATTTCGGCCTGCCGTGATACTTCAGCAGGACGAAGAAAATTACGTCCCTCTTGCTGATGCGAGATTATTTCAAATGTTTGTAAGAGTTGTGATTAAGAATATACACATATATTTCATATTTTAGTCATGTAGTAAAAAGGGCTCGTGGTCTAGTGGTAACCGAGTAGGTTAACACATTGCAAAGACTGGGTCTAAATACGGAACTTTGATATACACCATGGCAGTCGCTCCACGAAAATATCGAAGTTCAGCCAGACTGCAGACCACTTTGGAAGTAGTAACATTCATTTAAAAAAAAATCAACTTCTGTTCACCCAGTCCAGAGATATGAGGTAAAACACATAAAAAAAAATAAAAAAAAACGTCAAATAAGTCGATTATCTTAAGCCGGACATCATCAAGAACAACCGGGACTCGTTATAATGCCGAAACGAAAAAGTAAACAATAATTGCAACTGACACATGTTTTGCGCGAGTTACTTATAAAATTACTCGTAGCAAAATGTTTTGATTCAAAGTCGAACATAACATAACATCACGCCTTTTTCCCCGAAGGGGTAGGCAGAGGTGTGCAAACACACCCACATCTCGCCAGCTATGTTAGGTCCCATGTAATAGGGGGCGAGCCTATTGCCATTTACCGGGCACATAACTTACAAAGCTTAAGATTTCACTTAGAAACAAGTACGAAACTCCGTCAGGAGTAACAATATCATTATCGTGAACTTTTATATCTATGAAAACTATGACTTGGTTTTGGGATGAATTCATATATACTTTATTCATAATAACTGTAAGAGTACTTGGGTTCATAACTGAAATGTTCCAAGAAGAACGAAGATTCTTATATTCATAGACTATTTAGTCTCAGACGCCCAGGACTTTTATTGGCTGTGCCATAGCGGCTGGCACGTAAGATTTTGTTGCCTTTCATCAACATATCATCGTAAGGCAACGGGTTTCAATTTTTATTCAAAATTACAATATAGCTGCTACTTTTTTTTAATTTCATTCGGTTATTGTGGACGTAACCCATTATATATGCCCGGTGACGGCAATAGGCTTTTTTTTAATTAGGCAAATTACGGGTGTTTAATGCACCTCTGCCTACCTCTTCGGGGATATAGGCGTGATATGTGTGTGGAGATAAATTATGCCTTTACCAAGATGTGTCGTGCGGTGTTCCACAGGGGTCGGTCCTGGGGACCGCTTCTGTGGAACATCGGCTACGACTGGGTGCTGCGGGGTGCGTTGCCTGAGGGCGTCGGCGTAACGTGCTACACCAACGATACCCTCGTCACGGCGCGGGGTGCAACGTACCAGGAGGCAGCACTCAAGGTCACGACGGGTGTTGCTCAAGTCGTGGGTCGGATACGGCGGCTGGGACTGGAGGTGGCCTTGCACAAGTCCGAGGTTCTGTGCTTTCACAGACCTCGGAACGGTCCACCTGAAGGTTCCAGCATAAATGTGGGAGGCGTTAGCATCGGCACCAAGCCCTCGATGAAGTACCTAGGGATCGTACTTGATAGCCGATGGAACTTCGGACCACATTTCGGAAGTTTGGTCCCTAAAGTGACGGGGGCATCAGTCGCGCTTTCGCGACTCATGCCCAACCTAAAGGGACCCAACGCCTCCTGCAGGAGACTGTACCTGGGGATCGTGCGGAGTTTGGCCCTATACGGGGCTCCCGTATGGGCGGCGCGGTTGACGGCCAACACCTCAACGCTCCTTAATAGACCGTTGAGGACCTTGGCCGTCAAAACAATAAGAGGGTACCGCACGATCTCCGGAGAGGCTGCATGTCTCCTAGCCGGGACCCCTCCATGGGACCTGGAAGCGAGAGCCTTTGCGTCATTGTTCCAATGGCGCAAGGAGGCGCTGGAGCGGGACCACAGGCCTACGTCTCGAGAAATCGAGGACCGGCGGTCCCAACTCCACCAGGATCTCATGGAGTCATGGAGGGTGCGACTTGAGCAACCCAGATGGGGTAGCACCATCATCGCGGCGGTGAGACCGATCATGGACGATTGGCTGCAGAGGCAGCATGGTGACCTCACGTATCGTGCGACGCAGATCCTTACCTGGCATGGATGCTTCGGTAGCTATCTGTTTCGCATCCATCGTGAGGTCACACCCCGGTGTCAACATTGCGAGGTTTTCGGCGACGACACCGCACTCCACACGTTGGTGGAGTGCTCAGCGTGGGCGAGTCAGCGCCGGGACCTCGTAGTGGGTCTGGGCGTGGATATCCTCTCGCTGGAAACCATGCTCCAAGCCATGGTCTCCAGCGCGAGTAGGTGGAACGCGGCCGTGTCCTTCTGCGAGCAAAACATGCTCGCGAAGGAGGCGGCCGAGAGGGAGAGGGAGCGTACCCTTCCCGCCGAGTTCCGTAGTCAGCGGCGAGGGCGCCGCAGACTCATCTACGCCCAAGACCATCGACCTCCATGATCGGGGCCTGAGGACGGCGGGATCGCCACCCACCGTCCTTACAGAAGCAGGCTAGAAGGGTTGCGTGCTGCGGGGCCTCTGCCCCATACCACGTAACCAGATTCACTCACTGACGCGGGATGAAACCCTACCCCAACGACGCGGGATTCTCATCCCGACCTAACCCCCGCAGAGACCGCAGAAGTGGTCAAAGTCCGCCGGGCGCCACTGGAAATACGTTCTGCTTGTAACCAGAGACGCCCGGCAACGGACGTTAGAGCGGCCGCGGCCCAAGGCAGCGGAATTTAAAAAAAAAAAAAAAAAAATGCCTTTACCAATATTTGATGTTTTTATAACTATTGTGTAATAAAAAAATCCGCACAATCAAAAAAAAAAAGTACCTACACATTATAACATCGTGTTGTATTCGGTACCACAACAGTAGACAGTGATATTAGTTTTGAAAAAATACTACCAAATCTATGTTAATACAAATCAACATAAATACATCGTAATTTCTTATCCATTCATTAGAACAGCACATGGCATGATATAAGCAAAAATTTCTGGCACAAACCCAACACGGCACAAACATCTAGCACCCGATAGCTTTTATGACTGTTGAAGGACGAAAGTTTGCTTGTTATCTAAGAAATATCACAACATATTTCGGAACCTTTATGGGAAAAGTTTTTGAGGGTTCTGCTTCTTTGGCACACGACCGAAGTATGGAATCATTGACCGGATCTTCGATTGAGTAGACTTTGTTTTTTTTTTTTTTTTTTTTTTTTTTTTTTTTTTTTTTTTTTTTTTTTTTTTTATCTTTGAAATTTTCAGAAAATTATTTAGATTCGTCAGAAGTTGGTGTGACTCTACCGAGGGTTCCAAAATGCAACGAGACTGAGAAGAGCCCTCAAGAAACTCAGCTCGGCTTTTTTCAAAATATTTCATCTTAAATCTAATACAGAGTTATTTAGAAAGGAGCAATTCGTTACGTTGTTACAACCAGGCCGCCTTGTCATCTAAGAAATCATTAATACTATAATAAGCTTTATGGCACAATTTACTTTTTATTAGTTTTTTAAATTTATTGACAGATAAATTTGCTATTTCGGTTGGCAATGTATTGTACATTCGAATAAAGTTCCCCGCAAAAGAATTACTCACTTTATGAAGCCTAAATTTAGGAACAGCCAGTTTATCCTTATTTCTTAAGTTTAGATTATGATTATCACTATTTTTCACAAATTTACTTTTGTTCTTGTGGGTATACAATAAAATTTCATAAATATACTGTGAATACACTGTAAGGATGTTAATATGCTTAAACTTATCTCTTAATGACTCCCGAGACCCCATTCCATAGATAGTCCGGATAGCCCTCTTCTGCAACACAAAGATGCATTCAATATCGGCAGCGTTACCCCACAGTAGTATGCCATATGTCATGATACTGTGGAAGTAGCTGAAGTAGACAAGACGCGCCGTTTTAATGTCTGTAAGTTGTCGGATCTTTTTGACAGCATAGGCTGCTGAACTAAGCCTGGCCGAAATTTTCCCGATATGAGGCCCCCATTGCAATTTGGAGTCTAACGTTATGCCCAGAAAGACAGTGTCATCGACCAATTCTATTATATCATCCCTAACCTTAACACTGGTTTTAACAAGTCTTACATTAGGTAAGGTGAATCTTACACATTTAGTTTTATTTTCATTTAATAATAAATTATTAGCACAAAACCAGTGGACTATCCTAGAGAGGGTAATGTTTACATCGTCAAGTTCGCGCTGTCCACGTTTAACTTTAAATATTAAAGAAGTGTCATCAGCAAACAAAACTACCTCGTGGTCGTCTCTTATGAGGTGAGGGAGATCATTAATATATACTAGAAAAAGAAAAGGTCCCAAAATTGAACCCTGCGGTACCCCCATTGCTACAGGAGAACCAGGTGACTGTTTACCATTGATCACTACTTTCTGGACCCTATCACTTAAGTAAGAATTGACGAAATTCAAGGCCGTCCCCCGGATTCCGTAATGATCAAGTTTCTTAATTAAAGTCTGGTGCTGAACGCAATCGAAGGCCTTAGATAAGTCGCAGAATACACCATAAGCATCATATGACTCATCCCAGGCCCTGTATATACACTCTAATAATTTAATTCCGGCATCAGTGGTGGACCGACCACGAGTGAAACCGAATTGTTTTGTATGTAATAGTTTATTAACGTTAAAGTGATTTTGCATTTGATTAAGCATAATTTTTTCAAAAATTTTACTAAATGTAGGTAGTACAGAAATGGGACGGAAATTGGACGGATCTGAAGTACTACCCGATTTAAACAGGGGAATTAATTTACTAGATTTCATTAAATCAGGGAACACACCACTATCAACACAATTATTAAATATTAATACTAGTTCAGGAGCAACCATTTCAATAAAAGAATTTACTAAATACACAGAGATGCCCCAGAGGTCAGCTGTTTTCTTGATATTTAAAGATTTAAAAGTTTTTAAGATAGTGTTTATGTTAACTTTACTGAATTTAAATATAACGTTACAACAAGGAACGTTTGCTTTTAACCAAGATTCTGCAATGGGGGTTGAAGAGCCTAGGGTTTTTGTCAAATCTACAGGAATTCGGGAGAAAAAATTTTCAAATTCGTTAGCGACCTCGAAGTCTGATGTAGTTATTTTACCATTTATATTAAGTTTAAAATGATTATCATTTAATTTTTGTTGACCTCTTTCCGCGTTTATAATTTTCCAAGTAGATTTAACTTTGTCTGCACTATTGAGAATTTTATCACTTATATATTTTGATTTAGCTGCTAAACAATCTGCTTTAAACTTTTTTGAATAAGTTTTAACATAATCTAGAAATTCAACTGATCTATTAAGCTGTCTTTCTGAGTATAGTTCATAAAGTTTTTGTCTACTTTTGTGTATACCCTCAGTGGCCCATTCACTGAAAGTAGGACTATCACTAATCATGACCTCCTTAGACTTGAATATGGAGTTGAACTCGTTGTAAAAAGAATCAAAAAATAATTTATACATTACATTTGGATCTAAGCCAGTGTCTAAGAATGGAATTTTATTGCAAAGTCCAACCCTCATTCGTTCCAAGCGGTCACCAGTTATTGGTCTACATAATATTTTACGTTTTATAACTTTTTCTTTAGTGATTTTAAAAGATGCTATTTGCCCACAATGGTCTGAATCTAGCTTTTTTATAATACTTTTACTTTCTGGCAACATATCGCTGTATATATTATCCAGGCAAGTGGCTATTGTATTACAATATCTAGTAGGCTCCAAAAATAAGTTTGTAAGATTGTGTGATTTAAATAAATTTAAAATATTATAACTCATAGGCGTATTAACAAGTAAATCGACATTAAAATCACCACATACTATTAGGTACTTATTAGTTTTTCCAAGTTTACATAGAACTTTGTCAATAAGTTCCTCAAATTCGCAAAAGGGTGAGGTTCCAGGTTTATACACGCATACTACTATGAATTGCTCCATTTCCACGCACGACAGTTCGACTTTACACTCTAGAGAAAGAGACACAATATCTTTCCGTTCTTTAAATTTAAGTTGTTTATTTAATAAAATCAAAGATCCCCCCCGTACTGTGGTCACCCTGCAGAATGCACTACCAACCCGGTGATTACTGAAATTGAACATGAGCTCATACGACTTACGCATATGTTCTGTAATACAAAAAATATCAATATTGTCTGAATTCATTAACAGTTCCAACTCTAACTCTTTGCCATGTGTTAAACAACCAATATTTTGATGCCCTATGTTGATATAATTTACATTTTTTGATTTGGTTTGATTTGGAGGGCATTTTTTAACGTAATTAATATTTGTAACTAAATTTAATTCAATTAATTAACTATGTCTGCTAAAGGGTAATATTGCCTCTGTTGTCGTAGAACTTAATTTAAATTACTTGGAACAGATTCCAAAGTCTTAACACTAAATCTACATTGCTCAATAAAAGCAGTTTTGTCAGCCAAGTTCTTGGCTGAAGTGTAAAAATAATTGAATAGCAAACTTGCTATTTGTCTCTTATAATGCTTTGGTAGAAAATACCTACCTATGTTTACATAAACAATATGTTTGTTATTGTTAAAGTTACTGTCAGAAGTTGACAAATTGTATTTATATACAGTTCTCTTAAAAACAGAATTAAAGTCAATTACATGGAATTTATTATTATATTGGCTAGTTAAATTGAGTTGTAAATTTATCTTATATCTAAGAGAATTTTCCACGTCTGGCACACCTTTTATGTATGGTAATGTAAACATTACTACATGTTCAACATTTAAGTTTTGCATTTTGTCAAAGTATAGGGATAGTTCATTTTTGTTAATTTTACCCCTGTTTGAGCAGAAAATAATTATTTTACTGTTTGAGTCAAAATTATATTCTAATATCTTTTGCATAATTTCATTTAAAGATGCACCTGGATAACAGTTATTAATAATTGAATAACAATTTGAATTAAATTGTTGTATAAGAAAAGAACTAAAATCAGTTCCAATATCATCACTAAATAAAACTAGTTTAGTATATCCAGTATGACTATTACTTTTTACACTGTCACACAATTCATACACTAATGAAGTAGGTGAGCAAGTTGTAAGGGAAGCCTGGTTCTCCAATGATTGAGAAGGACTTGTGCAATTGATATTGCATGAGTGGTTATTTATGAAGGTATTAAGGCGCTCAGTATTATAATTAGATGTTTTGAGTACCTTATCTATACTTGATGAACACTTATTAAAGTCTTTTAGAGACCATTCATATTTCTTAGTTACATACTCTAATTCAAATTGCAAATTTTTTATTTGTGACTCTAAGCGTTGTGTGTCAGTGTAATATTTTAAATGACTTTGTTTAAGTTCTAACATAGATAATTTAGCTTGTTCTCTTAATTTTAAACTAGAGTTAACATTTTTACACTTTTTGATTAAGATTCTATGATATTTTAATTGTTTCTTTGATTTTAAAATGAATTTCTTTATTTTTAGGTATTTTTTTAGTTTATTCCTGCTGCAAAAATAAACTGGCTTGTCCAGTTGGTATGAACTGTCATTGGTAAGATCTATAGTAGACAAGTCCAGGTTTGGAACTGTTGCAGAAGGAACAAACTGCGGAGTACCACTCATTAGCTCGTTATAAAGGTTATCCGTTTGTTGGACTACGACTTGCTTGGCAGCTGACTCCAAGTGTAAGATGTGCCCCTGGGCATCCCGTAGCTCCTGTTCCAGCAAGGTAGTCCTCCTCAAGGTCCCTTCATACTCATCACTGAACTCTTGAAACCTATCTACTATTGATTGAAGGTGGTTCCGCTGCATTACAATTTCATCATAACTAATATGAAGCTTAGCTAGTTCAGATTTTAGTTTTTTACTATCGTCTAAAGCACCTATCAACAAGTTTTCATTTTCTTCTCTTTCTTTTTCTAATTGTAAACAGAGATCTGTTTTAGATTTAAGTTCCTGCAACACCAGCTGAAGTTTGGGCTCCTCCTGCTGGCGGGATAAGGCTCTACGGCTACGGGTATTCATATTCTCGACAAATAAGTGCAATTAAACGCAATTTAGAAAATACAAGTAGGTAGTTCGAGGTTATGTTAGGTACCGGTAAATTAAAATCAAAACTTTTCTGTACTTACGAAAATAGATCGCCTGTTTTCAATGTTGAGAATATGAATAAACACGTATAATAAAATAATTTGACCTATTATAGGAGAAACATTATGTATTTACGTGAAATAACATTGAACAATACGGTCAGCTGATTCGTCACTTTTTAGCTTATTTTTACACTAATATACACAAAATTCTTTGAAATGATTATTTTTGCACTACTATTGTGATGATATTGGAGTTATCTGATGTAATTTGTATTTATTTCACTAATAAATTTATAGGAGCTAAAATTTTACGACTGTTAAATAGTGTTGCCAGACGCAGAAAAAAAAAAAAAAAATTGTTCGTAGTTCGTGAAACCTTGTTATGATGAAGGGTGGCGTATGTCATAATACTTGTTTTTGCGCTACACCTGAACACCTTTATGGTCAAACTGTATCGATGAGTTGCGAATGTGAAATGAAATAACAATCTTTGAAATGTACTGAATAAATACGTAGGTCACACTATAAGTTTTGCGTAACTTAAAAAAAACAACATGTTAAAACCAAAATATTATGTTTATTGCTTTTCAAAATACTCTCCTTTACATTTTAAACAATTTTTCATGCGATCGAATCATTTTTTAAAACAGGAGGACCACAGATCTGAAGGCATGTTTTCTACGTGTCCGTAGAACTTTGATGTGTGATAAAAAACAATTGACAAATGATTTCCCGCCAATTGTTTTTTTTTATTGCCTAGAAGGTTGCAACGTTTAAAAAAATATAACATTCCAAATTCAAATAGTTCCGATTAGCTAGAAGTGCAAAACTTTTAATGTGCCCCATGTATAAATGAGTTAAACCAATATTACAACCACTATAAACAGTACCTAAGTTTCCTCCCTCGTATTCCCACTAATCCCTCCAGCTAACCTAAAAGTGCTTGTGTTCGGAGTGAATATCTTTGAAACGCAAGTCTAACCCGGGCGCCCCTACTCCGCCTAACCTGTTGGCTAATGGCTATTATTATTATAGTATATAAAAGAGGTGGGCAAAGATGCATTACACACCCACACTGTGCCAACAATGTTGTTGGTCCCACGTAAGGGTTCAAGTCTAGTGCCGTTATCTGGGACTATAGAAAATCTATAGCTCTTTAATTTAAACTAAAATTCACAGCAGCATGTCTGCAGTCTGAGCAAAAACAACAGGGTTCTTTAAGCAGGGCGTGAAGAGGTACATCACTGGGTCGTCAAGTTGAGGGCCACTCTTTATAGTATTGTGTACTGTGAGAGTCGCCCACAATCGCCAGATATCGTCACCACTTACTTCCAAGCGGGCAGCGTCAACAGCGTGGATACCCTCTGACTGGAGACCATGCTTCAAGCCATGGTCTCCAGCGGGAGTAGGTGGAACGCGGCCTTGTCCTTCTGCGAGCAAGTCATGCTCGCGAAGGAGGCGGCCGAGAGGGAGAGGGAGCGTACCCTCCCCGCCGAGTTCCGTAGTCAGCGGCGAGGGCGCCGCAGACTAATCTTCTCCCAAGACCATCGACCTCCATGATCGGGGCCTAAGGACGGCAGGATCGCCACCCGCCGTCCTTACAGAAGCAGGCTAGAAGGGTTGCGTACTTCGGGGCCTTTGCCCCATAGCACGCAACCAGATTCACTCACTGACGCGGGATAAAACCCTACCCCAACGACGCGGGATTCTCATCCCGACCAAACCCCCACAGAGACCACAGAAGTGGTCAAAGTCCGCCGGGCGCCACTGGAAATACCTTCTGCGTGTAACCAGAGACGCCCGGCAACGGACGTTAGAGCGGCCGCGGCCTTGGGTCGCGGAATTTAAAAAAAACCTATATAAAATTAAAAAGAAAACAAATTAAAAAAATAAAAATAAAAGGTTTTTCAAGAGAAAGAAAGTTTTCTCAGCCCTCGCGCGTTCGTTGAGATTTCAAAGAAGCTGCAGATAGCGCCAGGATTTATATCCGTTACGAGTTTCCTGTTCCTTTTATTTGACTTGCCTCTTAGAAACCGAGCATTGGATTTTGTGAATACATTTTCTTTTTACAAATGTATTTGGTGAACTCAAAATAGTTCGTGTGTGTATTTCTCGATTTTTAGTAGGGACGAGTATCTACGAGATATTGATAATTTTACTCATACATTATAATTATATATGTAATTACATCTATCTTTATTTATCATCTATATCCCCAAAGGACTGGGTAGAGATAAATTAGAAGCCATTTATGGGCACTGCATAGGTACAATAGAAAAACGATAACAATTCTGTAATCCGAGCTTATTTCAACAGAGAGAAATTCCTTCTAATCTCAGAGAAAGATTGTGTAAGCATTAAACCATATTAAACTAATACATAGTTGTTTCATATTTTCACAACCAAGATCATGGGCTTTTTTTTTAATTTAAGAAGATTTAGATGCTGCCAATATCTAACAATAGACAAGTCTATAAAACATTTACTATTAAATTCGTTCAAAGAATGTTCTGACAAAATCCATAGCGTGCGGTTTATCTGTCGGATTTGTCCTACTGTTCTGACAGATCGTTCTTTAATGCTGACGAGGATCGGAGCAATTACTGAACAAATTAGTACAGCTGTCTTTACCACCCCCGCGATTTAACAAGTTTTTTGTTAATTCTACATACTCGTACATTTTCAATATTAATGAACCGTGCTAGACGAGTTTTTTTTTAATATTTAGGTCGACAAATTAAAGCAGCCCGCCTGATGGTAAGCTGTGGCGACGTCAGGCGATTGTGGGCGACTCTCATAGTACACAAAAATTCTATAGCCCTCAACTTGACGACCTAGTGATGTGCCTCTTCATGCTTCAATTGAGTGAGAGTGACATGTCTGCCCGGCACACGTTGTCCTGGATCGGAAGGGTGAGGTGGGATCAGGTTGAAGTATTATAAACTGTATTATGAATGAAAATGAATAATCCTGTGTTTTGAGGACGTACGTAAGTTTAACCCCTTTTCTACTTTTTTAAGTTCTCCTGCGTCTCACCTACGTCCATTGCCGCTGGTGAGCACATAGAGAATTTCCAGTGGCGCCGGTGGAGTTCAAACGCCTGTCACAACCATTACGACGTTAACGCACTCCTAACACGATGTACTCTTAGTTTCAACTAAGCACAAAGTAAAGGAAAAGCTAAAAACTAAAATTAAAAAAAAAACTAGCAATTAAAATGACTTTAGTAAAATTAATGCTCTTTTGACGTACTACATTAATACATGGGGCACACTAAAAGTTTTGCACTTCTAGCTAATCGGAACTATTTGAATTTCGTCGTTCGTTGCAACCTTCTTAGTAATAAAAAAAAACAATTGGCGAGAAATCATTTGTCAATTATTTTTTATCACACATCAAAGTTCTACGTATGCAACGAAAATGGAATTAAGTCGAAAAGATTTAAGAGCGATGATTTTTTATGATTTTAAAAGTTCTCTCTCTCAGCAAAACTGTGCCACTCGTCTTCAAAATGCTTTTAGGCGAGAAGCACCTTGTTAGAGCACCGTGAGGCGATGGTTTGCTGAATTTGAGAGAGGTCGAGTTACTTTACATGACGAATTTCGTGAAGGGTGGCCTTCAACTGCCGTCAACGAAAATAATGTGGCTACTGTTAAGCGGTTAATTGAAGAAAACCCGCGGATTACCTATGAGACAATTCGAGGACTATTGGGGATTGGTATGAGTCAAATCCACAAAATTTTACACGAAGAATTGAAAGTTCGGAAACTTTGTTGTCGTTGGATCCCTCATGAACTGACAGCGGAGCAGAAGCGGGCTCGCGTGGAATGGTGCTCATGCTCACAGATGCTACTGAAGTACGACCACGGACATTCTAATACTGTTTATGACATTGTCACAGGAGACGAAAAGCGGATTTATTCTTTTGAACCCAAAAAAAACAGCAATCTTGTGAATGGGTGTTTGAAAATGAGAACAAGCCAACAAAAGTGAGGCAGGCGAGAAACGTTGGTAAAAAAATGATCGCGTTTTTTTTTTCAGCTACATCCCTTCTGTACAATTCCACTTGAAGATCAAAAGAGTGTTAATGCCGAGTGGTATTCTACCATTTGTTTACCCAGGATGTTATAAAAAGTTCGCGAAAGACGACCCAAAAGCCGCGTTCTCCTACATCATGACAACGCTTCTTCACACACAGCCAACAAAACAAAGTCATTTTTTAGCTTAGGCAAAAGTACAACTCGTCACCCATCCTGCGCATAGCCCCGACCTACATACACCCTTTGATTTCTGTATTTTCCCCAAAATCAAAGATTTAATGAGAGGTTTCACTTTTACCAACTCCGAAGAGGCAGTGATAGCGTTCAATCAGCACGTAGAAAACATGCCTTCAGATCTGTGGTCCTCCTGTTTTAAAAAATGGTTCGATCGCATGAAAAACTGTTTAAAATGTAAAGGAGAGTATTTTGAAAAGCAATAAACATAATATTTTGGTTTTAACATGTTGTTTTTTTAAGTTACGCAAAACTTATAGTGTGACCTACGTAGTTATTAACTTTTGTAGTCACTTAAACATACAATGAACTCAATTCAGAAAAGAACAGATACAAAAATCTAATTTGAGACTGGCAAGTGCTACATTCCGCAAGTAAAGGGGTACATTAACCCGCTATGGGGCAATTTAAGGACTGGTTATCGTAACAAAGGCGATTTGGCAGAAGTTTCAAAGATATCTTCAAGCATCGAAGATTGTATCTGATTTTAAACTAGCAGTTATTAGGCCCAGTATTTCATGTTCAAGAACGATTTTTTTAAGTAACTATTAGGACTTATAATGATTGATTGGTTATAATAATGATTAACACAAGACAGCAAATGAAAAGTGTTAAAAGTTTTACTTCTGTTTCGCGCGGTATACGTCTGTATCTTCTGTCTGTCATGAGGCATCTCGTGGCATCATAGTAGCTGATTTTGGCATATCATCACTTTACTTTTTAGCTGGATAAACGCCATTATGGAAAGAGATCGAGGCTTGATTATAATATACTTGCAAACCAACAGACTTTAAGACGACAGCATTATAGTTTAATGTAATGTTTATACCAATAGTACGACATAATTATGTTAAATTTCTATCTCCAAAAGCATGCCCATGTAGTTAATTCCATGCGTCGGCACTGCTCGACACTACGTTAGACATAATTCTCACTGCAAGTGAGCATTTACCTGAACTATTTCTGTGTACCTTGCGATTACCTTTTGGTGAAATTTTGAACACAAGGTGTGTTATTTTGTGGCCTTATAGTGAATTATTATTTCTGTGCTCTCGTTGCCGTTTAAACTTAGATTGTATAAAGTCATCGAACATTACTCGTACACGTTGACCCTGCATTTGACGATATTCGAAGTGCAGCAGTGGTACTCGACATTCTGGCGAATATCTGACACCAAACACTAAATAACATCTTTTACATAAAATAGAAGAAACTGAATGCCATTCTTGCACATAATTTATCAATATGTGCAAATATAATACGTTTCACGTAAGATAATATGTACGCCAAATAAGAAACAAAAGCCCACATTTCCACATTATGCGAGTAACATGACGCCTGAAGCATACCAAATGAAGTATAAAACCAACAAACCAAATTGGTACTGGCGTAGGTTGGGTTAAGTGAAATTTTATGCTGTCGTATAAAAATCCTTGTGCCAGCGGTTGGGGACTTGGTCTCGAATAAGCAGCAATATGTTAGCTGGTACTTAATCAAGTTATATAAAATGCAGGGTTCACTGAATTTATTCAAACGGTTAGAATTTTAGTATTACCAGTAATAGAGTGCAGTGGAATTTCAAATCTATTCGTAACCATACGGTAGCAATGTCCAATGTGTAGACTTATGGCAATATCTCGGCTGCTTTCGATTGCGAGGAATTTAATACGACGCTTAATAATATAGATTTCGATATCTTTTCTGCACCAATTTAAGTTCTAGTGTTCTAAATAATTATAACTAACTTGTGAAATTTAAGTGTACAAGTTGGAAATAAACAAAGGGTAGTATTTAACTGCTAATCAAAAAAACCTTCGTTTTGCACAAAAATGCCCCTTTCTTAAGCAAAAATACTGATTGCGCAGCAAATAATTACCTCAAAATATATTAATTTTAGCAGCAATTTAAATTCGTGACGCATAGCAAATAAATATATTTAAAAATTCTAAGCTAAACTACGACGCAACCAGATTCACTCACTGACGCGGGATAAAACCCTACCCAACGACGCGGGATTTTGCGTAACTTAAAACAACAACATGTTAAAACCTTATGTTTATTGCTTTTCAACATACTCTCCTTAACATTTTAAACAATTTGTCATGCGTTCGAACCATTAAAACAGGAGGACCACAGATCTGAAGGCGTGTTTTCTACGTGCTGATTGAAATCTATCACTGCCTTTTCGGAGTTGGTAAAAGTGAAACCTCTCATCAAATCTTTGATTTTGGGGAAAATACAGAAATCACAGGGTGCTAGGTCGGGGCTATGCGCAGGATGGGTGACGAGTTGTACTTTTTCGGAAGCTAAAAATTTGTTTTGTTGGCCGTGTGTGAAGAAGCGTTGTCATGATGTAGGAGAACGCGGTTTTTGGGTCGTCTTTCGCGAACTTTTTCTAACACCCTGGGTAAACAAATGGTAGAATACCACTCGACATTAACACTCTTTTGATATTCAAGCGGAATTGTACAGATGGGACCCGTAGCTGAGAAAAAAAACGCGATCATTTTTTTACCAACGTTTTTCGCCTGCCTCACTTTTGTTGGCTTGTTCTCATTTTCAAACACCCATTCACAAGATTGCTGTTTTTTTTTCGGGTTCAAAACAATAAATCCACGTTTCGTCTCCTGTGACAATATCATAAACAGCATTAGAATGTCCGTGGTCATACTTCAGTAGCATCTGTGAGCACCATTCCACGCGAGCCCGCTTCTGCTCCGCTGTCAGTTCATGAGGGATCCAACGACAACAAAGTTTCCGAACTTTCAATTCTTCGTGTAAAATTTTCTGGATTTGACTCATACCAATCCCCAATAGTCCTCAAATTGTCTCATAGGTAATCCGCGGGTTTCCTTCAATTAACCGCTTAACAGTAGCCACATTATTTTCGTTGACGGCAGTTGAAGGCCGCCCTTCACGAAATTCGTCATGTAAAGAAACTCGACCTCTCTTAAATTCAGCAAACCATCGCCTCACGGTGCTCAAACAATGTGCTTCTCTCCCAAATGCATTTTGAAGACGAGCGGCACAGTCTTGCGGAGCGACAGAACTTTTAAAATCATAAAATATCATCGCTCTAAAATCTTTTCGACTTAATTCCATTTTCGTTGCATACATTGAACTTTGATGTGTGATAAAAAACAATTGACAAATGATTTCCCGCCATTTGTTTTTTTTTATTACTAAGAAGGTTGCAACGTTTAAAAAAATATAACATTCGAAATTCAAATAGTTCCGATTAGCTAGAAGTGCAAAACTTTTAGTATGCCCCATGTATAAGTTTCGATATAAGTACAAAATTGTAGGATGGGGCATGAATTTGCATTGTCCTTCACAAACAAGTCTTCATATCAGTTATCTACAACATGGATATCCAACTTCCCAAAACCTCTTTAAAACATGGTTTTTTTGTTCTGTAAATTAAGTACTGTAGCACTAATATTTTTGTATGTAATTTGTTTCTTTTAAATTTACTACAGTGCCTCATGGCTCAGAAAGAACACGCCCGCTCAAAAAAAAAAGTGCCTTATAGCTCAGAGAGGCCGCGGCCGCTCAAAAAAAAATAAGAAGATGCCTCATGGCTTAGAATCTTTTTTTACTTTTGTTTTTTTTTGTACCCTTATTATTAGAATCTATGTCCATTTCTGTGTAGAGATTAAACGTATTTTCTTTCTTTCTCTGTAGTTAGAGGCTAGACAGCATAGCCTTTTGCAGAAATTCCCAATATATTATTTTCTTTCCTATATCATAAACTATCAGGCTCATTTTAGTGTCTATCTTTGTAGCCTCGTATCGCCTTTTACTTTGATCCTATTGGAACAAAGTGAAGTTTTGTGGCTCTACACAAGTCGAATAAAACGCCAGTAGTTCCGAACAATTTACTCCACGGTTTTAGCGAGTCAGCCATGTTGTTTTATTACACTACTTCTAGTTTGTAACACAGAATAGTTTATTAATTACTTGGTTTTCGATTTCGGTAATATTTTTTTTATGAGTTACTTTGGGTGGAGCTCAAATAAGTAAACAGAATAAGATGAAATAAAAGTTGGGAAAGAAGAATTTTGGAGGCAGGAAATCATTTATATGTATGTAATATATGTGAATACCTTATTACCTAGAACAAAAAGTATTTTATAGTCCTACATACAATAATTTTATTACACACACACATATCACGCCTATATCCCCGAAGAGGAGGCAAATGTGCATTACACACCCACAATTTGCCAGTATTTTAGTCCCACGTAATAGGCGGCAAGCCTATTGGCGTCACCGGGCACATTTATAATGGGTTATGTCCAAAATGGGTAAATGAATTTAATTAAATTAGCTAAAATCGTAGTAGTTGATGAAAGGCAACAAAATCTTACGTGCCAGCCGCTATGGCACAGCCAATTAAAGTTCTGGGCGTCTCGGACTATAATTTTACTATCTCCACAATAATGTAACCACAAAGCATAATATTTTTGTTAAATCATCGTAATCTAAAAATTTAATTTCACTCAATCAATTTTAAATTGAAAAAATATTACGTATCAAAATAATTCGAAAAAGGAATTACATAAACGTACTTTATTTACTGTTTACTTAAATACAGTTCAGACAAAATCGACATAGAAATCTAAGTTCTTACGCTAACTGGGAATAGAAGAATGCTAAAGAAAAGCAGCACCGACTGAAGCTGAACTAGATCGCACTGTTGGACACCATGATGGATTAATGGGCATCGTGGGGAAACTTGGCCACAATCTAAACTGCACTTGAAGGTGAAAACTTTTTAAATGTAGAACCACGATCTGGAACTGCGGAGTAACATAAGCTTTTCAACTTTATGTTTTTTTTTATTTCAAAAAAATGTCCTCTCTAAGTCTAAAAGTAGAATTTTTTTTCGCACTGTTATTTTTACATCGGTTTTCTTCGCTCGTCGATAATCTGGGACACCATGGCCTTTCTTGTAGCACAAGCGCAGGTCGTATACCTCGGCACGCTATTCTAAACGACATAATTCGTAGGGCTCATTCCATCGCAGGTCTTCCGGCCGTACGTGAACCAAATGGTTTAGCACGAAGCGATGGAAAGAGACCAGACGGTATGTCGTTGCTACCGTGGAAGATGGGAAGGCCTTTGGTGTGGGACGCTACATGCGTTGACACCTTAGCACCTTCACACCTTCCAGCCGCCTTTATAGAGACATCTGGGAACTTTCCCAGTCGACAATGACGCGGAGGATTTTTTAAACGATATTTTGTAATGTAAATATTTTTTGTATATAATTATGTATATTGTAATTCTTATCTATCTATACTATTATATAATTTTAAAGTGGTCGTGTCTGTACATTGGAGATATTTGAAAAAAAATACTTGGGTTAACGATACTGAACACGAAAATATTTTTTTTTAATTTCCTGTCTGTTTGTCTGTTTGTTCGCGATGGACGCAGAAACTACTGAACGGATTTTGATGCGGGTTTTTTTGTTAGACAGGGCTTGGTCTGACTTAAAATCTTACGTTTGTTTCATCGCAATCGGTTGATTAGAACCGGAGATGTGACCAAAAATATAATAAACTGCATTTAACGGAGATGATATATAGATGTCACTTTTTATTATTATTGGTCAATTTATGATGGTATGTTTGGTCGCGATAACCGACATCCACGCGGGCGGAGCCGCGGGCAACAGCTAGTTGTAAATAAATATGAATTTAATGTTACCTTTAGATTATATTATATTATATTGGATATTATATTTAGGTCATATTAAATATTTTTAATTAAATAGGTAGGTATGTATGTTTCAATTTGAATCAGACAGCAATCAAACAGATTGAAATTTGACTTCGGAAGGGATTTACAAAAATAATCATCCGGGTAAACTGGAACTGGGCGTTAAAATTCAAGATTTTTCTTGAATCATTAATCGACTAGTTACCCCTCAAACAACGTAACGTAAATAGTGAAGTTTTTTTTACATTGATTTTTCCTTATATCGAATGAGACTAAATTTTCTGTTAAACCTAAGTTAAATATTACGATTGCCGCTTTACTTTGAAGTTCAATCTGATTTTTTTTCTTTTTTTTTCAGGTAAGTCTTTTAAGTTCCACTGAGATATAAGTACAACCGCTTCGTTGAGGTAAAATATCATACTACTTTATAATAAATGTAGTTATGGAATTGCAATGTTTATTTGATACGAGGGTGGATTGGAAAGTAATCGGCGGTATATGAAATATATTTTTATTTTTCAACGTAATTACCATCAAATTCAATGCACTTTTGCCATCTTCCCTTCCAAGCATTTAGCCCGTTGAAAAAAAATTATTCTTCCTTAGAGTCAAAATATGCGTCTACTGCTGCTTTGACCTCGTCATTTGTCAAAAATCTTTGACTTCCCAAGTGCTTTTTTAGGTTAGAGAACAGAAAAAAGTCTGACGGTGCCAGATCAGGTGAATAAGGTGGATGCGCTAACAGTTCAAAGCCACAGTTGTGAATTTCTGCCATTGATTGGACAGACGTGTAAACACGAGCGTTATCTTGATGAAACAGGGCTTTTCTTCTGATCATTCCTGGACATTTTTCCTTTATTTCCTCTCGTAAATGACGTAGTAAGGTGCAGTAATAATCAGAGTTTATAGTCTGACCCCTTTCAAGATAATCAACCATAATCACACCCTTCGAGTATACTGAATACACCAGAATACTGAAGGCATCACCTTACTTGCCGACAATATCAACTTAGCCTTTTTGGTGGGTAGTGAACCAGTTCTTTTCCACTGTTTTGATTGTTGTTTTGTTTCCGGTGTACAGTAATGAACCCATGTTCCGTCCATAGTAACAAAACGATTCAAGAAATCACATTCATCAGCTTCAAATAACTCCAAACAGTCGCGTGCAATAGTCAATCGCATCCTTTTTTGCTCAACTGAAAGCAATCGCAGAACCCACCTCGCAGACACCTTGTGGAAACCCAACACGTTGACTATTATGTTTTGAGTACGTTCATAAGAGATGCCTATAATCTCGGCTATCTCTTTAATTTTCAATCTACGGTCTCCCATAATTAAGTCGAGTATTTTTCTAACATTTTAGTCAGTAGTGGACGTCGAAGGCCTTCCAGAGCCGGGTTCGTCTTTCACACTCTCTCTACGACGCTTGAATTTTGCTATCCATTTTTTGACGGATGAATATGAAAGAGCGCAATCCCCTAATGTACTGATCATATCATCATGGATGGCTTTTGATGACAGCCCCTTCTTATGGAGGTACTTAATGACGGCACGCTGCTCGATTTGCTCCATTTGCGGAAATGATGTCAGATTGCTTTGTTAATAAATTTATAAAATTAAAACTAATTATCGCACACGTTTCAAACTTCACACAATTAACATGTCTGAACTGAACTAAATAATGTGGGTAGATTTGATTTTTACAACTAAATGGATCAGTGTTAGGCCGACTACTTTTCAATCCACCCTCGTATTTATGTTGGAACTCTGAACTGATTTTCCATAAGTACTTCCTGTACTCCTGTAGTTATAAGACGCCAATCGTTTGTCCTTACTTACATTAAGATAAAGGAAATCAGTACATCAATAAAAAGGTCATGGTAGAATTCCTCCCCCAAACTAAGCAGGAAACCTGTCTGTAGAGATTCATTACTACATCCAGGAACACCGCTATTTGATATCCGCCTGAGTGTCGGTCAATCCATGACAAGCCATCCCCTTTCTTTTTAAGAACCAGTCTGTCCACGCAAGGAGGTTTTAGTCTCCGTAGATATTTATTACATGGAACTATCAAAACTATTAGAGGAGGAATGTGGGTAGCATAAAACAGAATTGTAGTATTGCCAGTTGCAAGTTATTTCGTAGTATAGGTATTCGCTATTAAGTCTACTAAAACGAATAAAGTGCTAAAGGAAACCGCTCTGAAAACTGTAGCCATAAAAATGTGTTGACCTATTTATGTCGCAAGCAGGAGGCTTTACAGAAATAATATCCAATAGGTTGCCTTGTGTGAATGGCGGGTAAATTTGTCGTCTTTGTGGCGGATTTGGTTTCCACCTTTCTTTTAGGGTCCCGTACCCTAATGGTAAAACGCGAACCCTATTGCTAAGTCTCCGTTGTCCGTCCATCCGTCCGTCCTGTCTGTCACCAGGCTATATCTCATGTTCCGTTATAGATAGAAACTTAAAATTTTCACAGTTGATGTATCTCTGTTGCCGCTATAACAACAAATATTTAAACAGAACAGAATATAATAAATATTTAAGGGGGCTCCCATACAACAAAACGTGAGCCGAATGAATTCCGAATCATACATTTTTTTTTCAAGACTAAAAAATTTAAGTACAATATGAAACAGAGATGTTAAAATCTGTAAATTCTAAAATACAGAGTCAAACTGCACAGTTCAAATGTTTGTGTTCGATAGTAGATTTGGTCAAATTCTACAGCGTGCCTCGGACACGTCCCATGATGCTATTTGACAATGCACATTTATTTGCTGAAACCTTTTATGCACTGAAAATTCAATACCCATTGTAAAAGTTGCATGTTCAGAATCCTTAACCGGTTATGAAATTCCACGTTGTATTTCTAAAAACCGATGAAATTTGTTTTCCTTCTTGTATTCTTCTTTAATTTTTTTTAAGGTTTAAGTAGGTCTTATACGTTGAAAGTATTAAATAAATAAATAAATTTAACATATTTTAAAGCAATGCCATTAAAAAGCATTGTGCTCAAACTGCAAAGATTCTATTCAGTTGTTTAAAATATCTTAGTTGGTTCTAATTTTGGTTTGATTTACAGGTTGGTTATGAATTTTTTAGTGCCCGGTAACGACAATAGGTTTGTCCCTTAATACATGGGATCGACACAGTTACTGGCAAAGTGTGGATGTGTATTGCGCTTTTGCCTAATCCTTCGGGAACGTAAGCGTGACTTATGTCTGTCCGTCTGTCTGTAAAGCATTGAACGATCACAAAACGTGATTTCAAATCCTGATCACGGCATCACTGATGGGAACGCAAATACTTTATTGGTAAACAGAAGAGGTGATAGGAATGCAAATAAAACCTAGGAGTATTAGGTATTAGGAGAGACAGTGTGACCGCGGAAATATTGCACATGTAGCTGTTATATTTGCTTATACATACTTTGTTTATGTAATAATGCATAAAATATCGTCAGATACACAACGCACATTTTATGTCATCTCATAAACTCATAAAAAGTAGTCCCTCGTTGTACGGCACATCATAAAATGGGAGAGAGTACCTATGCATCTGAGTTATGGGCGTACAGATATTATAAATATGTAGCTTGTTAATAATATACTTACATACAGCCTGTTTCTGAATTAAGAGTTTCAAGTTGAGTATCGATTGAGCACGTAAAATGTCAAAATATCACTCTGAATTTTGACATTTTACTTAGGTATTTACTTAACAAATACTGAACCCAAAATTCTGAATTCAAAAACCGGCCGTATTTATATTTATAACAGATTGTATTGATAGAGTTAAAAACTAGTGGTTCTGTGAACGGTAGACTTCGGGAGCGGCTTTGTTTAGAAAATTTCTTCTTCAACTTTCTTTGTTACTCTTTCATTTGTCATGCAATCCAAAAAATATCATTCAAATGTTATTCATTGTAAGCAAGGAGTGTGTGTGTAAAGTTTCATGCAAATCGGCCTCAAACATGATCTGACAGTACCCGTAGATGGGTACAGACGAAAGAAATTCTCCTCCGTCTGCAAGTTGAAACGGAGCCTTCGGTCGCTTCGCTCCCTCAATAAAAAAAACTTCGCTTGGTTACATTGTACACCACCCGCATTATTTCTTTATATTTTATTTACATTCAGAAATTGCCTGAAAATTATAATTTATCTACCTGTACATATAAGGCTGTATTTATTAGGCATTCATTTTAAGGGACGTGTTTTAAGCTAGGTTTTGTTACCGTATTCATGCAGGAATATTTGTCACATGTTTACGCGAAAACCAGGAAATGGATTAAAACGAAACTTGACTTTTTAAATTAGAAAGAGAAAACTACCCCACACGGGTGAAGCAGAGTGCATCAGTTAATAAGTTATAAATAAACTAAAAACAAAACGCCATGTAAAATTTAAACCGCTACTTTTATAAGTACACCTTCTAATGGGAGGTTTTTCAAAGGCCAAATCGTTTAACCAGCTAACTATGGCCATTACGCTTCCACCACTAGGTACTTGATTTTTATATTTTTAGGCCATGACCTCTAGAATACTGGAACCCTTGAGTATAAATTGCGATCATCTTCTAACTTTATGACCCATTAAGATAAAATACTTCTTTGTGGAATTACTTTGGAGGTTTTAATCACATACATAACTTGAAAATTGATTCAAACGATGTAGGTCTCCTCCTACCGATCATTAGAGGCTCTGGTAATTATAAAAATACCTGGTTAATGGCTGGCCCCTGTTACATGGGGCCAGCATCTTTATTGGCAAAATATGATTATTTGTATGGCTTTGTACATAGTATTAAAACCTGTTCAGAAGTTTTAGCGTAAAAGAGTAACAAACATTAATCCATACACACTTTCACATTGAAAATATTGCTATTATTAGGACGTAATAGTCACGACAGAAAGAAAACCTTACAAAAACAATAAACATGAAACCACAGGCATTTGAAATTTACAGCAACAATAAGCCGTTAACTATTAAAACCGAGTTCACCACTCGAGGCCGTAGCCTCGCGAACTTCAACCGTAAATTTCACTCGTCCTATTTCTGTCGAAAGCAGACGTCGAATTATACCCAATACGTACCATACATAGATATTCCATCATCTATAGAAAATGAATCGAGCCCTGTCGAGCGAACAAGGTCCCCTTTTCAACCGGGAGGCCTTAAAACCAGAACTCGCTTTTCATTACCTATCTTTGAACCAGTTGTAATTGAAGGGACATTGACGATACTTATTCAAGTGGAATTGATAGGAGATTGTATTGAATTTCGATGTATTCAATTCATACGTTGTTGGCATTACTTCGGTGCTTCATATTGTTCCGTTACGGGGTTTAGTTATTTGTGATATGGGTAGTGTTGTGAAAAAAAAGAACCTATAAAAAAAGAAAATCCGTCACTTGTCACACATATAATGGGTTATGTCCAAAATGGCTGAATTAGTTTAATAAAAAGTAGCAGCTATATAGTAATTTTTAAAAAAGAAATGTGAAACCCGTTGCCTTGCGATGATGTATTGATGAAAGGCAACAAAATCTTACGTGCCAGCCGCTATGGCACAGCTAATTAAAGTCCTGGGCGTCTCGGACTATTTTTTTACAACAATAGTTTGTTTACAACAGTAAAAATCGTACGTATTTATGTAGATACTAACACTCAATTTATCGTCTGGTTTTCACACATACATTATTTTAGGTTTTGTTTCGTCTATATGGATACTTAGCAGGGAAAAATGTATATATATTATTATAGTATATCAACGGCCATTGTGAAACTACTTCCAACAGCTTTTTTACGTGACAATGAACAAAACTTTAGTCTACAGTCACGTAAAAGAACTGCGTTTGCGTCGTACTGTCTGTATTTGGTATAGACTTATTAAATCCGAATGTTAAAATAATAAGGAGTGTATAGTTGGTATTTGATAAATCTATTTGAGAGCTCGCAGCGCCGCTGGCAACAGCGTAGTCATGCGACAACCACTATGTAAACATGCAAATTCACTTTAGTTCGGCGCATCCTTGTTTGTACTACGAGTAAGACTTGTGCAAATGAAAACTTTGCCTTTACACTGTATAAAGACGTTTCGGAGCTCCACTAATGCGGTGTAAAATTAATTGAATGATACTCCCCTATAACGAAATTAGTTGACTTTAGTTTGGATTTATTTCGGTGCATCTTTTCAATGAAATAAATGTAGTTGGGGGATTTGTTACTTTACGAAACTCTGTGGAGATGTTTAGATGAAGTAGTTCGTTTAAAAGCTTGTTAATTATATGAATGAAATAAAAGTACCTTGGCTGTTCGGAAATTTAAAACTATGCCTTTTGTTTTAGTTGTTTTACTTACCTACATACATTTTTATTTTTAAATAAATTTATATTTACATATTACATCATCAGTTTTTGGTTCTAAAAGAATATATTGTATAAATAAATAATTTCACACACTTGCCGAGCCTGAGTATATGATAATGATGTAAAGGTACTAATTTTTTCTTAACCCTAGAAAGATAACCATATTGTATTATACGTTAAAGATAACCATGCGTCACTTCGACTCCCATGTACATATTGGCTTATGTCATATTATATATTATAACGAGTAGGCTTGCATTGTAGATTATTTTAGGTAACAAATCAAATGCATTTATATATACTTTTCAATGATTTTATTAATAAAACATTTTAAATAACAAAACAATGATTTTTGTACTACAAAATTCAAATTCAAAATGCGTCAGTTTGACTCACGGTTTGGTGGATATTTACGAAAATAAAACACTTACCAATGAGCCATGTGTGCGACCTGCAAGCTCTATATACCTACTGAGTTGGCTAAAGTTGAAAGCGTACAGTTGCGAAAAAACCACGAGAAATTAGAAGTTATGAAAAATTTAAGGAGTCGATTTGACGTAGGTTATCGATCTAGGGTTAACGACAAAAACATGAATTATTATTTTCCAAGTCGAACGCCAAAAAATAATGACTGAATTCAATATTGACACGAAAAGCAAAGAGAACAGTAACACAAATAGACCAATATGGACAGATCCTATCGCTTTGATATCGATGTTGACTCATATGTTCACGTTTCGCCGAACATCGCTTTCATTGGTAATATTGTGTGGTACGTTTTTATTTTTTTTCTCAAACCATTCGGTAATTACGAGAACGTTCGGTAAATACGAAAATTTGTAACAGTACTGGAATGTACGTATGTGCGAAATTACTCTGTGATTTTATATTTTGTATCAAAGTACTGTTCAATCGAAGTTGAAAAGCTTACTAAATACTATAATATTATAATAATAATGTTATAAATAAATACTCATTTAAACAAATTTATTGTAAGTTTGTGAATTACTTTACCAGTATGAGCACAGAATAGGAAATAAATAGTACTAAGATACAGAACTTGCACTCCGACGTTAATTAAGGCACATTATTTTGTTTACATAGAACATAATTCGAACGTTAGGGTTGTCAGTAAAATACTAGCATAATTTGACCAATAATTATGACGTTAATGCCATATCAACTCTATGGTCAATGCCGTGTCACAAACAAGAGACAACCCTTACTGACTTACAACTTCAAGTTGTCCCTGACGTCACGTATTTTTTGCGAATGTTAGGCGAATGACATAGGCTTGATATGGGCGAGTTCCTTATTTGAAGTAAGATGAGTTTTCACAACATACTTACTAGAGAAGAAAATTAAAAGTAACTTTTTTTATGTAATGTGTTGATTTGTACTCATGGCTTTTAGGAATTATAAAACTATTCCACGCGAGCTACATAGCATAGCATTCTGTTAAAGCATACAAAGATTCCAAAAACATACAAAAATGCTTAATCATTCTTATCAGTGTTAGCTGTGAAGGGAATGGAGGTAGACAGGTTACCCTCGTCTAGACCTAGAGGTACCGCACTTTTATCATATTACTTACGCTAATTTACTTGTTGTTGCCCGCGGTTCCTTTTGCGGCAATTTTAGAGCGTCCATTAAATAATTAAAATTACTTTTTCCTGTTATCCAGTTTTAATGAAACAAAGTGTAAATGTTGCCCCAAGCGAAGCTTATGTTAGTCTCTAGCAACAAAAACCGTTCAATAGTTTCACAAAACTTAAGACTAACGGGTCTCTTACGCGATTATTGAGATATATTATACATACATAAAAAAAAATAAAAAAAAAACACATATTTAGGGTTCTGTACCCAAAGGGCTAAACAGGAACCCTTTCTAAGTATCTCGTAAACCGTGATAGTTAGATAGTTGAAATTTTCACAGATTATGTATTTCTGGTCCAGCTATAACAACAAATACTAAAAAAACAGAAAACAATAAATAAGTATTAAAGGGGCTCCGATACAACAAACGTGATTTGTGTGCGAGGCCGACTCGCACTTGACCGGTTTTTTTAGTGTTTTTGTCTTTTTATACCTTTACATTTCTCAAAGTCACTTTTTGATACACAATATACGTTGAAAACTATTCAATGTCTATAGAATTTCAAACATCTGAGGTGGAATTTACCCATAATTATCTCTATATATAAAAATCCTGAGTCCCTATTTCCCTTGGTCACGCCATCACGCGTGAACGGCTGGACCGATTTCACTTGTTCTTTTTTTGTTGTGTTCGTAATTACCAGGAGAAGGATCTTATGGAAGAAAACATTAGAAAAATGAATACGGTACGAAGTTCGCCGGGACAGCTTGTATAAAATAAATATAGAAATACTGTTAGAAATTCAAAAGGTATATTCAAATCTAATTTCGATAGAAAGCAAAATAAATAAAGACCTCGTTTAGTTGAAAATAAAAGAAAAAAATAGAATGAATTAAGCAAAGTTATTAGCTTGCAATGTATCTCACTGAAATTTACTGTTAAACTTTTTTACCCGTTGATACAGATTTGGATAAAGTGTTCGTGTTTTAAAAGTGGACTAAGACATTTTATTGCTAAAACTCTCATTAAGATAGAAAGATATAAAGAGCTTTTAAGTAATCGGCATTAAGTAGTTTCTCCTGACTTAACGAGATTGTTCTGAACTTGTTTATTGACTGGCAGGATTTGAACACGCATACACTTCGACAACCTCAACGAGGTAAGCAGAGGCATTTTATATAAATAATATTTTATTAATATTTTTTGGACATTCTCACACAATGTCATCCAGCCCAAATTAAGCTAATATAAGCTTGTGCTATGGGATCTAGACGACTGATAAACATACTTATATATTAAATAAATCTAACTACTTTGCAATATTCCGCCACATGCAAATTACCCAACTCTCGTATTTATTCATGCACAAGTCCGCCCTCCAAACCCACTTAGGCCGAAAGAATAGAGAAATAATTTTGAAAATAGAATAAATATGAGAGTTGTGTTATCGTGCAAAAAATAATAAAAACCTCGACACGTGTTTCGCCCCCAACCAGGGGCATCATCAGGAGATGTCGATGGCTCGGCGCACGGCGACCGAATGCGCCGAGCCATCGACATCTCCTGATGATGCCCCTGGCTGGGGGCGAAACACGTGTCGAGGTTTTTATTATTTTTTGCACGATAACACAACTCTCATATTTATTCTATTTTCAAAATTATTTCTCTATTCTTTCGGCCTAAGTGGGTTTGGAGGGCGGACTTGTGCATGAATAAATACGAGAGTTGGGTAATTTGCATGTGGCGGAATATTGCAAAGTAGTTAGATTTATTTAATTTAACTATGGACTTCCGAAAAGTAACGCCTGATAGTATTATACTTATATATTTCTACTAGTGGTCGCCCGCGACTTTGTCCGCGTGGTAATTTGGATTTTTTCCCGTTCCCGTCGCGCCGCGTCATATTTTGAACAATTCACACAATATCTTTATACATTGTAGCCTATGTGTTATTCTGATGTATAAGCTATATTATTGTACAGTTTCATTAAAATCCATTCAGTAGTTTTTACGTGAAAGAGTAACAAACATCCATCCATCCATACATACATACTTACATACTCACAAACTTTCGCGTTTATAATATTAGTAGGATTATATAGATAAGCGGAGCTTTGCATTTGTGTGAGTGCAGTGTACGTGAATATATTATATAACCTTTCTTACTCACACATGTGTAGTACACACAGCTACAAAAAGAATTCTTACTCTACTTTTCGTAGTCACTTACACAAATGCAAAGCCCCGCTTTATCCCTCGCGAACTGTTATCGCTCGCCATTTGAGAAGTTTTAGGCCCTATCAGCCATCGGTCCTACGAGCGATGTGTCCTGCCCACTGCCACTTGAGCTTGGCGACTCCGGGCTGTATCGGTGACCCAGGTCCTCCTTCGAACTCATCGTTACGAATTCGATCGGGAAGTGACACTGCGAGCATAGCCCTTTCCGTTGCTCTTTGGGTGACAGTGAGATTCTGCAACTCGATATACATTTAGATACGATATACATATAGGTAAATCTAATATTTCATTACTCAAAACATCATTATCCTACAGCCGTGTTCATTATCGAATCATTATCGCGTGGGCGCTAGTTGATAATGAACATGAAATCATCGACATAACCATTTATATATCTGTCAATATCATACGGAGTCGTGTTCACGTCTAATTATGATGAGTTGCGGCTTTTGTGTTCGCTGGCGTGTATTTGATAGCTTGTAATTATTTTATGTATACATCGTAGGCACTGATAATCTAATATATTTAATACGACAATTTGTCTGTCTGTACGTCCGTCGCGTTTTACAATTATAATTAATAATACATACATTTGCATGAAATATTAAAATATTATTTTCTTTTTTTTTTATATATTTGAGGCGATACAAAGTTCGCCGGGATAACTAGTAATAATTATATACGTACATGAATTAATAGAGAAAATAGATTGATAGGACTAAATGAAAAACCTTTTCAAAACCAAAAATGCTAGTTGCGACCTAGTTTTATAGGCTTTTTTTTTATTCCACGGCCCAAGGCCGCGGCCGCTCTTACGTCCGTTGCCGGGCGTCTCTGGTTCACACGCAGAAGGTATTTACAGTGGCGCCCGGCGGACTTTGACCTGTGTGGTCTCTACGGGAGTTTGGTCGGGAGTTTTATAGGCTTGACCAATATAATGTTTTTATGTAATAGCGATTTTTACTTCTACTTTTATATAATTTATTCTTTTTAACCGAAATTAACACAAAACTTGAGAACCTGCTCCTTTTTTAAAGTTGGTAATAAAAGGTACAATATGTACAAATCATAACGATGCTCCCAAGCAACAACCCGGTAATCGTAAAATCTAAATTTTACAGGAGAGCAGATTTACTTATTTTATGAAATATCTTTTTAACCAGTGGGACTATTGAAGTCAATGATATATCAAATGAAAGCTATTTATTTGTGGATTTAAACTGAGCTATTAATATGATATTACTTTCATTCAAAATCTTGTAAATAACAAAAATAAATAATACCTAAAATTCTATTCATAAAATATACAGGTATATAAGTACTTACGGAATTATTGCAGTAAATTTATGAAACAAAATATTTCGCAATTTTATATTTTGAGCTTTTACAGTGTTATATTTTATTATATAGGTGATACATAATGCGTTATTATGGAGTTATTGTGGTATTGTCTATAAACTCTATAAATGGTATTGATAAATAACATTATTATTGCAAGTAAGTGTTTTATATATTGTATTATATATTGTATTATATACGTCTTACCTGTGTTACCCCGGCTATGTCATCGAGGAACAATTTCGAGACAAAGCCGGGGTGTGCGTGTTCGTTAGGGCGGATGTTTGCTGCCGCCGGTTGCGCTGCCTAGAGAACCCCTCCAATTCCGTCCTTTGGCTGCACGTAGACCATGGCTCTATGAGCCAGATCTACGTGTGCGTCTACCGTTCCCACACAGGGGATTCTGAGACAACAAACCTCTTCCAGTACCTCAGCGAGACGGCTGATGAAGCGCAGGTGCGGTTCCCGAACGCTGACCTAGTATTTCTGGGGGACTTCAATGGCCATCACATTGAATGGCTGGGGTCCCTCAAGACTGATCATGCGGGTAGGTCCGCCCATGCGTTCGCTCTCTCCCACGGTCTGACCCAGATGGTATGCGGGATCACCCGGATACCAGACAGGTCAGATCACGCGCCCGCTCTGCTGGATTTACTGCTGACGAGTCGCCCAGCCCAGTACAGTGTTTTGGTAGGAGCCCCATTGGGTAGTTCCGACCACTGTGTTGTTCACGCTGGCATGAAGGTATCACCTCCTGCACGTGCTGTACAAACGTCACGACGACTATGGCACTACTCGTCAGCGGATTGGGACGGTCTACGCGATTATTATGCGTCCGTCCCCTGGAGTCAGCGCTGCACGGGCAGTCGTTGATACTGGCAACTGGCCAAAGCCGTGCAATCTAACTTCTGTCAGCCCTCGCTGCCACCGCTGCGTTACCCAGATGGAACACTGACTCACAAAGCCCAAGAGAAAGCGGATATGCTCGCAGACCTCTTTGCGGCTAATTCCCGGGTCGACGACCGTGGCCTGCAGCCCCCCGCCATCGCCAACTGTGGCCACACTATGCCTGATATTGAACTCAGGCAATGCGATGTACGGGCAGTGCTGCGATCACTCGACACGCGGAAAGCCAGTGGCCCTGACGGCATTCCGGCGGTGGTACTACGGAAATGCGCAGCTGAGTTGTCTCCTGTACTAACTCGTCTGTACCGCCTGTCTTACTCTACAGGAATCGTGCCGGAGGTCTGGAAGGAGGCGAACGTACAACCGATCCCCAAGAAAGGGGATCGGTCTGATCCAGGCAACTATCGACCCATAGCTGTCACCTCAGTCATCTGCAAGGTGTTTGAGCTCATCATCAACAAGCAGCTCATGCGATACCTCGAAGATCACTCGCTAATAAATGATCGGCAATACGGCTTCAGGCCAAAACGATCAACGGGTAATCTTCTGGCATTCGTAACGCATGTCTGGGGTGAGGCTATGGAAAGGCACGGCGAGTCCTTGGTGATTAGCCTGGACATCGTCAAAGCCTTCGATAGAGTCTGGCATGCTTCGCTCCTTTCCAAGCTTCCGGCATATGGTCTACCTCCTCAACTGTGCAGCTGGATGGCCAGCTTTTTGAACGAACGCCGAATGCGGGTCCTCTGCGATGGCCAGGCTTCTCGTTTTTTGCAAGTGAATGCCGGGGTACCGCAGGGGTCCGTGCTGGCACCAACTCTCTTCCTTCTGCATACCAATGATACGCTATCCCTCGGGAACATTCATTGCTATGCAGATGACAGCACATTGCACGGGAGCTACTGGGCTCGTCCGGCGGCGGGGCGGTTGGAGATTGAGGAGATTTACAGCGAAGAAATCCCCTTTCCTTCCCCTACCCTTTCTTCAGAATGCATTATTACCAATGAAGGACGACCTTGACATCCTAGGCATAGACGTTCGTCGAGAGCTTAATAATAAAAACTACATCGAAAAATGTATAGGGCTAGCTTCGCGGAAACTAGGAATACTGAATAAGGTAAGAAAGAGATTCTTTACACCGGACCAGAGGTGTCTGCTGTACAAGACGCAGATTAGACCCTGCGTCGAATACTGCTCTCACCTCTGGGTCGGCTCCGCGAAGTATCTGCTGGACGCTCTCGACGCTATGCCGCGACGGGCTATCCGTATTATAGATTGTCCGGAGGTAACGGGAAGCCTTGAGCCGCTAGCTCAGCGCCGAACAATAGCTTCCTTGGTCGCATTCTACCGTATTTACCACGGCGAGTGTTCTGAAGAGCTCTTCAATGTGATCCCACCCTCTTCCTTCGGATCCCGAACAACGCGTGCCGGGCAGAGATGATAGTGGATAGCATGTTCGCGAGAACCGAGCGTTTTAAACGTTCGTTTTTCTGCCGAACGATAGTGGCCTTGAACGCCCTGCCTGTGCACGTGTTTCCTCCCTCATATAATCCTGGGTTCTTTAAGCGGAGCGTGAAGAGGCACATCAGTAGGTCGTCAAGTTGAGGGCCACTCTCTATAGTATTGGGTGCTGTGAGAGTGGCCCACAATCGCTAGACGTCGTCACGACTTACCACCAGGCGGGCGGCGTCAATTTGGCGAAACAAATATAAAAAAAAAAAAAAAAACATTAAATTTCGAAAAAATTTACCGTATTGAAATGTTACGTACTTTAATGAGCCAATACTAAACTTAAATAACATTGTTAGTCTCTATTATGGAATATGTTTATATAAATTAGTTCAGCAAAAATCCCGTGCTGTCACTTACCAAAAACTTCATAGAAATTATTTACAGCAATAACCCGGTAAACGCAACTTCCCAAAATAAAATAAAATATTGTTTTGTTGTAAACATGTATAACAGATTTTTTGCCGAAATATTTTTGTTTCTAAATTCCCAACAATAAATGCGTGTATCGTGTATTATCTGTAAATATTATTAGCAAAAGGCCGGAAAAAAAATACTAAGGTATATTCCAGTCCAGGGATTCCGAATTTTATATAACAGCATAAAGCCCATAATAGCACATTACCGAGTTTTTGGCTGGGGGGGTCGATAATATCTACGTCATGTTTCGTATTAGTTAACGTTAAGTGAAAACATGAAAGGATATTAAATACAATATTCCTCAAAAGGTGCGGGTTGACTGACTACCTCTTGACCGAGTCCAAAGTAACCTATCAAGGGTGAACCTGGGGCACCCGGCAATGAACTTTTGGAGCGGTAATTTTTAAAAATCAGTGCGAAATCGGACTTGCACAAGAAGGGTTTCGTACCATCTATGTATAGAAATGGGGAATGTACCAGTAGCCCTCCCTCAGGGCTAGGTCAAATTTTAGATTTTTTCAAAAGTTATAGGTCAAAACCTATGGCGTGGTGCGGCGCGAAGCACTGCGCAAGACACCGTACTAAATAAAATAAATCTAACTACTTTGCAATATTCCGCCACATGCAAATTACCCAACTCTCGTATTTTTTCATGCACAAGTCCGCTCTCTAAACCCACTTAGGCCGAAAGAATAGAGAAATAATTTTGAAAATAGAATAAATAGGGCGAAACACGTGTCGAGGTTTTTCATTATTTTTTGCACGATAACACAACTCTCATATTTATTCTATTTTCAAAATTATTTCTCTATTCTACCTCGACGAAGGGGGCTCTTTAGCGCATGCCTCGAGAGGGGCCAGTTTCCCAAATTGTGGAAGACGGGGAAACTGGTCCTTATCCGGTCCTTAAGCGGGGCGGCCGGTGGACTCACCTTCCTGATACCGGCCGATCGTGTTGCTCGACGAGGTATGTAAGCTCTTTGAGCGAATTATCGCGGATCCTCGTCGAGCATCTCACAACCGTGGGGCCAGACCTGGCGGATAACCAGTTCGGTTTCCGTCAGGGAGGCTCCACGGTGAACGCGATCATGCGCGTGAAGAGCCTGACGGAGGAAGCAGTCTCGCAGGGCAAGGTGGTGGTGGCGGTGTCTCTTGACATCGCCAACGCTTTAAACACCTTGCCATGGAGCTGCGTTAGGGAGGCGCTCGTGTATCACGAAACGCCTCTCTACCTCCGTCGTATTGTCAGGGCCTACCTTTCGGAGAGAGCCATAGCTTACCCCAGCTGGCTCGGGCCAGTTCGGCGAGATGTGTCGTGCGGTGTTCCGCAGGTGTCGGTACTGGGACCGCTTCTGTGGAACATCGGCTACGACTGGGTGCTGCAGGGTGTGTTGCCTGAGGGCGTCGGCGTGACGTGCTACGCCGACGATACCCTCGTCACGGCACGGGGAGCCACGCATCAGGAGGCAGCACTCAAGGTCACGACGGGTGTTGCTCAAGTCGTGGGTCGGATACGGCGGCTGGGACTGGAGGTGGTCCTGCACAAGTCCGAGGTTCTCTGTTTTCACGGACCTCAGAACGGTCCACCTGAAGGTTCCAGCATAACTGTAGGAGGCGTTAGCATCGGCATCAAGACCTCGATGAAGTACCTAGGGATCGTACTTGATAGCCGATGGAACTTCGGACCACATTTCCGAAGTTTGGTCCCCAAAGTGACGGGGGCATGGCTGGACACCATGCTCCAAGCCATGGTCTCCAGTGCGAGTAGGTGGAACGCAGCCGTGTCCGTCTGCGAGCAAGTCATGCTCGCGAAGGAGGTGACCGAGAGGGAGAGGGAGCGTACCCTCCCCGCTGAGTTTCGCAGTCACCGGCCAGGGCGCCGCAGAATCATCTACGCCCAGGACCATCGACCTCCATGATCGGGGCCTGAGGACGGCGGGATAGCCACCCGCCATCCTTACAGAAGCAGGCTAGAAGGGTTGCGTGCTGCGGGGCCTTTGCCTCACAGCACGCAACGAGATTCACTCACCGACGCGGTATAAAACCCAACCCCAACGACGCGGGATTTTCTTTCCGACCAAACCCCCGAAAAGGCCACATCGGTGGCCAAAGTCCGCCGGGCGCCACTGGAAATGCCTTGAGTGTCACCAGAGACGCCCGCAGCAATGGACATGGGAGACGCCGCGAACTCGCGGAATTAAAAAAAAAACCGGGCAGCGCGCAGCGGAGCCTTAGTAATCGGGTTCCGATTTACCTTATGGGTATTGAACCCTAAAACCAACAACAATGTTGACAGCATCCCCTATGGTACGATTATGCCTCTGTGATTATATTCAAAGCTTATAAAATGAGTGCGAAACCTCACTGGGTAACTCAATATACACCTGTTCGATAACAGTGTATCTGAGCCTAAGTTTATTTGTTCAACCCGGTGCTTATCGTCCTTTGTTTGTTTAGACATAATAGGAAATATGAACATTTTATACCCCATAGATTTATTACAATGTAAATTTACCCCAAAAGGAATCTCGTTCAGTTAACATCTGTATTAAAAAAAAACAATGTGGGCTGTTGCTGGATTGTGATTTTGATGTGGAATTTTATTGAAATTTATAAATACAAGGTAATCCGGCGAACATTCTGCTATGAAGGGGGAAAATACTTTACGATCTATTCTCTTGGTATAAAAAATATATAGAAATCGGTCGAAACATTTTGGAGGAATGCAATTATAAACCATGTGACATGATTATATGAGGTTTTGTGAAAAAGGCAATTAGAATTTCCAACATGTCACAGCTTGCGCATTACTCACTAATACAATTTATTTTTGTACACACTTTTTTATTTATGTATTTGAAAGCACTATTCTTAAATTTAAGACACTGGCTTGCTAGTATGTACTACTATGTACTATGAGACAGTGGCTTGGTGGCCTGTATCTATAGCACTACTTATTTTTTTTTCCTTCTATGCTTGGTCCATTGCCCTCGTGTTAGCCTTTTTTGGATTGATGCTCCTAACTACATCACTACTGCTTATAGTGTTAACCAGGGTTCATTCCGTGTTTGGAGGGGGGACATAATTGAAAATGAATTTTCTAATTTAACGCAAAACCCGTGGTGTATTAGTTGTAGCATCTTTCTGGATACGTTGTGTGTATTATACTAAAGATATTTTATGTTACTGATGATTGAAAAAGTGTGGCCTGGAGTTTTTATTGCCAGGTTCTTTTCTCTTTGGCTCTACCCGTTGCTTTGCGAGTCTGGCTTTAAATGTAAATTCTTATGTGCTGACGTTAATAAGTGTTATTGTCTCAACGGGTATAGTCTCAACGGGTGACTCAAATTAAGATTTATGTTAAATTGTGTTAAATTGTTTCTCGGCGAATACTCGGCCGATTTCGGATTTTCTTGCACTCATCAAAAGCTTACATAATTACCCAGGTACTTACGAAGCCAAAATTTTGAATTTCGATCAAATATTAATAATTTAATGGATGGTAAAAATTCCCATAGCATAATGACAAAAAATACTTTGACAGAGTTATATCGCTTTGAATCAAAACTCGCTTCGCTCAAATATATGCTGCAGCGTAACGGTACGTTTCGCGACTGCGGCGACCTAGTTTTATAACCTATATTAATAAATATTTTTGAGTTTGAGTTTGAGATATAAATCATAAATCACAAAAACTATAATGTCTCAGGAGGGGTCTCACAAGGGGAACTTACCTATAATAACATATATATTATATTTGAAAACCTTACCAGTACAAATAAAAATTGAAAATATATGTATATTTTTTTATTTAACCAGCTACAACTGTGTAACCTCAGTCGTAGGTCATTTATTAACCCGTATATTGAAAAGGTTACGTTAAGCTAAGTCGCTACGCACATTCGTAGCTTAGTGATGTCACTTGACTACGCCGTAGAGTCGTAGCACAGCTCATAATGATGATGTACAGTGTACTAAAAAATAATGTGTGTACATGATACAGAGGTGTCATAGTACTTTATTACCAACCATTAAATGCAATATACGTGATATATTCATGAAGAATAATAATGTATATTATTTACCCTGTGTTTGTTGTTCGTTGGGTGTGTACAGGTTCTACAAAAAATTTAAAGGCCTAAGCCAACTTTACTTGCACCTTTGTCCATATTAAAATATTTATAGCTAGGTATATATAATGGGTATATAATATATAGTTACTGTATAGTTATATCTCAAATTAGGCATTTATTTTCAATTAATATTTATTTATTTTGTTACTCACTGAAGTCTTTCACGATCCACTCTCTTCGTATATTTTATCAATTTCTTATATTCTTAATACATTGTACACAACCCCTATCATCTCTCTCCATTTTCTTTTCATTCTAAGGTTGCCTGGAAGAGATTGCTCTTTAGCAATAAGGCCGCCTATTGTACATTATTCTTAAGGCATGTGTGATATATCTGTCTCTTTTTGTGTGCAATAAAGTGTATTTATCTTATCTTTATCTTATCTTAACTTGCAAGTGGTGCACCTGCCTATTAACAGACGAAGCTCTAATATACGTAAAATGTTTCGGCAAATCGATCGGTCGATGTTATGTACATATATAGTGAGCTATGAAAAAAAATGGACATTCCACACAACGTCATCTAGCCCTAACTAAGCTATAAACTTATGCTATGGGACCTAGACAACTGATAAACACACTTATAATTATTTTCTAAATCATCATCCAACGAACCTTTTCCCAACTTAGTTGGGGTCGGCTTTCCAGTCTAACTGCGGTTTGGCTGAACTTCGATATTTCACATGAAGCGACTGCCATCTGACCTCCACAACCCATGGGCGATATTGAAGTTCTGTAGTTAGACCGGTCGGATTTTTGATTTAGGGGTCCAACTACCCCTAACGACTGCTGCTCTCAATGTCTTAAGAAATGGTCACCCATCCTAAGACCGGCCTGACTAGATGTTGCTTAACCTTTGCAATGTGTTAACATTGTCGGTTACCACTAGACCACGAGCCCCTCATTATATACTCGAATTAAACAAAACTGCACTTATCACATTTTACCCGTAAGCAGACAACGTAATGCTTCGTGTTTAATTTACATGTAACTCTATCGTTTAGGTACTGGAGAAAAATTGCAAATAAAAGCTAGATACTACAATAGAGAAATATTTAAACCATTCATGCTAAAAGCTCCTCTTTCATTACTAAACGGTGAGCTGTTAAAAAGAAATTGTTTAAATTTTTTTCCAACCGTACCATCAATTAAATCTATGATACATTTTTAAACTTTCGCGTTTTGTACACATTATAAACGTAAGACGAATGAGTCTTTTAACGCGATCATTGCACTCTATGACCCTGTTGCAAGAACCGTGGTCACGGCTTTTGCGACAGGGTGGGTGTGGAATGCACCTCTGCCTACTCCTTTGGGGATATAGGCGTGATACATGCCTGTCTGTCTGTCATTTTACTCGACTTCGACTGCTTTTAGTATTTTATCTTTATTAACTGTATTTATTTTTTATCCTTGTTTTTATTTTTTTTAGAAAATATCTGAGAATACTAATAATTATATAAACGTAATATAATAAAGATGAAAAGAAACACTTCAATATTTTTTCCTTATTTCTAAATGGAGCAAATAAAACAATGTTGGATTATGACTCCACGCAACCCTTGTTCAGAACTGGGTCACAATAAGAACAGTACGCCTAACAAAACAATAGAAAGGATATTAAAGTTCCTCTAGGGCTAAATGTTTCCTAAAGCAGTGTATACACTGTCAGATATTTTATAGTTATATAGTATATAATTAATTTTGTTATTTTACTACAAAAAAAGTTGTAGCCTAGCTTATGATCTATAATGCTATAGTAAAAATATACTTATATATTCTTAAATAAAAAAACAAGGCTTGCCATTATCTTTTTTCTTCAAAGTTTGTTTTTAAACGGTCATTACATTTACCTTCACCGATTTTTATGAAATGTTGAATGGGGATAGTTAAGGTCCATTTTCTATGGGGTAGATATTAGGTTTTCGTTATATTCAGGCGTTTTATCCTGATAATAATGTCATAGGAACGAGAATAAAGGGACGGGCAAACTCATCTTTCACATGTGACGTACACCATGCATTATGACATCTGAACAGGATCTGGCTTATACGAGTACCATTTGTAGGATAACAAACACACTGGTCATTCACCACGCTGTCTTACGCATCACCGCGCCAGATTAGCGTGTTCCCATGCTATCCCACGCGTACAACGCTGTCACACACGTTTAAAGTGTCATAGCGCGTAGATAATCGCGTGGTATACGTCGTATGTGAAGGACCAGTGTGTTTTAAGCTTTAAACTACATGTGCGTGCAGCCGCGGGCTAGTATTAAACTATTACTAGTTATCCCGACGAACTTTGATTGTTTGAAATTATTAATTATAATTGAAAAATGCGACGGACGGACAGACGAATTGTCGTATTAAATATATAGATGAGATAGGGTAGTTTTATAAATTGCATTCTATTCGTAAACTCTCTGGGAACGGCGTTTAATTTTTGCATACATTATTGCAGTATTGAATACATTATTTACCTGTATTGTATGTATACCTATTTGATCTTAAAAGATATTGTGTCGTATATATTTAGCGAATGTAGCGTGCTTAGTTAATCTATATATTTAATACGACAATTTGTCTGTCTGTCTGTCCGTCCGTCGCGTTTTTCAATTTTTATACATTTGCATGAAATATTAAAATATATATTTTTTTTTTTTATTTGAGGCGATACAAAGTTCTCCGTGATAACTAGTAGATTTTATTGTTTTTGGGACCCTATTTATATATTAAAATTAACGCACTAAGTACTAGCCGTTTTTGATTTAAATAAGTATAAATTAAAACTAACAGTAATAAACTGGCTTAAAAACCTATCTTATACAGATACTGAAGAACTTCTTACTCCATCAATTTAATTTCATTACATTTTTTTAACGGAGTACCGTGGTAAGACATACATAGCAGCAAACTCACTTACACTTTCATTAATTCACTCACATAACGAAACACACGCACGCCAACACACACACACATAATGCAAAGGCTCACTCTCTTATATTGTAATTTGAAGTTAAGTTTCCGTTGGGCACGTCAAATGTCAAAATACTTTCTTGAATTTTGACATTTGGCGTACTCAGTAGATGTTCAACATCAAATTCTCCATTCAGAAACCGGCCGTTAGACTCCGTTCGTCGGTGGCGCATTACAAACTTCACTCTCTCTGTCTATTGATTAACCATAATAATAGTGTCTAATACTCGTAAATATTTTAAATTCAACTTTTTTTCTTTGAAGTTCCAAGCTCTTTCATAAACAAACATCATCCAAAGAAAAAAAATATTTTTTAATAATCTATCCTAACTTTATGTGGGGAGGAAAGGTTACGTTTTAATATTTAATAGATAAAGTTCTTTGACCTTTGTTCCAGCCTTATAATATGAAGTAGGCTTTATATAGTATGGTTTCGTCAATCTTCTTTCATCCATCCTTTCTACGTGCCGGAACCATCTAAGCATCCCTTTTTCTATCTTGCTCACTACATCTTCTGACACACCGCAACGTTCTCGCATCACGTCGAATTTTATTGATCAAAATAAATCTAGACGTGTTACCAACTCTGATCCATTACGGGGATCTGTTAGTATAAATAAATTACACTAGGACATTTCTAACCAACGCCATTTACCCTGTAACTAAACAAAAATTTATATATATCTACTTATCATTACATATTTGAGCCGTTGAGCCGTTTGGGGTTGAGACACTGGGGTCATGGGGCACACAGTGCTCATCGCCTTTATAGATACAATGCTAAACGCTTAATCGATGCTACTTAGGTCCAAGTATCGCCATCCGACTTGGCAACACAGCCAGCATTCTAGGAACCTTCCCAGTCGGCAATGACGCGGATGATTTTATAAACGATATTTTGTAATGTAAATATTTTTAGTATATAATATGCCTACCTATAGAAAACACCAAGGCTCCAATACTTAGTATTTTTGTTCCAACCAGATAATTGTTACCGAACACCGAAGCTTTCATGTACAATACCTGTAAATTAAAATGTTGTTAATACACTTTTACAATATCTAAGAGTGAAATCAACCTTTGCGCTCATCGCTCAATATCCATTATCGCGCGTTGGTATCAATTTCGTTACATAGGATATTCCACATCTGTCTGCCCTCTTTGATGTCGTTCATTTTAATCCTATCCCGACCGTATTTAGTCACACTGGATACTAACTATTGAGAGCTTCATTGATACCTATATGAAAAATTAGTTTTGTTAGTTCCGACGACTGCTCGCTACGTCAGCCCCCCAGACATAAAAATAATGAGTATGGCCGCTTGTAGTCCTCCTGAAACTGTAGGTGCAATACTAGATTTTTATTTTTACACAAGGATTAAAATACAAAAATTGACACAATACTTCAAATTACCGAATCGGGACCAAATAAATACACACACACACATATCACGCCTATATCCTCCAAGGGGTAGGCAGAGGTGCATTACACACCCACAACTTGCCAGTATTTCTAGTCCCACGTAATAGGGGGCAAGCCTATTGCCGTCACCGGACACACATTATCATGGGTGATGTCCAAAATGGCCGAATGAATTTAATAAAAAGTAAATAATAAATATATTTTTTTTAATAAATAATAAGTCCTGGGCGTCTCGGACAAATAAATATCGGAATTGAAAATTGAAATGGTGGTCCCATTTCAATTTGTTCCCATTCCGATATTTATTTGGGAAGTAGTCACCCAGTCAAGAGTTATGAGGTTAACAAACAAAAAAATACATACAGTCGAATTGAGAACCTCCTTCTTTTTTGGAACATTGAAAATAATATAAAACATTTCATTTACTAATTTATTACGGACCCACTTAAAGCAAACTTCCTTTCCAAGAATGTTTATTACCGATAAGACAAGTACTTGTACAATATTGTTTGTATTTTATCCCTCCGATGTAACCCATCAAACATCTTTATTACTGTAGTACCCCCTGGAGTCTACTAATATTTTTATTATACTCAGACCCCCTGATGGATTCTCAAATGCTCGTTGCTAAAAGTTTTTTTCTCTAATCTTGGTTGGATTATACCGCCATTAGGATTTCATAATTTATTTTACTTTGATTTATCAGTAAAGTATTACATTACTAACTGCCCGCAACTCCGCCCATATGAAACAATTTTCTTTTTCACAATAGTGTATTTATACCTGGAGCACAGAATACGGAATAGTACTTACTGGGGTAACAGTTTTTTAGTCAAGTAATCGCATATATAATAAGCCAAAACACAATGTACTTAAGTTATTTACAACTTCTGGATCCAGATCTAAGTGAATTAACAGGTCAATATTTAAGTACTAGGTTTTGAACCACATCCGTAACAGTTTTTTAGTCAAGTAATCGCATATATAATAAGCCAAAACACAATGTACTTAAGTTATTTACAACTTCTGGATCCAGATCTAAGTGAATTAACAGATCAATATTTAAGTACTAGGTTTTGAACCACATCCGACACATGTAAAGAATTTTAGCTGATAACCAGCCCAAGGTTTCGATCCAATATTATTATGCTGAGCTTTAGCTTCGTGAGATCTGAGCCAATCCTCGTTACCCATCAGCCGGGCGCCACTGGAAATTCTCTGTGTACTCACCAAATGCACTCGGCAATGGAGGTAGGAGTGGCGGAATTAAAAAAAAACCGTTACCCATTCGAATATAACCTCCTCGTGCAATTCTTATTGATCGAGGGAGTGAAGCGAGCGAAATTTCTACATTTCGAGGCCATACTAGGATTATGCTTCCTTCAGTATGTCTGCATGTGTATTTCGGGTTAGCGGCCACAATTTTTAATTAGGAGTATAACCGGCGCAATAAGCCAAAATAATGCTTTTAATGTTCATGAGGTCTACTATTCTACCACCTTCTAGATAATATTTATTTTGTTTGATATGTTACAACAATATTTAGTTCATGTCAAAGGTTGATTGAATTCATGCGGTTATGAAGCGACGCGATGTCAATGTTTTGTCAGTCGCACCCTAACAGATAATCTTCAAAACCAATTTGTGGTTGGTATTGTAATAACATAATATATGTATCTACATGATTAACGTCTTAACGTTGTACTGATTCTGATTATCATTTTATAATACAAGTAAGTAAAGTTAAGATAAGTAACTTACTTAGATAAATGCAATCTTCTTTCTTGTTTACCTAACATTTGAATACAGACAATATTTGATCCAGGGGCAATCATAATCAAATTACGATACCTACAACAAAAGAACTTGCATTTTTTGTGTATCTCGGTATAAAATCATCGATCAAAGATATGTCAATAAGTCCCAAATGTGTCTACCTATTGTAAAACAATATAGTTTTCTGACTAAAAGATCAGAATATCAGTTAAGTTTACAATAATTATAATGGATCACAAAAAATATAGTCTTGGGCCGGACTCGATACAACTACTGGTCCCTTTCCAGGAGGAACGTTCTACCAACTGAGCAAGACACCACTAGCCGAAGACCTCTAATATTGTGATCATATTGTGTTAATATCGCGACTTACGGCTCCACCAGATCGCCATCTACCAGTAGTTGAGTAACTAACTAACTAACTATGGTCATACATAAAAAAAAAATTTTTATTATATTATTTATTTATATTACAATTTTTAAGCCACTTGAACTCCATACACCGAAACATCCGGTTTTCTCATGAAATGGAGTTGGATAGATCATTGTCTTTTCTCGATATCAAAGTAACAGTGAGAGAGAGTGGTTCTCTCGGACACACTATGTATCGCAAACCCACACACACGGACAAGTACCTGAATGCCGGTTCACATCATCATCCACGACACTTGACATCCGTTGCGGTGTCGCTGGTAAGTCGAGCTTATGATCTTTGCGACCCTGAACACTTACGAAAAGAGCTCGCTCATGTTCAAGAAGTGTTGAGGCAGAACCGGTATCAGGGACATACACAACACCGTGAAAGGAACAAGGAACAACCTTTGGGAGTAAGCAGAGCACCAGCATTTATGCCATACGTGAAAGGAGTGACGGACAAAATTGTAACAGTACTACAAAGATACTCCATTAAGACTGTATATAGGCCACACTCCAAAGTCGTAAATCACCTGCGAACCCCTAAAGATACCATTCCTCTACAGACACCGGGTGTTTATAAGGTAGACTGCAGCTGTGGTAGTTCATACATCGGACAGACCAAACGTACTATCGCTGAGAGGGTCAAAGAACACATCACAGCTGTAAAAAACCGCCTAATAAACAAGTCTGCGATTGCCGAGCATTTGTTGGAATCGGGTCCCAACCACTGGATTGAACTCCACAAGCCACAAGTCCTATCCACTGACGGACACTATTACTCTAGTGTAGTGCGGGAAGCCGTCGAAATAAAAAAATATCCCAACATTAACCGGGAAGATGGATATCGACTATCTACGTCGTGGAATCCGGTGATCAGCAAATGTACTCGCTACCTCACCGAACGCCCGCGTGCTGCTACTATCAGTGTAGTATGCCGTAGTGGCTCTCCGAACACAATATTTAGTGACCACGAAGCGAGGGTAGTTGAACAAACCTGCACTTCACGAAGACGACGATGAGCTGAAGCCAGTCCACCCGTGACCACGGCTCTTGTAACAGGGACGAAACGTCGGGTAATAAAGAGGTATGTATATACTCGTATTTCAATAATCGCGTAAAAGACCCGTTAGTCTTAAGTTTATAATAACATAATTTGTTAAACATTGTGAATACCCTGTCTAAAAAGTCGTGACGTGGAGCTGGAAAATGTAAACGTAAACGGCAATTATTTGCGTCTTGGTGTCGATCTCGCTAGTTTTCAAAAGTACTATTGGATTCCAATAATACTTTTGAGAATTATATTATATTATCTGTGTTTATAGTAAGCAAGTGTGTTCTTTCGCGAAATTATTCTACTAAACAGTAAATCTACGCTTGCATGTTATAGTTAAACTTTCACCAAAAGCCGATTATGTAACTCCAATTAATAGACTAATCCTATAACTCAAATAAAAGGTCCCAACACAATACCACATTGTACGACATTTGAATCAACAAACTGCTCAAATGTTCACTCACAAGTTGTACTATACACGGAACAAAACTGGAGTAATTAGAACATAAGTCATTGTTATACGATATCCTTACCTTTAATTTGTAAACAAGTTTGTGGTATGTAATTTGTAGTTTATTGTTTATGAATGTATTACTAGTTGATAGAAATATAAATTTACTTTATTACACACCAATATACAAATTAAATAAATACAAACTAAATTTGCATTCAGTAGTACCAATGGCGGCTTTATCACCAGGTGTTATATCTTACACGTAACCTTTGGATGGACATAACAGATCGAAGTGAAATGAAAAGTAGATAGCTATTGGCGAAAGAAAATAATATACAAAAGTATAAGAAAAATATAAAGAAAAATATATAAAAGTATACCTACATAAGATAAAACTTGAAATAATACACTAAAGAGAAAAATACATACCATTACGAGAATATAAGTAAGTAATACGTACATAAATGCATACAATAATACAGAGATAAAAGCAGTTAAGAGCTCAGGTAATGATCTCAGGGTTGATTATAGTTTACTCGTTCCCGATTCCTGTGGGAACATATTACCGGGATTAAAAGTATACTATGTTACTCAGGTATAAAATAACTACATATCAGTAAAATATTTTTTTAATCGGTTCATTAATTACGGAGGTTATTCAATTCCAACAACAATCAAATCTTTATAATACATATATATACATATACATGTATATGTCTCTAAAGTAGTCATCATTCACCGAGCCTTTTCCCAACTCAGTTGGAGTCGGCTTTCCGGTCTAACTGCGATTCGGCTGAACTTCAATATTTTCCGTGAAGCGACTGCCACCTGACCTCCACAACCCATGAGCGATATCGAACTTCTGTAGTTAGACCGGTCGGATTATTGATTTAGGGATCCAACTACCCCTAACGACTGGCATAGATGTGCGTAAGACAACCGAGACCGACACGGCTTAACGTGCTCTCGGAGGCACGGAGGGGTCTCGGTGTCTTAAGAAATGGTCACCCATCCTAAGACCGCCCTGACTAGATGTTGCTTAACCTTTGCAATGTTTTAACATTGTCGGTTACCACTAGATCACGAGCCCTCAATAATCTATAAATATTACCTATCTATAATCTATAAGTAGATTAAGCTATAACCAGTTAGCAGGAATTTTTAATTTAACCTATAACTTCTATTCACCATAAATGCAAAATAACACTAACAACTCCGCTTGTTACATAAACCCTCAAACATACACAAAGACATATGAAACTAGAATAAATATAAAATATTATATTACAATATAACGTAACGAACATTTCAAAAGGCTTGCCTGCGGCTTTCATTCCCAAAATATTCCATAAAATATTTTGTATTTTATATAAGTACATAAACAAATATAATTATGAAGTATTTGGGTTTGTTCGACAGGTTTTATTTACACTTCCAGTGAAACGAATTTAATCTGAGCTGTAAAGGATTATGTTCCAATACTGATAGTTCATTAAAACTTTTGCTTTCATCTACATACTACTACTACTTTCATCTATTTCAACAAGCTTTGTGTATGAACTGTAATGAATATTTCATTTTCGATCATGTTACGCGGAAACTGTACCATATACAAGTTATTGGAGGTCTATTTTTTTTAAATGTAAACGTATTTTGTGTCGCCATTGTAAAATAATAATTTAACGGGCGAATCACGTTTTTAAACTAGTTTGTTTTTTTTAATTGAATAGGCTTTGTATGTACTAAACCGAATTTGAAAATTCATTCACTGATATGTAGCTACATCAACTATGAGTAACAAGGTTTCCGATAATGTGTTCCCACGGGAATCGGGAACGCGAAAAGTATAGTTTAAATGTAGATAAGCTATTTAGGCCAGTAAAATTAATGTATGTTTCGGACTTTTTCAACCTGCCTGGAAACTGGTACCAATATGTAGGTTTTGACACAACTTTTAGGATGTTTAAATATAAGTTTATACAAGTTTCCAGCCAGGTTGGAAAAATTCCGAAGTGTACCTTAATTTTACTGGCCTAATACCTACCTAATTATTAGTATTAAATCATATATAACCAAAGGCACAACTTAGGAAAATGAAAGACTGATAAAACTTGAACAATTATTTAGAGTGGTTGCAAAGATAATTTCAAAGTTTGAATACTGATAAGTACTCAAGGGAAGCTGTGGCACAAAATTAAGAAAAAAAATATGTCATCTGACAATCATGTTCTATCTATACTAAGGCCGGATTCGGGGCGGGGCCCCAAGTGATTAGTGACTACGTCCTCGCCGTCCGCCCTGGACCCCAACTTGACCACGGTAACGCAGTGGCAAGTTGGGTGACCGAACGTCCTAGTCTGTACTTGCGATTGGCCAAATTCTTTGAGATTTTGTGTTCCTGATATGGATAACCCCGAAGAGACCTCCGGTCCCGACACTGCCCTTTCCCGGGCAGTGTCAACCGACGACATGATGCACGAACTATTGATTCCGATGCCTCCCAGCAGTGTGAAGAAGAAGGGCCGCTCTTCTGCGACGAAGAAGAGGACCCTCGAGGAGAAGGGGGGGCCGCCGCGCGACTGTAGCACCAGCTGCTCCGGGTGGGGGTCCCTCCTCTCCAGCGATTCGGAGGAGGAGGTGCCGGTCAAGACGGTGCGTACGCGTCTCGACGCGTACAGAAGGCGGCCGCCAACTCCTCCTCCGTCCTCGGTCCAACTGTCCCAGCGAAGTCGCCGGGAAATCGGTGGGCCGGCCGCGCGGGAGTTGATGAGCGTTTTTGCCCGCATGAACGCGGCCATGCGGGGCAACAGGAACGTGGCGGGGAGGAAGAAGATGTGTGGCTTCACTGGTGGATGAAGCCCAATCTTCCCTCAACAAGCTCCTCGCGCGGAGCGTCACCAAGGAGGAGGCGAGGCTCCGGAAGCAGGTGACGAGCCTGGAGGCGGAGCTCGCTGCTTCCAGAAAGCAGATGGATGACCTGTGGCGGGAGGTCGCTGACTTGACCAAGGTGGTCAAGGCGCCTCCCGGTCCCATGCTGCCGCCTCCTCCTCCGAAGGCTGGACCAGCACCGAAGGCAGCGATACCCACGGCGCCCACCACGGCGTCCACCAAGGCGCCCACCACGGCGTCCACCAAGGCGCCCACCACGATGCCCACCACGGCGGCCACCAAGACGCCCACCACTGCGCCCACCACGGCGCCCACCACGGCGCCCACCACGGCGCCCAACACGGCACCCGGATCGCCACCACAGCCTGTGCCGACAATGGTACAGGTCCTGACGGCGATCGAGAGGCGCCTCGCGGTCCTGGAGGACCGGGCGTACCGCCCTCCGCTAGCGCGGCCCGCGTTTTCGTACGCGGCGGCTGTTGGCGGTTCTCCCGCTCCGGGACCAAGCGGCACACCCGCTGTCTGCCGCCCCGATCCGCCCCAGTCCGTTTCAGCGTACCGTTTGCCGGCCGAGACCGCGGCCCAGGCGCGGAAGGCCAAGTGGCGCGGCAAGAAGAGCGGCACCCCTGCCGCCTCCTCTTCCTCTAACGCTCCCGCTGCTCCTTTACATCCCTCCGGACGGAAGGGATGGGAGGTAGTGGGGGCCAAGAAGAGGAAGACGAAGGCCGCCAAGTAAGCGGCCAAGAAAGTGGCCAAAGCCGCCGCGGCTAAGGCGCCGAAGAGGCCCCGCGCTCCTCGCTCCACAGCCGTCGTCCTTACGGTGACGACGGAGGGTGTGGAGAGGGGTGTGGGGTACGCTGATGTCCTGAGGACCGTGAAGTCCTCAGTCAACCTCTCAGCCCTCGATATCCAGGGGGGTCTCCGGTGCAAGACGACACGCACCGGGGCTCGCCTCCTCGAGGTCTCCGGCACCTCCAGCGGCCCTAAAGCTGACGCCCTAGCAGCGCAGCTTAGGGACGCGCTGGACGCAGAAGCCGTCCGCGTCACCAGGCCCACCAAATGCGCTGCATTGCGCATCACGGGTCTGGATGACGCGGCCACGACGGAGGAAGTAATCTCCGCCGTCGTGGAGGCGGGCGGCTGCCCCCGTGACCAGGTGAAGGCTGGAGACATCTCCTTCGGCACCACTGGTCATGGGATGACAGTCGTCCAGTGCCCCGTCGCGGCGGCACTGAAAGTGACGGACGGACGAAGCCTCCTCGTAGGGGGCTTCCTAAAGGCGCAGGTGCACCTCCTTCGTGCCCGGGAAACTAGATGTTTCCGGTGCATGGTGGTGGGGCACGTCGGAGTGCAGTGCACAGCGGAAGTCACCGTGGGCGATCGGTGCTTCCGCTGCAGCCGGCCCGGTCACAAGGCAAGTGCCTGTGATGCCCCGCCTCGCTGCTTTAGATGCGAGGCGGAGGGCAAAACTGCGGACCACCGGGTCGGCAGCACAACCTGCGCCGCCTCGAGGCCAAAGCCTCGTCCGTCCGCTGAGAGCGGTGGGGGTGCCGCTACTGCACGGCCAGATGTTTCTCGGCGGGATGCTGATATGGACGTCCATTAATGTCTGACGCCCATATCCGCATCCTGCAAGTGAATTTGAACCGCTGCCGCGCTGCTCAGGATCTTCTGTACCAGAGCATCCGGCAGTGGTCCATAAACTTGGCCGTGGTCGCCGAGCCGTACTACGTCCACCCGGGAAGCCCGGTGGACGAGGACGGCTCGGCCTGTTTTATCTTCGGGGGGTCCGCCGCAGACAACTCGCGCCTTGCTATCATTGCAAGGGGCCGCGGGTGTGTTGCGGCGGAATATGACGGGTTGGCAGTCGTGGCCACCTACATCTCGCCGACACTGGACGAGACTCAGTTTGAGCTATGGCTCACTGAGCTCGACGTCGTCTTCGCTGCGTGCCGTCCTCGCCCTGTCCTGCTCCTGGGAGACTTCAACGCCTGGAGTGAGGCGTGGGGCTCCCGGGAAACCAGGGACAAGGGGAGGCTTCTTGAGGACTGGACCAGAACACGTGGTCTGGAGGTCCTCAACCGGGGGAATGTCGCCACCTTCTGGCGGCGGGGGACCAGCTCGGTCGTGGACGTATCGTTCGCGACCTCTGCCCTCGCCGCCCGTATTACTGGCTGGCACGTGGAGGAGGGTGAGGAGACGCACTCGGACCATCGGTACATCCGCTTCGATGTCGTCCCCCCACCTGACCTCCCACAGCCGGTAGAAAATCCCCCGGATCCGCGTTGGGCACTTCACCATCTGGATCGGGAGGCTCTCCTGGAGGCATCCATCGTGCAGGCCTGGATTCCGGCACCGGACCGGCCTGCCGATGTGGATGCCGAGGCGGAGTGGTTCAGGAGAGCCATGTCGCAAATCTGTGATGCGGCGATGCCTAGGGTTACACCCAGACCGGCAAGGAAGCAGGTGTACTGGTGGTCGCTGGAGATTGCACAGCTGCGCGCAGCATGCATCTCCGCCCGCCGCCAGTACACCAGGTTTCGCCGGAGGCATCGCCGCCCAGACGACGCGGCAACCCGAGAGGCGGAGCTTTATCAGGCTTACAGGGAGGCTAAAGGTAATCTCCAGGAGACAATAAAGCGGGCCAAGACGGCGGCCCGCGAGGAGCTCCTGGAAACCCTGCAGCAGAACCCATGGGGGCGCCCGTACCTACAGGTCAGGGAGAAACTCCGACCTAGGGCGCCCCCACTGACCCAGAGTCTCCAGCCGCAGCAGCTGGAGCGGGTCATGGGCTCCCTGTTTCCGACGAGCGCGGAGGAGCACGTCCCTCCGCGCATGGCTCCGTCTCTGCACGACGCGGATAGCATCAGTGAAGACGACGTACCCGAAGTCAGGGTGGGGGAGCTAGGTGCGGCAGTACTCCGGCTTAAACGCCGGAAAATCACTGCCCCCGGACCCGACGGCATTCCTGGCCGTGCATGGGTCCTGGCCCTCGAAGAACTCGGGCCTCGACTGATGGGGCTCTTTAGCGCATGCCTCGAAAGGGGCCAGTTTCCCAAGGTGTGGAGGACGGGGAAACAGGTCCTGATTCGTAAGGCGGGGCGGCCGGTGGACTCACCGTCCGGATACCGGCCGATCGTGTTGCTCGACGAGGTGTGTAAGCTCTTTGAGCGAATTATCGCGGAACGCCTCGTCGAGCATCTCTCGACGGTGGGGCCAGACCTGGCGGACAACCAGTACGGTTTCCGTCGGGGACGCTCCACCGTGAGCGCGATCATGCGCGTCAAGAGCCTGACGGAGGAAGCAGTCTCACAGGGCAAGGTGGTGGTGGCGGTGTCTCTTGACATCGCCAACGCGTTCAACACCTTGCCATGGAGCTGCGTTAGGGAGGCGCTCGTGTATCACGAAACGCCTCTCTACCTCCGTCGTATTGTCGGGGCCTATCTCTCTGAGAGGGCCGTAGCTTTCCCCAGCTGGCTCGGGCCAGCTCGGCGAGATGTGTCGTGCGGTGTTCCGCAGGGGTCGGTCCTGGGGCCGCTTCTGTGGAACATCGGCTACGACTGGGTGCTGCGGGGTGCGTTGCCTGAGAGCGTCGGCGTAACGTGCTACGCCGACGATACCCTCGTCACGGCGCGGGGTGCAACGTACCAGGAGGCAGCACTCAAGGTCACGACGGGTGTTGCTCAAGTCGTGGGTCGGATACGGCGGCTGGGACTGGAGGTGGCCTTGCACAAGTCCGAGGTTCTGTGTTTTCACAGACCTCGGAACGGTCCACCTGAAGGTTCCAGCATAAATGTGGGAGGCGTTAGCATCGGCATCAAGCCCTCGATGAAGTATCTAGGGATCGTACTTGATAGCCGATGGAACTTCGGACCACATTTCCGAAGTTTGGTCCCCAAGGTGACACAGGCATCGGTCGCGCTTTCGCGACTGATGCCCAACCTAAAGGGACCCAACGCTTCCTGCAGGAGACTGCGGAGTCGTGCGGAGTATGGCCCTATACGGGGCTCCCGTATGGGCGGCGCGGTTGACGGCCAACAACTCAACGCTCCTTAACAGACCGTTGAGGACCTTGGCCGTCAAAACAATAAGGGGCTACCGCACGATCTCCGGAGAGGCTGCATGTCTCCTAGCCGGGACCCCTCCATGGGACCTGGAAGCGAGAGCCCTTGCGTCATTGTTCCAATGGCGCAAGGAGGCGCTGGAGCGGGACCACAGGCCTGCGTCTCGAGAAATCGATGACCGGCGGTCCCAACTCCGCCAGGATCTCATGGAGTCATGGAGGGTGCGACTTGAGCAACCCAAGTGGGGTGCCACCATCATCGCGGCGGTGAGACCGATCATGGACGATTGGCTGCAGAGGCAGCATGGTGACCTCACGTATCGTGCGACGCAGATCGTTACCGGGCATGGATGCTTCGGTAGCTATCTGTTTCGCATCCATCGTGAGGTCACACCCCGGTGTCAACACTGCGAGGTTTCCGACGACGACACCGCACTCCACACGTTGGTGGAGTGCTCAGCGTGGGCGAGTCAGCGCCGGGACCTCGTAGTGGGTCTGGGCGTGGATACCCTCTCGCTGGAGACCATGCTTCAAGCCATGGTCTCCAGCGGGAGTAGGTGGAACGCGGCCGTGTCCTTCTGCGAGCAAGTCGTGCTCGCGAAGGAGGCGGCCGAGAGGGAGAGGGAGCGTGCCCTCCCCGCCGAGTTCCGTAGTCAGCGGTGAGGCCGCCGCAGACTCATCTACGCCCAAGACCATCGACCTCCATGATCGGGGCCTGAGGACGGCGGGATCGCCACCCGTCGTCCTTACAGAAGCAGGCTAGAAGGGTTGCGTGCTGCGGGGCCTTTGCCCCATAGCACGCAACCAGAACCGCCGGGCGCCACTGGAAATACGTTCTGCTTGTAACCAGAGACGCCCGGCAACGGACGTTGAAGCGGCCGCGGCCTTGGTCGCGGAACTAAAAAAAAAAAAAAAAAAAAAAAGGCCGGATTCGACCAAACTCAAAGTTTATTACGGTGTTCAACTATCACGATAATAATTATACTCCGACTAAAATCTGTGGGATATTATTTCTACTATTCTACTTGAAATGTCATAATAATTTCTTATTCTTCTTTTCTTAAAAACGTGGCTCCATCGATTTTCATCGATGATTGCGCCTATGTCAAAGTAATGCTTGATATTTTCCGCACAGAAGAACTAATTGCTCAACTAGTTCACGGTACGGGACAAAGAAACGTTGTTCGGTATTGCAATTGAGCGTTTGGAACTCGATTTTTGTGGAGTACCAGAGGTAACCTAAAAAGCCAGCCACGCGCTCATCAAAAATCGAACTCCCCATAATAATTTAATTTTGTTGGATAATACCACGGAATAGAAAACAACTGTTTTTTCTATTCCGTGGATAATACAGTGAAATGTATAAAATGTTGACATTGACAATTGACACTGTATTATCCGAAAATAACATATTTTTTTATAAAGTTAATACTATCAGGCGTTACTTTTCGGAAGTCCATAGTTAAATTAAATAAATCTAACTACTTTGCAATATTCCGCCACATGCAAATTACCCTTAATTTTTTTTTTTTATATTTTTTTATGACATTTCAAGTAGAGCTATTTACAAGAAATAATATCCCACATATTCTAGTCGGAGTAAAATTCGAGTTTGGTGGAATCCAGCCCAAGGTACAAAACCACAGATCCGATATTGTGACGGACCGACGCACGCCCCGTCACAATATCGTCACGATATCGTGCTATGTGAAATCGCCCATCCATCGAGTCTTTTCCCAACACAGTTGGGGTTGGATTTTTATTCTGTGTTTAGTTCTTTGTGAAATTGAGCTCCTTGAAGATGCCAAATATACTACGTAATATACTACGTAATAATTTAATTAAAGACCTATCTAATGATACCCCACACGGTGGGGTAGACGCAGGAAAAAAAATCATACCCACTTTACGCGTAGGTAGCTCAAAAAAAATATTTTTCAAAATTTTATTTTAGCACTTTGTTGGCGTAGTAAATATACATTCATGCAAAATTTCATGTTTTTATCACTTACCGTTTGGGAGAAAAGCCGAGGACGGACGGACGGACATGATGAAACTATAAGGGTTCCGAATTTTTTACTACGGAACCCTAAAAGCAAAACCAATTTTATGCCTGTAAAAATGTACCTAGACGATCTCCCAAAACTTAATAATAATAGTAAAAATACTCAGGCTTTCCTTTTAATAAAAAAATTACGCCAACACGAAACTGTTTTGAAGTTGAAAATTAATTTAGGCGGGTTTTGAAAACTCAATTTTCAGTTTATTTTATCCGTCAATATTTACTGAATATCAATTATCTTGTTTGGGTCGAGAGTCCCTACGCTGGACCATCAATCTCACTGCCTTTTCACAGCTGTCTTCTAGATTGGAATTTATAATGATAATATATAAAAATACAAAAAGAGTTCTAAGTTAAAAGGTATTTTCAGTGTTATGTTAAAAGTTAAGAGTGCATTAGTCGTCTCACCAAGATCTAAAAGGCCCTCACCTACAAGTGGTGCACCTGCCGAACAATAGACTAAGCTCTGGTAATCTCAAAAGCAAAGTGCTGCCAAAACCTGGCGAATATTTTTTTCTACCCCTACGGGGAATTAGACTATTATGTTAATATGCTGTTCTCTCTGAGATAGTCTTGAGAATGCCTCGTGTAGAGGCGAAACATATGTCGACGTTTTAATGTCTTTTATTTTAGCAAAAATAATGCTATTATTTGAAAAAGTTTGAACATCATACTTACCATTGCTTTGTCATGAACTTTCGCCAGGTAACGCCTGATTCTATCCAATATTATGTAAACGTTAAAGTTAGGAAGAATGTTTTATGTGACTATTTCAAAGATGTTCGACTTTGATAATTACCATTACATGCATTAGTGGTGACCCCCACTGAATTTGCATGCGGGCAATGGAAACAGAACGGTTTTAAACTATTCACATAAATCTAGGATCATATAAAAATAACATAATTAACTTTACTATTTAATATTTTACGTTTCGAATGTTATATTTTTTGAAATAAACTCACTTGTTCCACAATTCTTTTTGTTTTATAATACTACTAGTGCTCGGCCGCGACTTCGTCCGCGTGGTAATTTGGATTTTTTCCCGTTCCCGTCGCGCCGCGTCATATTTTGAACAATTCACACAATATCTTTATAAATTGTAGCCTATGTGTTATTCTGAAGTATAAGCTATATTATTGTAAAGTTTCATTAAAATCCGTTCAGTAGTTTTTACGTGAAAGAGTAACAAACATCCATCCATACATACATACATACATACATACTCACAAACTTTCGCGTTTATAATATTAGTAGGATTGCCAGTTTCGCCTTATGGAATCATCAGAGGTATTCCTATTACTACACAACACTTCATTGATTAGATGTTCAATATTCAAAAGAGGTTTCCAAATTTAAGTATAGTTAGTTATAAGATAAATACAGGACATTTCTATACATGTAAGACCTACTTAATAAACATAGTCGTAGCGCTCCCTTTGAATGCAAATGTAGTGAGTACGTTTAAATGACAAACTTGGACGTTCGGTGCCCGGAATCATGCATTTCAAAACAAGATACACACTGAGTACTAGTAATAGTATGTAGTACTGAGTACTCCATTTGACTATTTCTTGAATGCTTTGAGACTAGTAGTCTCGAGTAGAAATTATGTATACAGCGTGAGTTTTAAGTATAACGCAAACCTGAATACTTTGCTAATAATGATATTGTGCCATGTGAACTAAAAGCCAGACTAGCAAAACAAGCCAAAAGTTTACACAAAAACCAACTTCAAATTATCTCCCTTTGAATGCAAATGTAGTGAGTACGTTTAAATGACAAACTTGGACGTTCGGTGCCCGGAATCATGCATTTGAAAACAAGATACACACTGAAGTATGTACTCCATTTGACTATTTCTTGAATGCTTTGAGACTAGTAGTCTCGAGTAGAAATTATGTATACAGCGTGAGTTTTAAGTATAGCGCAAACCTGAATACTGTGCTTAAAATGACATTTTGCCATGTGAACTAAAAGCCAGACTAGTAAAACAAGTCAAAAGTTTACACAAAAACCAACTTCAAATTATCGAAATGGGAACAAATAATTGTCGGGACGAGTTGAAATTGGAGGTATTTTTTTTTAAATCAGTTCACCCAGTCTAAATATATGAGCTGCCAAACATAAAGAAAACATACAGTCGAATTGAGAACCTCCTCCTTTTTTGAAAGTCGGTTTAAAATCTATAGCACTATTCAACAGACCGATTTTCCAGACCATATTTTCGCGGAGAAAACAGCACAATATATGTGCTGATTCTCCGCGCCTTTACAATTATTGTAAAGGCTTCTTTGACGATGAATGGACCCCTACTAGTTGTTACTCTGATTAAAAGCTAGAAGGAGTGACAAAGATACAAACACCTTCAAAAGCCATATTTATAAGAAGTGGTCGCCCTATGGTCGAACAGTAAAACATTTTTGGGACAAAACCTCAAGATGAAAAAAATTTTTTAGGTAAAAGGTTTCGTGGAGATCGAATAATAAATGAGGCCGCTAGCCCGGCAAAACATTAAAAACCTTATTTGAGCGTTTTCCCCCATTTTCCCCCTAACCCAAAAAAAGCTTACGATGAAAAAAAATTGTACTAGGTCGCCGCAGTCGCGAAACGTACCGTTACGCTGCAGCATATATTTGAGCGAAGCGAGTTTTGATTCAAAGCGATATAACTCTGTCAAAGTATTTTTTTGTCATTACGCTATGGGAATTGATACAATCAATTAAATTATTTTTATTTGATCGAAATTCAAAATTCTGGCTTCCTAAGAACCTGGGTAATTCTGTAAGCTTTTGATGAGTGCAAGAAAATCCGAAATCGGCCGAGTATTTGCCGAGAAACAATTTAACACAATTTAACATAAATCGTAATTTGAGTCACCCGTTGAGAGCTCCGCTCGCCTTCGGCTCGCTTCGCTCAATTAAATCAAGTAACACTTCGGACAAATTTCGTAATGTTCGGATAAAAACTGTGGCTGCTAGCCCGGAATACACATACAGACATACCGACAGACGGACGACAGCAAAATTGTCCAATCTCGAAAAGTAGACGCTTCGCTTGCTCGGTCGATTATACTCTGAAGTTTGTTCTATTTAGTAATTCCTCAGTAATACCTAAGCCGCAACTATCGGAACGGCACTTTAGTGAGATGGCCTATATCTGCCAGTTTCAAGCACATGAGTAATTTGATACTGTATGCGAGTTGGAACTTGTCCTACTTTCTAACTTTGGTACACTAAGACGTTACTTAGCTTGGCTTTCCACATCTAAGTTGTTTCGAGCTCAGGACTTTATATTCTATGAATTACTTTGTCTGTTTAAAACAATGATAAGAAAATTGTTTGTAATTGTTAGTACAATAGGCGCCTGTTGCCTGTTACACAAGTATTTTCATCTGAAATAAGTTATTGGGAGTCCAAATAACTCCATGGCTGTGGTGATTGAATTTTCGTTTATACCAATAATACAGGACGATTCACACATATCAGTGAATCCTCAGTGATGCCTCAGTTCAGACACAATATTGACACTGTTCAGTATAAAATATTCTTTCATACATTTTCTGTGGAGACTTCTCCATTGTCAGTGTCAGTGATGACTGAATCCGACATTGACATATCAGGACGCGTTCATGTCGGAACTGAGGCGTCACTGATTTGTGTGAATTGACTTTTAATGGGAGAAATGTTTTATATTTAACCTGTGTATCTGTTCTTGTTTTACGTTAAAATAAAAATAATAAGACATTTTATACTTTTTTCTCAATTTTCTGTTATGAACACAGTTATGTATTAAAAAAAATCGCCCTTTATGAAATTTGCCCTATAAGAAGCAAAGTAATTAATAAAAAGTCTTAGAGCCCCTCTAAGGAGTATAAAATTGATGCTTCACTAAATTGAATCTCAATTAATGAGATAAATGAGTACCCATTAAACTTAATATCTATAAATTACACTAAAAACGCCTACACCGTGATTAACGTAGAATAAAAAATAATATCAGTCTCTTAATTAATGTATATATTTAAGTTCATTTTATCCCCGCAGGAAGGCGCGATGGTTTAATTAAATAAAACCGAAGCCACGCGGTTTATGGTTACGCTTTTGGTAATAATCCTGAGAGCTTTACTTACATGTTCATTAATACTCGTATGTATATAGGTACGTAAGTTACGTAGGTACTCGCTCGTATTTTGCATTTTACATCACAATTTTATATTATAAAGAGATAGATGTTCTACTTTGATTGATGTGTGTGTGTGAAACTGTCATGAAGACTCATTCAAAAGAGTTTAACCTCATTTTAAATATCACACTTTGCCTAAGTGAGCTTCTGGCTTAATTTAACTACTGCTGAGCATTTTAGAAACTGAACTTTTAAGAGGAAATACGCCAGCGAAGAACCAATATTATTCAATACTTAAGTAGGCAGTAGTTATTATAAAAAATCGTATGCACAAGTTCATACAGTATGTTCTTTCTTTATCAAAGACATTAAACACAAAGTAAATAAATGTTAAACTTGTAATAAACAACAAAGTTCATATTAAAGGCACAAACAAGCTACAAGTCTTGCATGTAATTTTTCCTTAACATCCCGTCTGTGAATGTGAAGTCACGGAACTCGCTCGCGGCGTCATACTCCCAGCCACGGAAATGAGATACCGGTGTCTCGGCTCCCTCTGTAGATCTCCATATATATAAATATGATTAATCCTCACACCGGATTTAAAATGTGTAGGTAGGTATGTATGACAACGGCTTAGAACAATGACTCTATTATATATGGACGTTACTTGGCATTATGTTTGTAACCCTTTGTGCGCGAGTTCGACTCGCCGGTGATTTTTGTTTAAAAGGTAACGAGGTGGATTATATTTAGTGCATAAGTTAACCTTAATAGTTTTTTGTGACGGGCATCATAACAAACTATTCGCTTCATGGTCAAGCGTTTTTATGTCGGGATAAGTGCAACTCCACGATGTAAAGCGCGCTTATTTTGCTTACGGGTGGGCTCTTCTCCAAGCCAACCAATGTCCTCCAAGAACTCCAAATGACCCCGGAACCCTGAGTGTCTTGTCCTCAAATTAATAATAGAGTTTTATTATTCCCATGGGGATGCATGGGCATCTGGTTAACCCTTCGACTGTTTTACGAACACAACGTGTTCGAATTAAAACACTAACTTCCTATGACCACCGTCCAGCTCCAGTATCAGCAGAATTCTTCTATAAAAAAAAATTTAACTTACAAGATCTGTTCTTGGACAGCCCACTTGGCCATAACGTAATAGGGGCATGCCTATTGCCGTTATCGGGCAATATAAAATAGTGAAAATTCAAGCCAAAATTCCCAAGTACAAAATCAATTTCTTTACCAAGATGACAGAAGTTAAAGAAACTTTCTACGAACTGTACAAAACAGTAAAATAAATCACGTTCCATTAATTCCTGTAATTCATTTACAAAAATAGTTACAGTCACTGAACATTAATCGGTGTCCGATAATTTTGTAATGAATGCGCTCTGGCAACTTCGCAAACGACTTTGTTTCCAAATAGTTTTGCACTAATACCAAAAGTTGTGTTGCCATTAGTGGCCCCGTTTGTAGCGTTGAGGTTCTATCTATTTCAAAGTTTTACAATATGCACTAAATACTAAGAAACTTTGAAATTATTTTATTTTAAAAGTAATAGGAAGCGACGATTTCATAAAACTTTTTTTTTAGGTACAGTACCATTGAGCTCAGATATATCCACCAAGTCGCGTGGTCCACTGATAGCACGTACGCGGGATCGTATCTATTGTAATAAAAGCTTTTGGTTTCCCCGTGACTAATTATATTTAACAATTCTTGCAATTCTTCTTCTTCTTCAGGAGCTGAGGTGTCCGCCACCGCGGCCTTCCTCCGAATGACTCTTCTTTTCTTAAATTTTTTTCACAGTACCTTAATAACCACCAGCGCCACTTGGAATACTTCCGAGACCTGAGGGTCCTGACTCCTATATTAGGGGCCCAAGTCAACTTCACCCGCAAGTGGTTCCGTTCCGCCTGCCGTTCAATAGACAATATACCGTTTTACTGATATAAGGTGGAAATTAGTCTCTGCTTACTTTCGGGAATACAGGCGTGATGATATGTAGACATGTTTTTCTATATTACAAGTTCTATTAATATGAAGATGATGCGGCGGCGTGGCATAACAATGAGGTTAATCTACAGCTTATTCTAGAAATAAAGTGTTAAAAAAAGTTCTTGACAGAAAATATCGTTATTAAAAAAATAAAAGTTAAGACAAGCCGACAAAACAGAATGAATAAATAAGTGAAGGGCAAAAGAATATCAAAGAGTGGTTCGTACTTAGTACTTTAACTTAAATAAAATATTAAACAATAGCACTCGTCTCGAACCTTAAGTTTGATTTCACAACATGTTTGTTACGGGTTTGAATAAATAAATATGATTTGAACTGTGGAGTTTGAAAATTTGCAATTTTTTAACTAATCACATTGCTGAAACTATAAATATACATTCAAACGCATTGGCATTACCTATTGCATGATGCGTCCGATTTTCAAACATAACTGTAGATTTTCATTATTAATAAGTTCACAGGGTGCCTACGAGAGCTCATTGCCTTAACCATTGCCAACTGTTCGCGACCACAAGATGCACCTATAAACTCCCTGGTTACCCTATATTATACGCGAATTTTAATGACATCGACATATTGGCAAGTACGAGTACATTTAGAAGGTAGCTATAACTTTTGCAATTTTTGTAAGCAACCCTTGAATTTTCTCGAAAAATATCTACATGCCATTCCGAATTGAACAACACCTCAATCATAATTATACGACAATTAGATATATCTAAGAAGTACGTAAGAAGTACTAGTAAAGAAGTGCTTTTTTGGTCTAAACTATAGTTTAGACCAAAAAAGCACTTCTTTACTAGTGTACTACCAGCCTAAATGTTTGGCTGCTATAGTAATCAGTGGTGTACGGTGCTGGTGACGAATTTAGTAACAGTGTTGCTTTGTAAGTTTAATTAAATATGTAATTTGTTAGGTACTGTTTGTTTACCCTAATAAACGTAAAAAAAGACTCCAAAATAAATCATCACAGTAACAAGCTTAAGACATCGAAGTGACTTTCCGTGTAACTCGCTCTTAGCCGCATAAAAAATGACCGATGCTTTAAAAGATATTTCTATTCACCCCAAAAGTTGTGCTTACAACTTAATTATTCATAATAATTCTCCCTCCGTTGCAAACTTTTTTGGCCTTGTCACTATTATAAGTGACAAATTCAGTCGGAAACTGATGGAATATTTGATGACTACGATGGTACAACGTTCTGGTTTTTCTCAGAATTTTCTATTGCAAAGTAAATAAACGTAACACATTAAATCACGCCTACATCCCGAGGGGGTAGACAAAATTTAATTATACACTCACATTTTGTCAGTTTTGCTGTTTGTACCACTTAATAGCGGACAACATTATTAATTTTACTGACTGTTGGAATTTAGTCACAGAATAGGAAATAGTACAAATTTAATCGACTTCCAAAAAGGAGGAGGAGACTTCTACTTTCCATTTCAATTTGGTCCCATTCCGGTAATTTGAAGTCGGTTGTTGTGTTAATTTTGACGTGTATATTTCTATTATTTTTTTATTTTATTTATAATTTTTGTACATACACACAAAAAATAAACAAGAAACAGAAGTAGGTACAAAAGAATAAAGTGAGCATAGTACAAGGGCACTACTTATTCCTAAAGGAATCTCTTCCAGCAGGCCTGAGAGGAGAAGTAAGAGTGAAAAGGCTAAGTGTGTGCAGTGCAAGTAAATAAATAAACCTACATAAACTATGGGTGCTATAATATATACATAGATAAGTATATACTGAGCTATATATACAATACTTACATATACTAGCTAGGGTAAGGAGGACTGTGATGATGTGTTTTGACTTTACTTTTAAAAAGAGGAAGAGTTTTACAACTTATGTATTATATAATTATAGCGATTACAATCTCGGCAGTCCGGGCAGAGCAAATAATAATATACTAACCCAAAAGATGGCCATTTAAATTCTTAATGCTTTGACCATTTTGACAACTACATTTAATTTTCTATAACACAAAAAGTTTACGAGGTTTTCTTAACGGACATAGGTAAGAGTCCAACTGCCTACAAATTTAATACCATTGACGAATATATATAACCAAAAAAGATTATGATAATACAGTTGACCCTTTTGTTCTTCTAAAAATATATATCATCAAACAGCCGTGATTCCATTGAAAATAAAAGGCAAGTATATAACGTAGGTACCTATATGTTTAAATAAAACCAACGCAAACGGCTTTGTGTTTGAAAAAGGGATTTGGCGTGACATGGCTGCGAGACGGTTTTATCATTATATCTGCAAACACAGTCATATGTATCTGTATTTCTGTATGTTCATGTTTCATCCTCGGTTTAGACAGAGTTTATCGATTTGCGATTCTGCAAAATTGGTTTGCATGCCATAGACTATTTAAGTAAAAGATTTAGATGAGTAATGATAGCTACAACGCTTACCGCAAACTCAGATTTTTTTGTCAGCTATGGGTAGCTGCAAAATGAATTACAATAAAATATCTCAGGAATATTAATTAGAAAGTGATATGTAGTGTATAGTGTGAAAGTGAATACCTTTGATGATAATAATAATAATAATGAATCACTTCGCCACATTATTTCCGGTTGTTCGTATCTTGCTAACACCGAGGCCAGGATCATCCACCAGCAACTTGCTCTTCAATACGGCCTTATTGAGTCCGAGGTACCGTACTATAAGTACACACCAGAGCCAGTTCTCGAGAATGGTCGTGCATTGCTCTACTGGGACCGATCAATCATCACGGACAGGACTATTGTTGCCAATAGGCCTGATATCGTGTTGGTTGATCGGGCTCAGCGCCGGGCGGTGCTCGTCGATGTCACCGTCCCACATGACGAGAATCTCGTTAAGGCAGAGAAGGACAAACTTTCTAAGTACCTCGATCTGACCTTCGAGATAACCGCCATGTGGGACGTAGACTCGACGATCATTGTCCCGATAGTCGTTTCGGCAAATGGACTAATAGCGAAGAGTCTCGATCAACATCTCAAGAGACTCTCGCTAGACTGTTGGATCAAGGGTCAGATACAGAAGGCTGTCGTCCTCGACACGGCACGCATCGTTAGGAGGTTTCTCAGTCTGTGACCTCTACCGCTGGTAGTTTGGGCCCTGCTCCGCTACTGGTGGTGGTCTGACATGGATTTTTTTATAATATTATATGTAATTTTTCATATAAATATTGTAAAAAAAATTATGTTAAGAGAATAATTTGAATAAATGAGTATAATAATAATAAATTTATTTCGTAATAATAATTGTAGAATAAAATTTTACATAGAATCTTAATTTTAATTGTGCGCTATTACATCATAGTTAGTGCATTAGTAGCTTAAGTATGTAGGTATAATAATACCTATTTACATTTATATGTTTCTAGATGTTTTATAAATAGGTAGTCTTATAAACGTAATTTGCACCTGAACTAGGTAGTCCTGTATTTCAGGCGCCAATTGCAGCTAAGTAAATTATATAACATTACACAAAAACAATTACGTAACATTATATGATTAGGTTATTCATAATATTATATAATAAGAGCTAGTACAATACCAAAGTGGCTCAATATTGATAACTATATTAGATATGTCTTAATGATGCCATATATTTTGTGAAACCGGTCAGGATTTTAAATAATAAAGAAAATTGTGGAATGTACAAGTGAGTTTATTCAAAATGATGTAAAAACGTATTTTAGATTTTCTGGCACTTCGCCAAATATGTTTTGCTACGTTGATGTGATATTCCAGAATCTTAACTAACAAGATACAATTTCATGAAAATCAATTCGGCACTTACGCGGTGTTACGTGGTAAAAACATTCTTACATGAAACCCCTTCTTAATCCTCGAAGGGTAGATAAAGTCATATATTACACCCACATTTCGCCAGTCGTCGAGCTTGTTGTCGTTCGTCTGTCAACAGGTGCACGGCATGTAACTGATGCCAAAACAAATCTATATATAGAAATGGGGAATGTCCCCCTTAGCTCTCGAGAACTGCTTAAACTCCTATGATGGTTGACCCCTCTATGGATAGCCCTAGATCTGGAGGCAAGCCAAAAAATTTGACCTAGCCCTAAGGGGTCAAAAGTTATAGGCCAAAACCTATGGCGTGGTGCGGCGCGAAGCAACGCGCAAGACACCGTACTATAGGTATATGCAGAGGAATCTCTTACTTTTTTGAAGTCACTTACTCTAATCAGTAAAAGTAAATTATCCTCTTTCAAAAGTAATATTACTGTTTATTTAAGTTAAGTACTGGCGGACGCCCGCGGCATCGCACACGTGATTTAGTTTTATGGTTCCCAATTCCCGCGGGAACACATTCCCGGGATTAAAAGTAGCCTATATTACACCTTATTACATCAGCTATCTGCCAGTGAAAGTCCCGTTAAAATCGGTTTAGTCGGAGACGGTCAGATAGACAGACAAAAATTTAAAAAAATGCCTTTTGTATGTATCGTGTACGAGTATACTATCGTATGCATTGAGTAAAAAGCTGGTAATTTTAAATTACACACAGACACTTCAATTTTATTTATCTGTATGAGCAAATTCACTTAAGCTCAATATTGCTGTGTATAATCACTTAATCGCCTGGTTGGAGGCTTTGACAGTGTCTTGAGCTCAATATCCTGTTTGGATCCGATACACAATAACTCGGATAACTCGGATACCTACCGGGCCCAATCTCCGCCGGATATATCTGTCGTTTTCACTTGGCAAAGCTATTGGCACTGCTTCGGATTATAATCTCAGGTATTATAAGCTAGTGATTTGTGAAACCTTTCGGCATGTGGAGCTATTGCTTATTAAGTCTAGATTAGTCTTCTTTTTTCCGCTAAAGCTAAATTAATTCAGCCCACAATATTGCGGTGTGAGTTATTTCGTGGTAAGGTAAGACATCAAATGTTAATCTAAAACCTATGCGTGGGCTACAAAGATTCTAATAGCTTATTAGTGATATGTTAATATCTGTCCTGGCTGAGGAATACTTATTGGTTTTTTTGTAAACCTGTCCGTGTCTGTAGGTCAGGAGATATAGGCATGAATATACCTAATAATGTTTATGTATTTTAAAAGATCCTTCAAAACATGTTACGTAAGTAAGTGTAGTAAGTAAGTATATGGTTTCTCCTGGGGTTATAGAATGGATTTCAGTCTTTCTTTCGGTTATACCAAATCTTATTTTATATCCTTACAATTTACATCAACAATTTTACATCAACAATCTTGCAGGCAAACATCATCTTATTATAAACTTAAGACAAACGGGTCTTTTACGCAATTATTGAGATATATACATACCTCTTTATTACCCAACGTTTCATCATCTCTTTGAAAGTAAAATTTGGCAACAATACTTCAAATAGTTTATAGGTACCACAGTGTTGAACGTGGGTGTATGCTGTGAAGCCGTTCAAGTTTAATGTTTATCCAGTCAGTTTTAGAACAGGATCATTCTTTGTTCAGCAGTTTACTGGCTCGCTGGGATAGGCGCTGTCATGTTTACGGTAGAAGTTTCTTGGAGCTCATCCAACCGGATCTCGTCGGTTATCAAGCCGCCAGATCTAGCCACGGTAATAAAATATTATACTTAGTACTACCACTCTAGCAAATTGCTATATGAAACCTTTCAACGTAGTAGATTTCATAGAATGAGATGTAAGGCAGTTACACTCGTGCAAATTAAGGTAGAATATTTCAAAATTAATCTTTTAATTCAGTATAAATGTAATAATTTCAAGTAAGTCTAGGTACACACACAATCGCACCTGTTTTCTCCAGGAGAGTAAACAGATGTATATATAATATAAATACAATTTTTTTTATATATTCTCACACCACGTCGTCAAGCATAAACATAAGCTTGCTTGTGGATCTAAACAATTTGTATACATACTTATATGATTATTTCTAAATACATTACAGACTACCTCGGTGGCACAATGGTACTATGTAAGGACTGCCACGCTCGAGGTCTCGGGTTCGATTCCCGGGTCTGGTGGATAATGTATAATTACACATTAGAGAATTAGAGAATTCTCTTTAGAATTTTACCCAGATAATTATCCCAGAGTGTGCCCGGTAAATGGCAATAGGGTCGCCCCTTATTACATGGGACCTAACATAGCTGGCGAGATGTGGGTGTGTTTGCACACCTCTGCCTACCCCTTCGGGGAAAAAGGCGTAATGCTATGTATGTATGTGAATACATTACACCCAAACTCCAAAATAAACGTTTGTGAATCACACAAAAAAAATATTTGACTCAGGATCACACTCCAGAGTCGAAAGCAGATACACTACACTGGCCACCCCACCGAATAACCTATGTCTAAACTTACGTAACTACATGGGACCCCCGCTATTAAGTGGGATCAATAACGTTTCTGATAAAATGTGGGCATATATAAAGCCCCTGTCTACCCCATAGGGGATAAAGATTTGATCGTGATTTTGTGATGGACGTGGTAATAAGTTCGTGTGCAATAAAAGTTACTGTTATTTTACTACAACATAAGCTGTTGAACTTCACTCCTCGTTTCACGTTAATATCACTTACTAAAACGTCAAGAGGAGCAATAAAATTGACTAATAACTTGTCAAGTACATATTTGTTGAAGACACAACCAATAACAGTATCGTCTGGTCTTTCAATATCTATTTATGACATCCATTTGTCTTGTCCTTCATTCGGCTCCCAATATTTCTTCCCGCAGTAAATCTTTAGTCGTAAAAATGCACTTGTTTATTGTTGATTTAGTATGATGTCTTAATTCATTCTATGTTTGTTATACTACTTACAGACATAGATAATAATTATCTACATACACATACACTACATCTACTCACATAATTATCATGAGATTCGGTAAATTGTGATTCGACGAATTGTGCTTTCGACGAATTATTTTTTCGACGAATAGTGCTTGGGTGAAATTATTGTGTTTTCGGTGAAATTATTCTCGACAAATTTTCCGCAGAGAAAGGTTAAAACGATTCATATGCCTATATCTTTTCGTCATATTTGTATATTTTAATAACTATTTATCAAGTGTAGTAATTAATAAATTTTCAGAATAATCTGCACAGTACAAAATTATAATATCTAGCTAATGCCATAAGCTTTGTCTATGTAAAATATTTTTTTCGTTTTCAATTCCCATGCGAACACATTGCCTGGAAAAATACTAATTAAAAGTAAAAATACTATAGGTAGCGCTCAGGAACAATACAGCAACTAATAGTGCAAGAATTAAGGTACGGGCAAACTCGTCCTTCGCATGCGACGACTTCATCACAACACGCATTATAACATCTGAACCGGATCTGGCTTATACAATTTGTATGGTAACAAGCACACTGGTCATTCACCACGCTGTCTTACGCGTCACCGCGCCAGATTAGCGTGTTCCCATGCTATCCCACGCGTACGACGCTGTCACACAAGTTTTAAGTGTAACGATAACGTAAACGTCAGATGTCGTAAGACGTAGGACCAGTGTGTCGCTGTTTCCCACGTCGCGTGGCATATATATCGTATGTGAAGGATCAGTGTGTTTCAAGCTAAAATCTACTTTTGTATTTGAAAGCAATGCGTTTGATTCTAGTATTCTTAAATATTTAAATAGAAATTAAAATTCGCAAAACCGAATGTCATCTAAATCCAGACTAATTAGGCATACTGCTTTATAATATAAAGTCTAGATGAAGCGCGAAAGTTTAAAAGTTAGTATTTATCATGAAAGTCTGTTGGTATGAGTTGTGACCGTCTCCGTAGTTAAACCAGTGCGGCTTATGGCCATTTTAATCGAGTCATTTAATAAAATGAATGTGGCCTATTATACTGACGGGACCGCCTTCAACAGACGCCGTGCTTAAGCTTTTTCCTCGGCGTTTAGTTTAATGTTTTATGATAAAAGTAATACTTTTTATAACCGTCGTATAGTTATAACATCTATTTTACTCTTTATTTCGCACTAGTAGACGTTCGCGGCTTCGTTCGCTTAGCAAATTTTAAACCAAAACCTTTCTCAAAAACCACTCTTTACATTGGTGCAATCTGCATCAAAATCCCTTGCGTAGTTTTAAAGATATAGGGGCAGATAGCCGAAAGCGACTTTATTTTGTACTAGCTGTTGCCCGCAGCTCCGCCTGCGTGTTACTTTAGATTTACATAACTTTTTTATTTATGAACCGATTGAAAACCAAACCGCAAATTCAAATCAAAAAATCAAATCGTTTCTGAGATTAGCCTGTTCAAACATTCAGACAAACAGACAAAAGTTCTAAAAACCATTATTTTGGGTGTTGGTATACTGGTGTAGGGGGCTATATAAACGCAATACGTTCATAAAGCCCCTCTACACCAGTTTATCTATTATATCTTCTATTATATTTTCTATTATACCATAAAAATTCATCTTAAGTTACGAAAATACGAAATTTTAAAAAATCACATAAAACCTACGACAAACTTATTATTTGCGGTTGATACAGTACTCGGGTCAAGGGATTGAACCGCAAAATTAAGTTTGTTTTTTATTGTATATACTTTTCCGTGATAAAAAGTACCCAGTGTGGTGCCCAGGATATTAAAGAATAATTATACCAAGTTTCATCGTAATCGAACCGGTAGTTTTTGCGTGATGCCTGAACAGACAGACAGACAGAAAAAAATTATTTAATCTCATTTATACATTTATTTACAATAAGAATTACAATATACAAAATAAACATAATTATAGACTAAAAATATTTACATTACAAAGTATCGTTTAAAAAATCCTCCGCGTCATTGCCGACTGGGAAGGTTCCCAGAATGCTGGCTGTGTTGCCATTTTAATACCATTTTAATTTTTTTTACCATTTTAATCTCATATTCGGGTTCGATGTCGGTCTAGTAACACCCCCTGCCATTTACTTTTTTTGATATTTTCAATGTACAGAATTTTCACTTCTACAGATTTATTATAAGTATAGATTATGTTAAGATTATGAAATATACTCACTTGTACTCTTATTCCTATCTTTTATTAATTCTTCTTGCCACAAGTAGGTACTAAGTACCAAGTGCCAACAGTCGACAATATAAACTATTTAGAGATATTTAGTCGTCAATTTATAGAATTTACTATAAAAATACTGCTATTATCACTCACGGGACAAGAAAAATTTATACTACTATTCACACTAAGGATTTGAATTTGTTAAACAACTTAAATCGCAAACTGTACGAAGACGTGACCTGTTTTAATCCACAAGTTACGTTTTGAATGAAATATTGATACAATTGAAAACTGGCAGATGTATTAAAGCCATACTTCACTTAATCTCGCTATTTATAATAAAGAGTCGGTCCGTTATAGAAGAACATCCACTGGCGTCCTTTGAGACATTTTAAATATAAATCATCATAATAAAATCTCTGTTATTCGTTTCAAAACAGGAAATAAAGTTGAAGTTTCGGAAATTGATGTTTATTTTGACGGAATGAATATATTTAAGGGTCTATTTAAAATGTCTTGTAAATTAACATGTTTCTCACAATCAGAAAAAGGAATTGATATGAGGTATTTATGGTTAATAATATGGTTGGACGGGAAATTCCTTTTCTAAAACCAACAATTTTTGACGTGACAACGTCTTATAATTCGATGGAGCCGGCTGCACGCACGAAAAAACATGACGTCATGCGGCGTTACCTCGCTCTGAGGCGTTCCATTTAAGGCTTAAAGTGCAAGCGAGTGTGGAACGAGCGACAAAGAGGCACAATCGGCCTCCGCGTTCGGCAGTTATGATGTTGTCACGTTCAACTATCGTCAGTAAACCGACTTTACAGACAACCGATTTTTTTTTACATAAAGACATGTTATGGTTATCGTTTGTATTTGAAATAAGCAAGTCCGCTTAAAACTTTGTTTCTAAATATTTCTCTTACAAGGAGAACGCTTATAGTAGAATCAAAGAATCAATTTCGTTTATTCAGTTTAGGCACATAAAGAGCACATATGAATGTCAAAATTTTACAATTTCATGTCAAGCAATATTATAAAAATACTAAATTAAGTACCATTTGAAAATGATTCTTTCGCTGGTTCGGTTGTTTCTACTAAGAAGATACCAGCAAGAAACTCAGGTAGATTATCCAAGTTCAAGCCCGACCTTGGCGACTGATGACTCGTTGCTATCATATAAATATTTGAAAACTAGATCATGTATATTATCCCTAAAGGGTTAGACAGAGGCGGCTCTTACGCCCACGTTTCAACAATCACTTCGTCATTTGATAGCAGACAAGCTTGACGGAGCTTTGGGTATATTCGCCAGAGTCTTAACCATGTCTTTTCATTTGCTCTGCGTGAGGTAAGGATAACATAAGTAGGTAAGGACAGACGTTGCTGAACACTATTAATTTTTTCCAAGATAAATAATTTTATAGAGAGGCCATCTAAATCAATCTGTACCAAACAATTTATTATCACCCATAACTGCCTCTATGCATGATAACTTGTATAAAGTCTGAACTGATCCTTAGGTAAGAAAATTGTTGGTATCGAAATGTATCATTCAGCAATATAAGGGCTCTCAGCATAACCTCCGATAGTGTTTCACAACATTTCCGTAACACGTTTGGACCGTTCAAAATAATAATCGCGTCGTCCTGCACTTAAGATGATGGATACACCTCAGTCCCCAACATCTAATGATAAATCACTCTGTCAAGTTCCAATGTAGGCCAGTATAATGCTCTTACGATGATGTGTTTTAAATTGCAAGGGCCTGAACACAATGGAAGGTAGGCCACGTTAAAGGACAATTTATAAGGTTTAACGTTACGTTATAACGTTTAAAACGAGGCATTCAAACAAAAGGATATTATATATGGTGATTTATACATTAACTAGCTATTTTACAGTGTAATAAACTTAACCCGTTTCAATTCTAAAAGAACTAAAATACCACTTGTTATTTAATTTTATTATTTTAACAGCAGCTATCAAAAATACATAATTTTATATAACCACTTAAATTAGACCTTTTCTTTATACGTAACCGTGTATTTTATCAAGCTGTACACCTACCGGGCGTCACTGGAAATACTTTTGATGTCACCAGAGACGCCCGCAGCAATTTACATGGGAGCGGCCGCGGTCTCGCAGTATTAAAAAAAAAAAGCTGTGCACCTGACATGGACATGTATAACTGAACGATATACAACAGTACCTACACTTGGACTAAAATATAATATACAAAATACGCAAATATAAAATACGCTTAAAAAAAGCACTCCTTGGCATGAACTAAATTTGACTATACCTATATTGTAATCTTTATTGTATTGAAATAATATATATTGCAATATTCTATATTGTAATAATAAATATATAAACAAAGGAAATGAGTATTACGATAGTACAATACGTTCTCAATAAACCTACAATCCGCGGGGAATAGAAACTTTTGCGGTATCTGCCCAAACTAAAAGGTTTCCGATTCTAAATATAATAGTAAATGAACTCGCCTCGTTCACTGGATTCCGCATACTGTGTCAGAAATATCCTAAAAACATACTTTTATTTGAAATTCGATGTCAACTTCTCTCTCATCTTGACCGTAATGGAATTTTACAACTTTCACTGTACCTCAGTTTCTATAGTGGTTCAATGATTTTAGTAAAGTTCGTTTAGTTTTAATTTCCACAAACTAAGGGATCAACAACGCCTGGACCCGGGTCATTCTCATCATAAACTTTAACATTTTATGTACCTAACTGTTCGTGAGCACAAGGAATCGGTTTACGCTAAAAAGGCTTTTAAAAATGCTTGTTGGACTTCTAACTTATTATTTAATTTTTGAAAAAAATGTAACTCGTTTAGAATAGGTACGGCATAATAAAATGAATATCATATGAATAATTAAAGAAAGCACTACATAATTACCATCTCGACGAAGAGACTAGGTTGACAAATTATAATTAGCACCAATAAAAAAATCTTCGATATCATTGCTTGAATAGGGTCGACTAAAGTTGATACTAGACCTAGACGCTAGACCATCGTATAAGGGGTGGTGTCATTTTGGTTAATTCTAGAACTCGCGAGATCTAATACTAAGCACTCGTGTGATAAAGTTGGGAATGCATCACAGGAGACTGAGACTTGTGACTCAGTTGTAGGTTTAGGATGGCCATTTTTCGACATGTCAGCACTCATCATTCACTAAACGACGTGCTCTCCACTTACCTAGCCATATTTGGTAAGATCGTAACCAAGAGTTATAAATATACTAGCTGACCCCGCGAACTTCGTACCGCCTAACAGTCAATGAATGTCGTGTTACTTTTAACTGAACTAATTTAGGCTTTGATGAACGTAAAACAATGATACAAAATAATATATTTATATAGATAGAAACAAAAAAGTATTTTATTATGATGAATGATGATGAAAACATACATACAGAATGAGAATAAAAATAAAAAATAAAAAATAATTAAGTACTTCAAACTCATGTCAGAAAAAAATGATTGAAAACTATGTTGTGTAGATTGGAAAAAAGAAAAACTCGGATTAATTCATTAATAGGATTTTCATTGAAGCACTTTGTGGTAAACGACATTCTTTGTTTTTTGGTCAGGCGCAAGAACAAATAAAGCGGATGGTTTGCCGACACGTGAGCATGCCACGTACAATTGACCATGAGAAAAACATGCATTTACTAGATTGAGGCCACAAATAATCAAGAATTGGCCCTGTGATTTGTTGATCGTCATAGCGAAGGCAAGACGAATCGGGAATTGAATTCATTTAAACTCAAAGGGCATATCCGTTGGGATCATCGGAATCCTTGGAATAAGAACTTCCTCATCTTTAAATTTTCCTTTAAGTATCGAGGCGTGAATCACATTGCTCATCAGTTTTCTTATCACCAAACGCGTTCCATTACACAGTTTTGGTTGGTTTAAATTTCTAAGCATGATGACTACCGAGCCAACTTTAAGTTTTAAATTGTGCGGTGGTAAACCAGGCACATCCAAGGAGTTTAAAAATTCAGTTGGATAATTAGTGGCTTCTTCTTCGTTTGTTACACAGTCGATTGATTTGAATGAATACAGAGTACCTACGATTTGATTTTGAATTATAAAATTGAGGTCATCTACATCTTTATTTTTAGTGGCCAAAATTGCTCGCTCGCTTAACCATTTAGTATTTTTGTGGTTAGCAATGATATCCGGGAATACTTTGTTGATAAGCTCTTCTTTTGATGACACGAAATTGCAAAAATTTGGAGGAAATGAAATCAAACCGCTCGATTTGTCAACAGGAACACGGCCATTACCGATAGTCAGCAATTGCTTCGAGAAATCATCAGCAGATAGATCGTTCAACAATGCAACTCTCATATTTACAGACAGTTGAAGTTTCTTTACATATCGCCACATATTTGATGCTTTGAGGCAAGCGTTTATTTCGTCGGCAGCAGTAGATCTTGGAATGACTGATAGTGTTTGTCGGAAATCGCCAGATAATAAAATCATTGCACCACGAAAACATCTCGAGTCATTGCGCAGATCTTTTAATGTTCGGTCTAGTGCTTCCAATGCGCGTTTGTGCGCCATTGTGCATTCGTCCCATATGATGATTTTTGATGCTACTAAAACTTTGGCCATTGCGGAGTGTTTCGAAATGTTACATGTCGGTTGTTCAGTAGTTTGAAGGTTTAATGGCAATTTTAACGCTGAGTGAGCCGTACGGCATCCGTCTAACAATGTGGCCGCTATTACTGAAGAAGCAATTGCTACCGCATTTTCGGATCTCGCACGTACAGTGGCCAAAATCAATGACATGAGGAATGTCTTCCCAGTTCCACCGGGGGCATCCAAAAAAAATAAGCCGCCATTTCCATCATCAATTGCATTAATCAGTGTATCATAGACTTCCCTCTGCTTAGGATTCAACAGAGGTACATTCGTTTAAACTGATTGGATTAGTTCATGTGGATCATATTCACGTTCACGTTCCAATTCTCTATTAAATGCGTCATTCATTCCGCGATCTGGCGCTGACATTCCTAACCTAACTAACAAACTGCCGCACATGAGGTAACACATGTCTTCGGATTATGGATCTCCTCATTCACCTCAAGATCGAAATTTCTTGAGCTGACGCGAATTCGATGTAAAATATCTTCTGACATGTTATCTTTGTATTTGTTCCACAGGTCACGTGGGTTCGATGGGAAGCATGTTGAAATGATGATAGCAAATAATGTGCGTATCTGACTTGGAGATGCAGAAATAATTGCTTCAGCGATTGTCGTGTCCCAATGAGTATCGTTTTCAAGCAAATTTAGCTCTTGACATGCTGCACGAAATGTGGGGCACACGATACCATTAACAGTTCGTAGTGATTCAAATGATGTTGGCCCTCGAACATGTACCAGCAACAACCGCAAATAGAAACATTCATCATTCTTCGGATGAACTGTGTAAATACGACCAAGAGCATCAGTAGAACGCATATCTGGATGACCAGGAACTGCATCGCCTTGCTTCCGACGTTGAAATTTCTTCGATGTGGCGTTCCAAGTATAATAACGTGGCATTTCTGAGTAAAGCAAAGTTCGTGCGAACGGATCGCTTTGACAAATCGCAAAGAAACTTGTCAGTGTTGTCGCTGGAGGTGTTTCGGCACGTTGAGCACCATTCGACGCTGTGAAATATACTCTCTGACCGTTCTCTAGATGCACCCCCAAATGTAAAACAGTGGAATGACGTTCGTGAATAGGGAATGAAAATATACGCCAAATTGCTTCATTGCAGTTCACATATCTACCAACTTGATAGCGCGTGATTTCATCTTTGTTATTGGATGTTTGGATACCAAAAACCGCCAAGTCGCTCCCTTTCGTGACATATTTGCAAATGTATTTAATTGACTTGACCGAATTGCAATACTCAACATTACAATGTGCTTTGAATGTTTTGGAAAGAAGTGGCGAATATGGAACAATCCAACTGTTGTCAACTACGAAATCGTTTCCTTTCACTTTAGTTGTGATAGTTCTACCATTATCATCGGGCGATCGACGCCGATACAATGGATAACCATCGTTGCCTGTAATGGTCTCTGCCGTCAATTTTCGTGGATACCGTTTGGAACACTTGCCGTCGACCATGCACGGTGATTGTCGGTTGATAGTGCCACACGGTCCATGAATCATATTCGTGACTACAACATCATGTAGGTCTTGATCGGTTTCAGGAGCAGGAATCTCCGCACATATGATGTTCATCTATTTGATCTGGCCGAATTCTTTCGACTAACCAAATCAGAATGTGAGCATGCGGTAGGCCTCGTTTTTGCCATTCGATTGAATACATGCAGCATCGAGTATTCCCAAAGACGTGTTGCTTAACAATGTAATTCATTAGTGACCGAATTTTGTGCCTGAAAACACGTGCGGTGATGTCGTGTCGATCACCTGATGTTTTTCCGGGAAGCAGCAATTGAATAATTTCTATCCATTTCGGATTACATGTAAATGTAATGAATAGATCTGGCCGACCATAATTACGAACATATGTCATTGCATCTTGCGCATATTCATGCAAATGACGCGGGCTACCTATGTATGTCGCCGGTAAAATAGTCAATCGACCAACATTTTCTGAATCTCCTTCTGTGCTAATTGCATCGCGTAAATGGATATACTCTTCCGAACGCAATTTAGCTCGATTCAACCGAATGAAAGTCAGGCGCTCCGTTTCGATTTTAAGTCAGTCGACGAAATCGCAACAAATAATTGTCAGAATTTTCACGAATCATCAAACGATATGCGTAATAATTCATCGAACTAACCTTCTTGGTAGTTTCCTCACCTGAAACAAATGCAGTAAAAATTGTATTTTAGAACCCGTAATAGGTTAACGACTCTTACAGCTACTCTCTACTAAATTAGAAATTACAACTTTTTTTGAGTACTAAAAGCAAACAGAATAAAATGTATATCAAGTTAAAATGAAAACAACAATATTGATCTTACCATTCAATGGATTAATCATTTTGATATTAAAGTGATATCCATCGTCTCCTTGCCAAAACATCAGCGGGTATTGTAACGCGTCATATGAACGGTGTGTTTCATATATTCTTTGTAGTTGCCCAGTATTGCGTCGTGTAAGTACAATATCACGTGTTTCCAAGTTTTCACCAACAATCAGGATTGCCACTTCATCGATTGTTGGAGCATTAAATGTGCGTTCATGTGTTCCAGCTGGTCTTTTATCTGCTCTGATCACAACTTTATAGTCATCACTTGGCATGCGCTCTAAAGCAGTCTTGAACAGCCTGACCAATGCATGATGTTCATGAAGCATTTGCTGCAGATCTTGGAGAATTGCTCTTTTCGTAGCTGTGTTGATCCCTTGACGCCGGTTAAGTTGTTCTTCCATATTGCCCATGAAGTATATTTGCAAGAATTTATGCTGTGCATTTTCTGTAGGTTGCAATGATCCAATGCGATGGCAAATCTGGCCTTGAATCTGTAAAGTCAAAACCATAGTTATAGTTAGATTTACAAACACTTTTTTTACAAACACTTTTTTTTTCAAATAATAACATGCCATTTTTATTTCAGAGACAAATACAGAAATCTAACAAACTACATTCCAGATTTTTTTTACAATGATAGAAAATAAAGTTTTTAACGTAAATTACCTTAAATGTCGGATTATATCCGTGTTCTTCGATAATTTCCACCCCAAATGAAGTCATTTGGAAACATTGTATTTTTGAGTGTTCGCTAGAAAATGTCGTGATTCTAGTGTTTCGCCATAAAGCAGGGAGCATAATGGCTCTGGTGGCGGGACCAATAATGGCAATTTCACTTTACCACTAAGGCAGCACAAACCAGGCGTTTCACCAGCAAACTTCAATGCTCCACAATGCTGGCAAACAACGTCCATTGGACCAATGCAAACTAAACGATGCAAGCTGTAGTCGATGGTGCAATCATACAGAAACGCTGCTCGATTCAAATCAATACTTGAACCATTTCTTCTTGCACTTCGAAGATTATTCCTCTGTTCATCTGTACGATAAGCTCGACGATTTCTCGTTTCTAACCTAGCCGTTTCACGGGCTGCCTCTCTTTGCTCTTGTGTTTGAGAAGCACGAATTAAGGCCCTTCTTTGCTCCATACTAACGCGGCGCTATTCTCGTGCAATTTCTCGTTCTCCATCAGATAATTGACTCGCGATATTCCGTTGCCTAATTGCATTACGGGTTCGCTGGGAAAGATTAGATCTTCTAGGACGCGGCATTGTTATTAAAATGTGCACTCGCATAAAACCACCAAATATAATAACAGTGACAACTTTCGAGACATAGACAATAGCTCAAAGACTATATAACGACAACGTATGAATATCTTATCAAGAAAAATCATATACAACCTATAAAAAGACATTTACACTTTTGTTAGCCTGTGATTTTTTTTTCCTTATTCTTATAACCTTTACCAACTGATTTTTTATTCTTTTTTATTTTGTTCCTTTCCGATGATTTTTTTTTTTACTGTAGAATAAATCTTAGATATTATTTTCTGGAATTAAAAATTAAATAATTAATAAATAATTTTCGAAAATTAATGGCTAAAACAAACAAATATAACACTACCTGAACTTTGTAGACATTTTACAAAAAAATAATTTCTGAACGCACACATGATGTCTTCAGAAAAAAAAAAATTTTTTGCTTAAAGTTCACAGCAACCAGGCCATAAGCTCCAAAAAAAAAATAGTTGTTACACTATTTGACAGGATTGTACAACTAATGTTTTACATGTAATAAACAAATCAGCATCTATTTCATTGTTTTTAAGATGTATTCTGCTATTCGTGACGGAAACAAATCCAACAAATCAAAAACCATGGCAATCGGTCCAGCCGTTCTCGAGTTATAAGTGTTGTAACAAACACGACTTTCTTTTATATATATAAGATGTAAACTATCTTTATTTAACGACGATCCTCATGGTTAATGAAAACTATTTATTCAAGTAAACACAATCAAACCATTATCTAAATTATTTAACTAAATCACACTGAATGACATTTTCCCTTACATTGTTGTTGTTGTTGTTAAATTTGTCCATAGGGACAGGCTAAGGTTATTTCAACCATACTGCCAATTCTTCAGTGTATCTGAGTATCTGGGAGCCCGATTTTTGCGGAGCGCCAGAGGTAACCTAAAAAGGCACCAACCCTCGCGCTCAGCAAAAATCGAACTTCTGACAGTTGTCAATTTTTCGTTTGTCTCTTCGCCCAATTATGGGCAGGCTAAAGTCTTTCGACCATACCACCTTGCTTACGTGACAGTTATTAATTTATGAAACCCACCATAAAGGTTTGGTGTACCTTAGACCGTAGAATAGTTCTCATATCCCAAGCATGTTAAACATATGATCTAGATTAACGAAGACATACAATGAAGATTACGCGCATATAATCCACAGATTACCAATTACATTTGAAGGTATGGTAAGGTACTGGAAATTAGCCAGCTCAATAATTGACAGCTGTTTTGATCGACGACGATGCGTATAAATTGAATGTATGTAATGTTATATTGGCAGTTGGAGTACCCTTGTTTGCTAATGTTGTGAAGTTTTCTGTTTGAATGTTTTCGTTGTGGCAATCTGTGGAACTTTTTGATTGATTGACGTCGTTCTGTGGTGATCAATATTAATCAAGATGAACTTGGAAAGATTGCCTGTTGTTTGTTTAATGGATGTGGTACGTATTGAATTTAGAAAATTTTTGACTGTCAGAATTTTAAACGAAAAGTTAGTTAAGGTATATATATATATATTATTCTAAAAGATCCCTGTTAGGATAACATATGCACGACAGCGTTTATGTTAGTATTGAACACAAGCAATACTTCTGATATACATAAATCATCAATCAATACACGAAATCCGATTATTTTTAATCCCGATATGGGTTGACGAAGCATTTCAATTAAAGGCATTTCTACTAAAACGACAGGTTTTTGTGCTATTTATCGACTTTCCATAATAAAGCTTGTCAATACATTTGCATATGCAAAAGAGCCATTGCTTCAGAAAATGTATTTAATCTTAGTGATATTGGATGAGACTGTCTCCTATGGCACATTGTTCAATCTAACGAGACTTTACTGCCCTCTGTCGGCCCGTAAATTGAGACTCACTATTCTTTTCACGACGGAATTTTGCAAATTTATTCGCTCGTATGGGCCAGTTGGACATATTTATAACGGTTTGATGTTATAGTAAACCCTTTTGAGCTGCCGTTCCGTGTTTAATGTTTCGTCGTCATGTTGTTTTAGTGGGATAACTTGACAACTTAAAGTACTAAGTATAATTTATGACTAGTCCATAAAAATAAAATTAGTGACTTCCATATTAGATGATACCTTAACGGTACATATTAGGCTTGAGTCCCAAATTTCAAAAATTGATTAATTCTGTAGTTTTTAATCTATATAGTCACAAAAATTTATTATTTTGATTTAAAACAATCATTTACATAGTTTATTTTGCGATTTCAAAAATGTATTTGAATTGGTAACGAAAACGCTCCAATCTGTCATGGCGCCTTGGGTGATGTCACACGTTGCGAAACAAATGTAAAAATGTATTTGACGAAGCTATCCTGAACAAAAAACGAACGAAGTTCGCTGCAGCGATTAAGCCATAAATTAGTCGTCTAATCGTAATATAAATATTCAAGCGCAAGATCGCTTATTAGTTTTAGTTTTTTCACGACCAAAAGGTCAAAAGCGCCGTGAATATCATGGCGCTTACGCGTTTCCTTCAACGTATGCCAAGAACATGTCACTTGTAAGGATTATACACTATAGACTGGACACGCATAGCTTTTTACCTACGACGGAACGGAGATGGTATATGCGTTTGGGGTGAGAGGATGTTTGTGCAAATACGTATTGCCATTTTTCTCCAAAACCACTGGTCGGATTTTGATGCAGTTTTTAGTTATGGGTTCAGGTTTAATTGATGCATGTTCTGTTCGCTGCAGCGAACATTATTTGTGAAAAGCAATGTTGCCAATTTTCTCAAAAACTACTAGTCCGATTTTTTAGGAATGGATTTTTAGGAATGGATTTGTAGTGAGGGTTCTTAAATAGGTGTAACGACAGCAACTTACTAGAAGGCGCTACATATCTATGCTCTTTAAGAAGTTTAAAATTTTAAAATAAAAGATAAATTAAAAATTTTGAAAAAACCCACGACGATTAAAAAGCAATTGAAAAAAAGATGAAATAATTTAAAAACCCCCAAAAAGTTAAAATTAAATTGTGTTGGTTAGCCCTTTAACTTTGATACAGGTGCCTAGCAATATTTTGATTCAAGCGTTGTCTCTAATAATGCGCCAAAACTGCGTTTTGTTCAATCTACTTTTGTTAGATTTATAATAATTTAACTTTAAAATGAACAAAAATTCGTAAATTAATAAAAACGTACGAACAATTAAATTACACAAAATCAAAAATCACAGACACAACTTGAACAAGAAGTCAGCTCCTCATACATACTTACTCTATGGTGTGCGAGTGCAACCTGTGACGTCATATTTTCTGATTGGTGTTTAATGTCTCGTGACTGAATGACTAATTTTTCCAAACTTATTTTCTAAAAATAATAGTAGGTATTCTTTATTCTGTCTACTAATTTATATTACTTTTTGTTGTCTTTTCATTGGAAATAGTCATAAGAAACATACACCAATCCGATTTATTCTTAGTGGACACAAGCCTATTGTGCTCGTTCAACGTAATAGGGGGCGAGCAGATTGCCGATAAACGGGCACTTTTATAAACCTCGACCGTAGATCTGCTGGTGTTAACAGGTGAGGTTGGCTTGGGCCTCTAAAACCATAGTAACACCCCTATGAACCTTAAAAAGTATAGCAAAACAGTGGATATTTTGTATTTGTAGGTACGACGCGGGATTCTCATCCCGACCTAACCCCCGCAGAGACCACAAAAGTGGTCAAAGTCCGCCGGGCGCCACTGGAAATACCTTCTGCGTGTAACCATAGCCCGGCATTATCCCATCCATTAGCCCGGAATTAAAAAAAAAAGTCATTTCATTAGTCCTACGAATTAAGTGACAAGCTTATTGCTGCTTTTGGGATCTTTTGGTTTTAATTGCATGCCTTAGCCTTGTTAGTTTGCAGCAGGAGTTATAGAAGGGAAAGGGTCTAGTACTTGATAAGGAATAGATACTACTACATACAAGAAATAATAAGGGAATAGGAAAATAACAAAGTGATTATGACGAGTGTTTACCGCAGAAATCTCGAAAAGCTCAGAAATGCACTGGCTCGAGAAAAATATCATATTACGGCATGCGTGAATCATCTAAACAATGTTTGAGACAGTTATGGCGGCGTTCTCCTGAGTTATTGTGTTCCAGACTCAAATTTACTGTGATTTAATGTCTACAGGTCGTTATTTCTCTTGCCATTTTCCTTTCAGTTCTTTTTATGGGCACGGAGACTTGCAAAGTAATACCTTGGGGAGTCCTGCGCTTTGAACGGTCGTTTGTTTTTCCTCTTGACTGCCGCTATTGATTATTATTTGAATTCTATCAGTTTTATTTCACATTTTGTGTATTTATAAATTGTACATGCAAATTATATTCATCATAGACTTATATTGAGATTCTGCTAAATAAGTAGTACATTCTACTTCTATGACTCATAAAGATTTCAAAGACCGTAGCTATCAAAATCACAAACATAAGCTAAAACTGTCTCTCACGGTAGGTATTTGATATAATTTACTAATTTATAATGTCAAGAATCAATCAATCAAAGAATCAATTTCATTTATTCAGTTTAGGCACATAAAGAGCACATATGAATGTCAAAATTTTACAATATTATGTCAAGCACTATTATAAAAATACCATTTGAAAATGATTCTTTCGCTGGTTCGGTAAGTCGGATCTCATGAGAAGATACCAGCAAGAAACTCAGGTAGATTATCTATTTTCTTTTTTAATAATGTTTTGTTTACATTGTGTTACAATTTGTATTGTACGAGTGGCTAGCAACAGCAGATTAGGGTGACCATGCATTTTTATCATTAATATTCGTCTACATTATAATAGCCTTTCTTCATCAAACGTTTTTTCACTACTATTTTAAACTTATTAAGAGGCATGTCAACCAAATCCTGCGGAATTTTATTAAATATTTTTATACATTTGCCTACAAACGAATTGCCAACTTTATGAAAAATTTTTGTCTTTGCCAGTTTATTTTTATTTCTTGTATTATAATTATGGTTGTCGGATCTTTTTTTGAAGAGTTCTATGTTCTTCCGTACATATACGATGTTGTCGTAAACATATTGAGAAGCAACGGTTAAAATTTTTTTTTTTTTAAATAGTTGTTTTAGCGAGTCACGGGGTCCGAGTCTATAGATTGCTCGTATAGCTCGTTTCTGTAATATGAATATTGTCTCAATATCGGCAGCTGAGCCCCATAGCAGCAGACCATATGACATAACGCTATGAAAGTAGCTAAAATAAACTAATCGTGCCGTTTTTTCATCAGTCAGTGACCTTATCTTTCTAACCGCATAGGCAGCCGAACTAAGTCTTCCTGCCAAGGCTGTGATATGAGAACCCCATTGCAGTTTACTATCTAAAGTTATTCCAAGAAAAACTGTGGTATTGACTATTTGAACTAATTCTTTATTCATAGTAATATGAGTATCCACTTGTCTAACATTGGGCATAGTTGGGCATTGGGCAATGTTATTTTAAATGTAATAAACAAACTCAATACGTTACAAACTATTTCTGATAGGTGATGTCAGTCATTCAGTTGGTAAAATGAAGTATTAAAACCACAAAAATTAGACAAGCGAACAATTTGGCCAGAATTTCTGTTCGTACGGGCCATTTAACCTAATAAATTTAGAGCATTACCCTTGTCCAAGCGAATCCGCAATAAAGCGTTTTAAAGTGCCCGTGTCGCTTTGAAAACTCGTTACGTTTTTCAAGCGAAGACAGCAATGAAATTAATTACGTATAATTGGGAAAAGTATAAAAGCGAATGGATGATATTTTTAATATTTGGGTTTGGAGCCAAAGGTTTGCGTACAACAAACTGTGTATAGGTTATATTATATATGGTTTTACATATCGAGATTTAAACACTTTATAATGTAATTCGGTTATAATATTCTGCTAATGTGTTATTAAGAGTAGAAGATTGTGAGTTAAGAGGTTAGGGATAATCTTTGGCACAACTGTTTTGATTTTTAAGGTTCCGTACACAAGAGTAAAACGGGAACCTTATTACTGAGAGTTGGCTGTCCGTCCGTCTGTCTCCAAGCTGTATCTTGTGAACCGTGATTTCACAGATGATGTATTTCTGGTGCCTCTATAGCCGCACTTAGCCGGTTTTTAAGCGGAGCGAAGCGAAGCTCTATCTTAGACGACAAGTGTAAATCGTTTGTGTGCCAACTCCTCCGAAACGGCTCGACCGATTTTGACCAAGTTTGGCATGCTGGTCGACATCATACCGGGAGTGCATATCTCTGAAATCATGAAAATAGAGCATAAAATAATTAAGAAAATTTGCTCCGCTCAACATTTGCAATTAGTAGCATGCGTTGCATACCTAGTTTAGATTCTTTCATTAAGGTAAATTATTCCTGAGTAATATAGGCTACTATAGTCCTAAATGATGGCAGTAATATATATATCTTTGTTATATTTAAACTGTGGCAGGCCTATGTCACTCGCCTAACAATCGCAAGAAATACGTGACGTCAGCTACAACTTGAAGTTGTAAGTCAGTAAGGGTTATCTCTTGTTTGTGATACGGCATTGACCAAAGAATTGATATTGAGGCATTAACGTCATAATTATTGGTCAAATTATGCTGGCACTTTCCTGACAACCCTAACGTTCAAATGATGTTCTCTGTAAACAAAAGAATGTGCTTTAATTAACGTCGGAGTGCAAGTTCTGTATGTAAGTACTATTTCCTATTCTGTGACTGTGGTTAGTTGTCCAGTACATGCCCCAATAGGTTACTTATTAATGTTCTATGTTCATTTCACTGTCCCAGTACAAATTAAATATTAAGCTGCGGTATTCTACCCTATCGTTCTACTCGTACGTATACTATGCATTGTATAATGGAATCATAATGGTGTGGTAGATAATAGCAAATATAAACTAATTGCTATTACGTTCACAGCATTAGTTCGTATTGCAGGAACTACAAAATTAAATGCCATTAGTAGGTTGATTTCACGGAACCATTAGGTACTTACGTACGTATATACCTAATAATAAATTATTAGTAACTAACTGACAAATTATATACCAAAACCTTTCTTGAAATCACTCTATCCGTTAGTGAAAGTAGCATGAAAATCGGTGCACCAGTTTATTGCGATTATCGCGAGTTTATCGCAAACAATCAGACAGACGCAGGACTTTGTTTTAAATGATTATCACTGTATTTGACAAAAACACTTTTTCTCCGGTTTCGTCACACATCATCTATGATAGAAACACGCAGTAGGTACTATTAAATGTAACTTCTTGGTTTTAGTATAGAGTTACTACATCCCATATTACAAACTCATTTGTTGGGAGTAGCAACTTTAAGAAACTAGAAAGTTTTGAGAACTCTTGGAAATACACTACAGAAATAATTTCACTACCGCAGGCTAAGAGTTTACACAACGTAGTCAAGTTGAAGTTCACAATTTAAGGTCACCTTACCTGTTAGTTACTGATAACTTTTGAGTCTACCAAAGCCTCCTCTTATTAGAAAGGTACTTTATAATGTTCAGCTGTTATTAACACGAAACATGACCTGGGTATGACTAGGTAAGTACTTACCTTTTATTGCCGACGTTTCAGCACAGAGGAAAAAAGAATCACAAAGGAGAAAAAATCTTTCCTAATCAGTGTTTTCAAGCCATACTGACTGAAATAAGTGGTGTCTTGGTTAGTTGGTAGAGCATTCCTCCTGGACAGGTAACACTCGCTGGTTCGAGTCCAGCCCGTAACTATAGCTTTAGTGGTTCATATTATAAAATTATATGAAATAAATTCAATTTGAAAACAGTACCAATTAATTAGCGTCTATATAATTAACTAGTATACAAACCAACTGTTTGAATAAATACATGCCATTTGCCGTCTAATAACTGTAAGTTCTATCGGCTTATTGTAATACAAAATCAATATCGTAAGCCTCAATTAATCGGTACACAAAGCCGATTTTGTCGGGCTCTCAACCCCCCCAGTGCAGGCTTACAACCGCACGATAAAAGCTCTTTTGATAATGGATACAATACAGGTAGTATTCATAATTCAGGTGGCGTACACGTGATTGGTTGGTTGATGTTAGCACTACGTACGTAAGCTTCTTAATTATATCAATACCTCGTCTTCTGTTTTGTCTGGTAAATAATTGGGTATGTAATACCCTGATAGGTTGACTCAGGCATTCATTACCTACGCTCTTTATTTACCAGTCCCCTTGGTTCCACGCTAATGAGCTGATCCTATTGCCTCTTCCAGGCACATAAGCAGACCGTGTGCTATAAGAATTAATCTTACTAACAGCCGGTTTCTAAATTAGTAATATTTAAGTTTGATATTTTAACGTGCTCAATAGATACATAATTTGAAATTCTCACGGCCGGTTTCTGAATTGAGAATTTTGGGTTGAGTATTTGTTGTAAAATTTCACAAGTGGCATTTTACACAAGAGATAAGTACCTACTCGATTTAAAATTCTTAATTCAGAAACTGGCTGTTAATTGAGAAACCGGCTGATAATTCTCTACCGAGAAAAACTTTGAAATAAATACTTACAAGCAATACAAACGCTTTTCGCGGCTTGGACATCTACAAAAGTAGATAAGTATCTGGGGTTGAGATAGCAGCACGTACTTTTAAGTAACTGAGGTACTGAAGCAGCCAACTAACTTTAGTTCATTAGTGCTCTAGTTAGTTTAAAAGTACACGTCTTAAATTGACACAGCAACCAACTTAAAACTACCGAAATGGGACCAAATTGTTATCAAAATGGGACTAAATTGATGTGAACACATAAAAAAAAATAAAGAAAAATTTGCTAAGCTCCTCCTTTTTTAGAAGTCGGTTGAAAAACGAAGTCATATAAAAGCATATACACACTGAGTTACTTTTTACACCTTATTCTAGGTACATAATATGTGCCCATACGCCTTGAATATCTAAAAGTTTTACACCAGAGTGTCAGAGGTTATTTTGCAAAAATAACCTAAAACTTGCTACTATGTACCTACCAAATGTATCCGAAAAATTCCAAACTGGGTCATATATTTACTCTCTTCAAACCTTATATTAAATGAACTATATTTAAGTATAACTAACAAAACAATACTAGCTAAGGTCCGCGCCACCAATAGCCATTAGGTAGCATGTTACTTCTGAGCAAAATAATTTGAAAGGCGAAAAAATTATTAAAATCGGTATTTTAGTTTTTGATAATGTTCGTTACAAATATACAAATCTGTCCTGTTTATAATAGGTAGTATAAACGTACAGATATTAATTATTATTTAAATTACCTTTGGCATTAGTGATAGTCGCCAGTTTATGTTAAGAGTTGATTTTTAGTTCTGCCGAATGTAGTAATATTACAAAAACATCACAATCCCCGACTTAACGATAAGTCAAAAAATATTAAAACAATATTTGACGAACGAAATATATATAAAAAAACGAAAAATAATAAAAAGACATAAACGACTCGTTTTACGTATCCTTTTTAATTCGGCTCGTCACACAAGAATTGAAGCGTTAAACGCACGAGGGAGACGCCCGAGGGATGAAGCCTTGTACTGAACATAAACCTAACCATTTCACATACCAATTTTACTGGCCATAAAAATATCAGCCTATTTTTTATGTTACTGTGAGGCTTTCAAGGATTTTTTCCATAGTCGTCTAGTTTATATAATGCAGTGAATAGAGGAACTATTTTACTGAATATCTTGCAGTAATTCTATGGTGTTATGTCATGATTACTCAGTGGTTTTTTTTTTTTTTTTTAGTTCCGCGGCCTAAGGCCACGGTCGCTCTAACGTCCGTTGCCGGGCGTCTCTGGTTACAAACAGAACGTATTTCCAGTGGCGCCCGGCGATTACTCAGTGGTTAACAAAAGTTGCACGTACTACAGACTGCTGAAATTATATTTAGTGGTATGTAACATCTGTCCTGGCTGTGGGAATTTTAGTTTGAATTAAAGAGATTTTCGATAGTGCCCGGTAACGGCAATATGCTTGCCCTATATTACGGGGACCAATATAATTACTGGCATACTTAGTGTGGATGACCTGTCTATATAGGGATATAGGTAATACGGACATTGTGGTAAGAATTACGTGTAATATTTGCTGTCATTGTATCTTAAAGTACCTACACTGTACAGTGCGGCAATATGTTATGTATGTAGACCTGCATAGGTAAATAATAACTCTGTCTGTTCGTGTTATTGGCAGTTTTCTAAATCCATAACTAGTCCACAGGGACTGATGAGAACAGTCTCATGATAATCCTTTAACTTCAATTTTTAATGTTGCCGATATCGATCGGTTTCGCGAGCAGTAACTTCATTAACAGCGGTATTGATGGGTGACCATTTCTTAAGACATTGAGTGCCTCGGAGAGCACGTTAAGCCGTCGTTCCCGATTGTCATACAAACATCTGTGGTAGTCGTTAGAGGTAGTTGGAGCCCCAAATCAAAAATCCGATTGGTATAACTACAGAACTTCGATATCGCCCATGGGTTGTGGAGGTCAGATGGCAGTCGCTTCAAGAAAATATCAGCCGAATCGCAGTTGGAATGGAAAACCGACCCCAACTGCGTTGGGAAAAGGCTCGGTGGATGATGATTCATTTTCGGTAGCAAGTATCGCCATCCAAAGTGGCAACGCAGCTGCGTTTGGGAATTGCCCATTCAGCAATGGCACCGAGGATTTCTTAAACGATAATTTGTAAATATTGTTAATACTTCATTATGTGTCTGTAATTGTTGTAAAAAAATGAGGGGCTCGTGGTCTAGTGGTAACCGGTAATATTAGCACATTGCACAGGTTAAGCAACATCTAGTCAGGCCAGTCTTAGGATGGGTGACCATTTTTAAGACACTGAGACCCCTCCGTGCCTCGGAGAGCACGTTAAACCGTCGGTCCCGGTTGTCATACGAACATCTATGGCAGTCGTTAGGGGTAGTTGGAGCCCTTAATTAAAAATCCGACCGGTCTAACTACAGAACTTCGATATCGCCCATGGGTTGTGAAGGTCTTTTTTTTTTTTTTTTTTTCTGGGTTGTGAAGGTCAGATGGCAGTCGCTTCATGGAAAATATCGAAGTTCAGCCAAATCGCAGTTAGACTGGAAAGCCAACCGCGTAGGGAAAAGGCTCGGTGAATGATGAATTGTTATAAAAAAATATTTAGTTCTCTTATAATTTCGATATTACGTTCGAACAGTACCAATACACCTCATGATCATAGACATCCATCCAATGATTTTTCATTTAGAGTATAACGCCTTACGAAGTTATTATGAACTAGCTGTTGCCCGCAGCTCCGTACTTTAGATCTACATAACTTTTTATTTATGAACCGATTGAAAATCAAACCGCTAATTCAAATCAAAAATTCAAATCGGTTAAGCCGTTTCTGAGATTAGCATGTTCAAACATTCAGACAAACAGACAAAAGTTCTAAAAACCATTGTTTTGGGTTTTATTGCGTTCATAAAGCCCCCCTACAACAGTTTCTTTATTATATATTCTATTATATTCTCTATTATACCATTTTTTTTTTTTTTTTTTTTTTTAATCCGCGGCTTGTGGCTGCGGCCGCACCTACGTCCATTGCCGAGTGCCTCCGGTAGATACTGAAAGAATTCCCAGTGGCACCCGGCGGACCTTGGTCACTTGAGTGGCCACTGCGTGGTGGTCGGGTGTTACCCCGCATCTCTAGGGTCGGGTTTTATCCCGCGTCGGTGAGTGAAGGCGTGCATGGGGTGAAGCCCCACATCACGCAGCCCTTCTAGCCTGCTTCTGTAGGGACGGTGGGTTGCTAATCCATCGTCCTCAGGCCCCGATCATGGAGGTCGATGGTCCTGGGCGTAGTCACGTATGCGGCGCCCACGCCGCAGACTTCGGAACTCAGCGGGGAGGATACGCTCCCTCGCCCTTCCGGCCGTCTCCTTCACGAGCATAACCTGCTCGCAGAAGGAAACGGCCGCGTTCCACTGGCTCTCGCTAGAGACCATGGCTCGTAGCATGGTCTCCAGTGAGAGAGTATCCACGCCCAGGCCCACAACGAGGTCCCGGCGCTGACTTGCCCACGCTGAGCATTCCACCAACGTGTGGAATGCCGTGTCTTCGCCGGAAGCCTCGCAGTGTTGACACGCGGGTGTGACCTCACGATGCATGCGAAACAGATACCCACCAAAGTTTCCGTGCCCGGTGATGATCTGTGTCGCACGGTACGTGAGGCCACCGTGCTGCCTCTGCAGCCAGTCCTCCATGATCGGTCTCACCGCCGCGATGGTGGTGGTTCCCCACTTAGGTTGCTCAAGTCGCACCTTCCATGTCTCCATGAGATCCTGGCGGAGATGGGACCGCTGGGCCTCGATTTCTCGAGACGCAGGCCTGTGGTCCCGCTCCAGCGCCTCCTTGTGCCATTGAAACAATGACGCAAGGGCTCTCGCTTCCAGGTCCCATGGAGGGGTCGCGGCTAGGAGACATGCAGCCTCTAGAGAGATCGTGCCCTCTTATTGTCCTGACGGCCAAGGTCCTCAACGATCTGTGCAATATAGCAGCGTTGTTGGCCGTCAGTCTCGCCGCCCATACGGGAGCCCCGTATACGGCCATACTCCGCACGATCCCCAGGTACAGTCTCCTGCAGGAAGCGTTGGGTCCCTTTAAGTTAGGCATCAGTCGCGAAAGCGCGGCTGCTGCCCCCGTCACTTTGGGGACCAAACTTCGGAAATGTGGTCCGAAGTTCCACCGGCCATCGAGTACGAGTCCCAGATACTTCATGGAGGGCTCGATGCCGATGCTAACGCTCCCTACATTTATGCTGGATCCTGGAGGTGGCCCGCGCCGAGGTCCGTGAAAACACAGAGCCTCGGACTTATTCAGTGCCACGTCCAGTCCCAGCCGCCGTATCCGACCCACGACTACAGCAACCCCAGTCGTGACCTTGAGTGTTGCCTCCTGGTGCGTTGCTCCCCGCGCCGTGACGAGGGTATCGTCGGCGTAACAAGTTACGCTGACGCCCTCAGGCAACGCACCCCGCAACACCCAGTCGTATCCGATGTTCCACAGGAGAGGTCCTAGGACCGACCCCTGTGGAACACCGCACGAGACATCTCGCCGAGCTGGCCCGAGCCAGCTAGGGTAAGTTATAGCCCTCTCGGATAAATATGCCCCGACAATACGACGGAGGTAGAGAGGCACTTTGTGATATACCAGTGCCTCCCTAACGCAACTCCAGGGTAGGGTGTTAAAGGCGTTGGCGATGTCAAGAGACACCGCCAACACCACCTCGCCCCGCGAGACCGCTTCCTCCGCTAGGGTCTTCACGCGCATGATCGCGCTCACGGTGGACCGTCCCCGACGGAAACCATACTGGTTATCCGCCAGGTCTGGGCCCACACGCGTGAGATGCTCGACGAGGCGTTCCGCGATAATTCGCTCAAAGAGCTTACACACCTCGTCGAGCAGCACGATCGGCCGGTAACCGGACGGTGAGTCCACCGGCCGCCCCGCTTTCCGGATCAGGACCAGTTTCCCCGTCCTCCACACCTTGGGAAACTGGCCCCTTTCGAGGCATGCGCTGAAGAGCCCCCTCAGTCGAGGCCCGAGTTCCTCGAGGGCCAGGACCCATACACGGCCCGGAATGCCGTCGGGTCCAGGGGCGGTAGTTTTCCGGCGACTGAGCCGAAGCACCACCGCTCCTAACTCACCCTCTCTGACTTCGGGTACGTCGTTTTCGCTGCTATCCGCATTGGGCGTCTGAGACGGAGCCATGCTCGGAGGGATGTGCTCCTCCGCGCTCGTCGGAAACAGAGAGTCCAAGACCCCCTCCAGCCGATCCGGCTGGAGACTCTGGGTCAGTGGGAGCGCCCTCGGTCGGAGTTTACCTCTGACCTGCAGGTACGGGCGCCCCCATGGGTTCCGCTCCAGGGTCTCCAGGAGCTCCTCGCGTGCTGTCGTCTTAGCCCGCGTGATCGCTTTCTGGAGGGTGCCCTTAGCCTCTCTGTAGGACGCATATAGCTCCGCCTCCCGGGCTGCCGCGTCGTCTGGTTGACGATGCCTCCGGCGAAACCTGGTGTACTGGCGGCGGGCGGAGACGCATGCTGCACGCAGCTGTGCAATCTCCGACGACCACCAGTACACCTGCTTCCTGGCCGGGCCGGGAGTAACCCTAGGCATCGCCGCATCGCAGATTTGCGACATGGCTCTCCTGAACCACTCTGCCTCGGCATCCACGTCAACAGGTCTGTCCGGCGCTGGAATCCAGGCCTGCACGATGGATGCCTCCAGGAGAGCCTCCCGGTCTAAACTCTTGAGCGCCCAACGCGGTTCCGGGGGATTCGGTACCGGCTGTGGAAGGTTAGGTGGGGGGACGACCTCGAACCGGATGAGAAGGCAACTAGGCGATGAACTTGACATGTATTCATTATTAATTGAAAATAATATCTCTGATCATAATAATAAATATTTTAAAGTTAGAATCAGAAATTAATAATTTAAAAAATTCACTAGACATAATGACTGACAGGTATTGTAATGTTAAAAGTGAGTATCAGGAATACATTCTGGCCATGAAGAAGCTTATGAGTTCAAATTCCACATTGACATCAAACAACCATTTAATTAGTCCTGAGCCGGTCTGTAAGTCCTCGCTGACTTCAAACATAAGCCCTTCACTTGAGTCAAACAAGAAACCCAGTAGTTCCTTCACCAAACGAAATATGATTAAATCTGAAATAGTGATGTTTTGTGATGAATTAGGGAAATCAATGGGCCAGTTACTTAGTTCATATTTAGAACAAAATGTTACTAACTATTGTATGCCGGGATTAACTTACTGTAACATTATAAAAAAAATTAAAAATTGTAATTTAAACAGCAACTGTACACTTTTAATTTTGGTGGGAGATAGGGGATATGCAGACAGAAATGCAATTGTAAACTGTTTAGAATTACTGAGCTTATTAGATGTTAAAAACATTATTTTATTCACACTTCCTTATAGCCGTGGCTTGTCACAGGCCGAAAACAATCTTAGATATAAGCTAAATCAAACAATACATACATTGACATTTCATAATCCAAATAAATTCCATCTGATTGACATTAACATGTATTTAGAAAATAAATTGTTATTGACGGAAGATAAATTCTATTTGAATAGATATTTTAGGAGACAGATAGCATCTTCGCTATCATATTTTATTAGTTATTCAGCCAAAAACTTGGCTAAACAATCTGCTTTTATTGAGCAGAAAAGTGACAATGTTTGTCTTGTGACCTTGGAATCTGTTCCTGAAAAGGGTGACAATAATTTAAACTTAGTTGTAGGACAATAGAGGAAATCCCTAGCAAATTAAATTTAAGGACAAAGGAAAAGTCTATGTTCATGAATATAATTCATCAAAATATTGAAGGCTTTTCTGGCAAAGAGTTAGAACTAGAATTATTTTTAAATGAAAAACGTATCCATGTACTTTGTTTAACTGAACACTGGTTAAAAAAACATGAACTCTTAGTTAATATTGATAATTATAAAATCATTAGTGCGTTTACTAGAGATTCCGCTATAAGAGGTGGGTCTCTCATTTTAATTAATGACAAATTAAAATCAAAAGACCGAAAAGACGTAGTAGCACTCACAAGTGAGCGAAATATTGAACTATCATGTGCAGAGCTAGAACAATATATTATTATTAGCGTCTATAGACCTCCTTCTGGAGATTACTACCTGTTTGAGTCCATTATGGAGGAAGCCTTAAAAAAGGTATGTAAATGTAAGAAGACTATAGTTGTATGTGGCGATTTTAATATTAATATTTTAGAAAACTCTCAGAACGCGCTAAGGTTCCTCAACCTTTTTAAATCTTTTAACTTACAAAATCTTTTTTGTGAACCAACACGCACCACAGCCACATCAGCTACCTGCTTAGATAATATTTTTTCTAACAGCGATGTAGATGAGAAATCTATAATACATTTTGTAAATTCAGATCATGCAGGTCAGTTAGCTAGATTTAAGTTCCAACATGTTCCATTATCAAAAAATATTGTTTGTAGACCAATCACAACTTATAGATTAGAAAAATTTAAAGAAAACATTAAGAATAAAGTACCTCTTTTGGAGTTGAATAATGATAAACACCCGAATGATCATTACGGAGATTTGTTCGGAGTAATCAAATACGAATGTGATAACATTTTCACTAAAAAAACAATAAATGTAAATCAATTTAAAATAAAATTTAGTGATTGGGCTACGCCTGGAATCTATAAAAGTAGAAGGAAATTATATGAATTATACGAGACAAAGGCATCTACTAATGAGCCACAAGTAATTGAACAGATTAAAAAGTACTCCAAACTATTCAAAAAAGTATGTTCAACAGCTAAATCTAATTATATACGGGCTAAAATTGAAAAATCTGATAATAAAACGAAGGCAATATGGAATGTTATTAACAAAGAAACTTGTAAAGCAAAGTCACGTGATCGATCCTTCGAGTTAAAAATAGATGATAAACATATTAAAACTGATTCTGAAGTGGCCAATGCATTTGAATCTTTCTTCACAAATGTTCCAATCACCACTACAAATAAGTTAAATTCGTCAAAAAACGTAGCCAATTCTCTTCTTAAATCTAGTGTTGATAAATGTAGAATTAACTTTGATTTTCAGTATATTGACTCTGTCACTATACTTAAAACTTTTAAACAACTAAATATAAAAAATACCGAGGATCTTTGGGGCATTTCAACTAATATAATAAAATCAATAGTGCCCGCTATAGCACCTCACCTTGCATTCATATTCAATAAATGTATCGATGAAAATCAGTTTCCTCATCTTATGAAGTACAGTAAAATCAATCCTTTATTTAAAGCAGGAGACAAAAGTGATCCTTCAAATTTTCGACCTATTTCCATACTCCCATCCCTCAGTAAAATTTTTGAAAAAATAATATTTAATCAATTGCTTTCACATTTTACAGACAATAAGTTACTTCATAACAAACAGTTTGGTTTCACTAAAGGCAGGAACACAACGGATGCAGGAGTTGCACTTGTGAAACATATATTTGATGCTTGGGAGGAAAAGCAGGATGCTATTGGTATATTTTGTGATCTATCAAAAGCTTTTGATTGTGTTGATCATGGGACTTTGCTACTAAAATTAGGTTATTATGGTGTTTCGAACAGCTCACTTGGCTTACTCGAGTCTTACCTCACTGGTAGAGTACAAAAAGTAAACATTAATGGCACCGACTCTTCTGGCGCCTCATTAGTCATGGGAGTACCCCAGGGCTCTATATTAGGACCCCTTTTATTCTTAATATACGTAAACGATCTTCCTTATTTCACTAAAAATCTTTGTGAGATAGTATTATTTGCTGATGACACATCATTAATTTTTAAAAGTGATAGACAAAAAGTAGCACTTGACGATGTAAATAATACCCTTTCGGAAATATTGCATTGGTTCACAAGTAACAACTTGCTGCTCAATGCGAAGAAAACAAAATGTGTAAAATTTACTATGCCCAATGTTAGACAGGTGGATACTCATATTACTATGAATAATGAATTAGTTCAAATAGTCAATACCACAGTTTTTCTTGGGATAACTCTAGATAGTAAACTACAATGGGGTCTTCATATCACAGCCTTGGCAGGAAGACTTAGCTCAGCTGCCTATGCGGTTAGAAAGATAAGGTCTCTGACTGACGAAAAAACGGCACGATTAGTTTATTTTAGCTACTTTCATAGCGTTATGTCATATGGTCTGCTGCTGTGGGGCTCAGCTGCCGATATTGAGACAATATTCATATTACAGAAACGAGCTATACGAGCAATCTATAGACTCGGACCCCGTGACTCGCTGAAAGAATTATTTAAAGAAATTAATATTTTAACAGTTGCTTCTCAATATGTTTACGACAACATCTTATATGTACGGAAGAACATAGATCTATTCAAAAAAAATTCCGATAACCATAATTTTAATACAAGAAATAAAAATAAATTGGCAATGACAAAAATTAGACTTCATAAAGTTGGTAATTCGTTTGTTGGCAAATGTATAAAAATTTATAATAAAATTCCTCAGGATTTGGTTGACATGCCTCTTAATAAGTTTAAAATAGTAGTTAAAAAATGTTTGATGATGAAAGGCTACTATAATGTAGACGAATATCTTAATGATAAAAATGCATGGTCACCCTAATCTTCTGTTGTTGGCCACTCGTATAATACAATAGAAACTAATTGTAACAATGTAAACAAAACAATATTAAAAAAGAAAATGGATAATCTACCTGAGTTTCTTACTGGTCTCTTCTCAGGAGAACCAACTTACCGAACCAGCGAAAGAATCATTTTCTAATGGTTATTTATGTACTTACTTAATTTAGTATTTTTATAATATTACTTGACAAAATTGTAAAATTTTGACATTCATATGTGCTCTTTATGTGCCTAAACTGAATAAATGAAATTGATTCTTTGATTCTTGATTCTTTGATTCTTCTTTGTATCGGTGGTCCGAGTGCGTCTCCACACCCTCCTCCACGCACCAGCCCATAATACGGCGGGCGAGGGCAGGGGTCGCGAACGTTAAGTCCACGACCGAGCTGACCCCCGACCGCCAAAAGGTGGCAACATTCCCCCGGTTGAGGAGCTCTAGTCCACGTGTAGTGGCCCAGTCCTCAAGTAATCTCCCCCTGCCATTGGTTACCCGAGAGCCCCACGCCGTAGACCAGGCGTTAAAGTCTCCCAGGAGAAGGACAGGGCGAGGACGACACGCAGTGAAGACGACGTCGAGCTCAGTGAGCCATAGCTCATACTGAGCGTCGTTAATGTTGTTCGGCGAGATGTATGCGGCCATGACTGCCACCCCTTCATATTCCGCTGCAACGCAGCCTCGGCCGTTTGCAATAATTGCAAGCCGCGAGGTGTTTGCGGCGGACCCCCCAAAGATGCAGGCCAAGCCGTCTTGCGCCACCAGGCTTCCCGGGTGGGCATAGTACGGCTCGGCGACCACGACCAGGTCTATGGACCACTGCGCGATGCTCTGGTACAGAAGATCCTGAGCAGCGCGGCAGTGGTTCAAGTTCGCCTGTAGGATGCGGATATGGGTGTCCATTAATGGACGTCCATATCAGCATCCCTCCGCGAATCTGGCCGCGCAGTAGCGGCACCCCCGCTGCTCCCAGCGGACGGACGAGGCTTTGGCCTCATAGCGGCGCAGGAACGGCTGCCGACCCGATGGTCCGCCGTTTTGCCCTCCGCCTCGCATCTGTAGCAGCGAGGCGGTGCGTCACAGGCGTTGGACTTGTGACCGGGCCGGCTGCAGCGGAAGCATCGATCACCCACGGTGTCTTCCACTGCGCACTGCACTCCTACGTGCCCTACCATCATGCACCGGAAACACCTGGTTTCCCGGGCACGCAGGAGGTGCACCTGCGCCCTGAGGAAGCCCCCTATAAGGAGGCTCCGTCCGTCCGCAATTTTAAGTGCCGCCGCGACGGGGCACTGGACGACTGTCGTTCCATGACCGGTGGGGCTGAAGGAGATCTCTCCAGCCTTCACCTGGTCATGGGGACAGCCGCCCGCCTCCACGACGGCGGAAATAACCTCCTCCGTCGTGGCCGCGTCATCCAGGCCCGAGATGCGCAATGCAGCGCATTTGGTGGGTCTGGAGACGCGGACGGCTTCTGGGTCCAGCGTGTCCCTCAGCTTAGCCGCTAGGGCGTCAGCTTTGGGGCCGCTGGAGGCGCCGGAGAGCTCGAGTAGGCGAGCCCCGGTGCGAGTAGTCTTGCACCGGAGCCCCCCCGGTATCTCGAGGGCCTTAAGGTCCACCGATGCCTTGACCTTCTTCAAAACATCGGCGTACCCCACTCCCTTCTCTGCACCCATCGTCGTCACTGTCAGGACGACGGCGGTGGAGCGAGGAGGGCGGGGTCTCTTCGGCGCCTTCGTCGCGACGGCTTCAGCCACTTTTTTGGCGGCCTTCTTCCGCCTCTTTTTCTTTTTCGCTCCCGCTACTTCCCATCCCTCCTCTCTGGAATGATGTGCAGCGGGAGCAGAATGGGACGCGAGAGCAGCAGGGGTGGCGCCAGGCCTCCCTTTTCTCCTCGGCTTTGCCGTCGTGGCCGGCTTAGCCGGTGTCCGAGTTGCTGGTGGATCGGACCTGGGCGGGGCTGGGCGGGCAGCAGACCTATTTGAATTGGACCCAGGAGCGAGAGCCCCGCTGGCGGCAGCCGCGTACGACAACGCGGGTCGTGCCAGCGGGGGGCGGTATGACCGGTCTTCAAGGACCGCCAGGCGCCTCTCAATCGCCGCCAGAATCTGCATCGGTGTCGGCGCAGTCTGCGGCGGCGATGCAGGAGGCGCTCCGAGCGCACTCCTGGGCGTCGCCATGGCTGCCGGTCTAGCCGTCGGTGGAGGCAGTGAGGGTCCGGTCTTCTGGGTTTCCGGAGGCCCCTTGACTAAAATGGTAAGGTTGGCGACCTCCTGTCGCAGGGCCTCCGTCTGCTTCCGGGAGGAGGCGAGCTCAGCAGCCAGAGTCTCTACCTGGTCTCTGAGCTTCGTCTCCTCCTCGGAAATGCTCCGCGCGAGGAGCTCATCGAGGGACAGGTGAGCGTCGGCAATGGCGTCCGACACCACCTTCTTCTTGCCCGGAAGGTATTTGCCGCGTTTCATGGTGTCAACGATCCGGGCAAGAGCCCCCATCAGCCCTCGCGCGGCCGGCACCTCTTTGTCCCTACCGCTGGGCAGGAACGGCACCGTTATGCTGGGGTTTGGTGCCCGCCCCTTGGTGTCGTTTCCGGACTTCCGGACTCGGACCGCCTTGACCGGTGGCTCCTCGCATTCGCTGGAAACCACCAATGTCGACGGACCGTCCTTCGGCACCGGCTGCGTTTTCTTCACCAGCGCGCTCTTCTGACGGCCCCTCTTCAGGTAAACAGAGCGCGCCGGCTCTGGCTCCGTCTCCGTTTCCACGGTGCCGGGCTCTGACTCACTGTCAGTCCCGGCAGCCATGGACATATCAAACCATGAAGGCGTCGACGTCACGCTGCGACTTGGCAGCGTGACGCGAGCCTCCGTAGCGCTGGGCAAGTTCGGCGTCCGTGAGTGTGATGCGTCGTCGTTTCGGTCCGACACTGACCTGGCGAGGGCAGTGCCGGAGCCGGGGGTAGCAAACTCCGTATCGGGTTTCTCCGACATTACAAATAATATAACTTCGTTTTGGCCACACAAGTCTGGATCTTTGAAGTTCGGTCACCCAACCTGCCACTCCGTTATGGTGGTCAGGTTGGGGTCCAGGGCGGACGGCGTGGACGTATACAAAGATCACTTGGGGCCCCGCCCCTCTATTATACCATAAAAATTCATCTTAAGATACGAAAATATGAAATATTATTTATTATCTTCGTCGTGTGTGATATTCCATTGAATTGTATGGCGAGCGATATTGTATCTTAAGTTAAAATATTATAGTATCTTAGCCGTGTGCAGCGCCCCTTAGTGAACTCCACTGCGGGTGACGTAACCTACGACAAACTTATTATTTGTGGTTGGTACAGTAATCGAGCCTAGGGATCGAACCGCAAAATTAAGTTTGTTTTTTATTGTACATACTTTTCCGGGATAAAAAGTACCCAGTGTGGTGCCCAGGTTATTAAAGAATAATTATACCAAGTTTCATCGTAATCGAACCGGTAATTTGTTCGTGATGCCTGAACAAACAGACAGACAAAAAAATTTTTAATCACATTTATGTGTACGGTGTCGGTCTAGTAACACCCCCTGTCATTTTTTTTTTTGATATTTTCAATGTACAGAATTTTCACTTCTACAGTTTTATTATAAGTATAGAAAAGGATTGTATTTTGATACTGTTTTTAGTATTATTAATAAACAACTTTGACGTTTTTTAATTGAAAGGTTTTAAATATTGCTAAGTCAGCGTTTGTCATATTTTGAGTTAGTTCACAAACACTATAATAATATCTAATGAACTATAATTAGCACAATAACGCAATATAACAATTAACCAACCTCAATAATGAGCAACATAGTCCAAATCGTCCCGTCATTACGTACAAAAATAGGCCAGGTAGGATATATTCACGCATCGCCGACATACTATGGCCAAGCCATTTACTCACAATACATCCGCTTAATGACTCACGCGATTTTTCTTAATAATCATGCCTTTACACGTAACATGAACAAATGAACCGCGTCGGTCGCAATCATCACACGATAGCGCAAATCTCGGATGAGATTAGTCCCCGCTCTTGACCTCGGAGCTACAAGGAGATTTATATTATTTTCTTTGAAAAGAGGTTTCGTTAAATATTAACCTTTATTACAACCGAATATTTTGATCGAACCACTCTCTACAATTTCGAAGCGGTAAATTTTGATTTGAATAATATATTTCACTTCAAAAGTGGATTATCCATTTCGTTATTCAGTAGTTCAATTATATTGTTAGGCTAACTTGATATTATTAATTCATTTTAATAATATTACTACCAATAATATAATTCTGGTATTGATAAGCCAGTTATCTGGGATTTACCTTAGGAATTGGAGTAAATTAAATTTAACACGAAATGTAGGTACGGATAGATTACATAAACTATTAGGGATTAATCACTAGGATTATACTACAAGTTATGGGGCGAGGGAGTGGTAAATAATACCTGCGGGAGACGAAGTGGTTTACCTATTTTGTAGATATATTATAAAATGAGTAGGTACCTTCTATTAATTGACTATTGCATTTCCAAACGAAAACTAATCAATCCCTCACAGATCCAACTGAGCCTATCCTATGAATTAATGATCAAAACCGACCTTTTTTTGGAGTGTCATCGAGTTATGTTAATAGTCGGTACCGACTTAGTATTTTAAAGTCTTACGTAATCGACCTAAACATCTCTGGCATTAGATTGAGCACCAACTTTCCGATAGGAAGAAGATCATGCATTGGATTTAACTGGATAAAGACTGAAAAACTGTCATGGGAGAGGCCTATCCTAAGCAATATCATTGTACAGTTCGCGAGGGGTATGCATTTGCATTTGTGTAAGCGTAGTGTACGTGAACATATGTTCTTTTACACACACATGTGTTGTAAACACCGGTACAAAAAAAGTTTTACTCTACTTTTCGTGGTCACTCACACAAATGCAAAGCTCCGCTTATCCCTCGCGAACTGTACACTAGTATAGTTTTATTATATCTGTGGCAATAGACTGATAGTAAACCGGTGATGGAACGTCTAATACTCCATATGAAGAGTATCTACCGCTTAAAATCTTAATAACCCATCACCTAGCATTCTCAAATATTTTTTCATCTCTCATGCTCTGAAAGTATGCTTACCTGATATGCGGGTTAAAAGTTTCCGCCCTAGGGCCGAAATGATACATTTCGGCCCTAGGGCGGAAAAGTAAAAAAAAAATTAAGCACATCTTGAGGCGACGGCAAAAACGTATACCTGCAGCCAAAGTTCAGTTAAGTTAATACAACATTCTTGTTTTTGAATGGTCATAAACAAAGAAGAGTTGAGTTACAATAAAATGAAACGTAAATAGCACAAACAATAATTATTTGGACAGTTATACGTAATCAATCTCTGGGGGTTATAATTTTTTTATTTGACTTTTATTTGTTTTCTTCGTATTCGAAATGAAAAATAGAGTGTGTAACTCGGGTGAAAACACACATTTCTGCCTCGAACTATACTAAAATATCTTATCATTAATGGGATACTTTCATCCCTTGGTTAACCATCTACTATTCACCAATAACAAATATACAGTACATATCCGAAAACGCATGTAACGAGAATGTAACAATGTGGAACGCTCCAAATTGCTCATTCAGTGTATTACGCGTTTATTTACCGAACATCGGGGAATAATTTTGTCGTAATCAGCAGGCACAACTCGCCCTTGGGACCGAGTTACGGCAAATGTACATGCTCTCACCGATAATGATACAACTATTAGTTTAATAGATTCTCCTAAAACAACTTGTTTTTACCTATCGGTGAACAGACATTTATATAAATAATCACATGTTTCCCCGAAAAAGCAGGCAGAGGCGTAGGTATAATTGGCCCAGTTTTCGCCAGTAACTTTGCTGATTCACGTAATTTGTGACAAACCTATTTCCTCAAACCGGGCTCTCTTAAGTTTGTGAGAGTCTGGTCCGTTAGTTGGCAGGGCTTGGTCCTGACCGGAAAATTAAATCTTTAGGTCCAGCCCAAGACCACCATGAAATCTACTCGTGAAAAGTGGATATTTGAACGCTTGTACTGCCTTCTGAGAGAAAGAAGTAAGGTTGAATGTATGTAGCTATAGTCTCAAAAACCAAACCTTTTTTGAGACAGTTATATTAATTTTTTTCTTTCTCACTCGTACACCGGCCCAAAGTGTACCAAAACAAATTTATACCGAACCTTGGGAAAATGTTTTTTTTTTCCTTCGTATTTCACTTTTACATAACCTTTAAGTACTATAGATTATTACTATCGAATTTTGAAATATGTAAGTTTTATTTATACTATACACGCTCAGCTGTTATTAAGTACTTTTATTTTTGCTGTAGCTGTTACAAATGTTTTTATCATCAAGCGTGAAAAGGATTTCCGCCACTTTCCGTGCCGGTAGGGGGCGGACGTGTCACATTATAATAGCCATGGGATCCAGACTGTCAAGTGGGTGCATATGGTAGAGCAGCTTGCGTCTGTCTAGTGCATAGTGTGCGAGCTGATTTCGGCCCTAACGGTTTTGAAGAGCCTTTTAGTACCGAACGTTTTAAACGTTCGTTTCTCTGCCGAACAGTGAACGTGTTTCCTCCTACATAAAATATAATCCTGGGTACTTTAAGCGGAGCGTGAAGAGGCACATAGGTAGGTCGTCAGGTTGAGGGCTACTCTCTATAGTATTGTGTGCTGTGAAACCAGGCGGGCGGCGTCAATTTGGCGGACCCAATATAAAAAAAAACCCTCAACTTCCCTACCTAAGTTATTTTTAACACACACTAAAATAAATGTTAGGTATATAATAAAGCTTTAGCAAAGGGGCTTACTTTCTTTTCAAGCAAATCTTTGTAGGCAGTAAACAGTTCATAATTGCCGGATCATTACCGGCCACGATGGGATTTCAAATTAGTCTTCATTACGCCTTATACCTCCAACTATTTATTCGAGAAGGGTAAAGTTGCGATAATTAGCCTCAGAAACGTTCACATTTCTGTTATTCTACCTGCACACTGTTTTATTCATAATTTTAACAGACAATATTTTATCTAAAAAGTACATCAACTGTGTCCAGTTCCAATTAACTGGCGTACTTACACATTACGCTTGTCTCTCTAATTACCTGTTCATCCTAAGGTTGCCTGTAAGATATTGCTTTTAGCGTTAAAGGCGCCCTTTGTACATCCTGTATCTGTTGTATCCTATGATTTTTAATTGGTGTACGATAACACACATAGGTAATTGTTGGTTTTCAGGCAGAAACTTAAGTAGTAGCATTTAACTTTATTAATGGATGCATGTTTTGAAGTAACAATAAGCGTATTTTGTAACGTTTTTACGTTTATTACATTAAGTTTATATAATCAGTAGACTTAAATACCTATTACCTAATCTTTACCTTGAGTAATTTCCAAGGAAACAAAACTATACGCATGTACCTGAGTGTGCCCACTGGAGATCATCAATCTCCATGATCGGGGCCTGAGGACGGTGGGGTAGTCACCCGCCGTCCTTACAGAAGCAGGCGAGAAGGGCAGCGTGCTGAGGCCCCAGATTCACTCACCGACGCGGGATAAAACTCTACTTCAACGACGCGGGATTCTCATCTCGACCAAACCTCCGAAGAGGCTACCCAGGTGGTCAAAGACCGCCGGCCGCCACTGAAAATACCGTCTGCGTGCGTACCAGAGACGCACGGCAACGGACGTGAGAGAGGCCGCGGCCTTAGCCAGAGACATAAAAAAAAAGGGTGCCCACTGGTATATTATTTTAACCGAATTCAAAAATAGGAGGAGGTCCCATTCTATCAATTATTTGGTCCCATTCCGACAATTTCCAGTCGGTTTTTCTGTAAGAATCATTCACTGATACTCGTACAACTATCTATATAGTGTACTATTCCTCTGCCTTTGTTTCTTTAACGCGTAACTCAGAATATCAATCGCAAATTTCCGGCTGTTGACTCCGCTATAGTCGTTACCCCCTAACAAGAAACAATTGCGATGTAATCAAGGTGCCGCTGTGTGCCCTGGGGACATACAATGTCTTGTAATTATGTCAGGGGCTGTTCGTCTTGTATATATGCCACGTTGTATCAATTTTCTTGACATTACCGCAGCGTGTGTCGTAGTGAAATATTTCTGAATATAATTGTAACGATGTGGCCTTCTTTACTGTTGTTAACTGTTATTTGGAGAGTAGTAAGACATAGATTGATTATCCCTAAATAATGTACGAGTACCTATCTAACTACATACATACGAATATTTAAAAAACCGGCCAAGTGCGAATCGGACTCGCGCACAGGGGGTTCCGTACCAAAACGACAAAACAAAAACACGTGTGTTGTATGTGAGGCCCCTTAAATATTCATTACATTCTGCTTTTTAGTATTTGTTGTTATAGAGTCAACAGAAATACATCATCTGTGAAAATTTCAACTTTCTAACTATCATAATAATATTTAATATATAATAATATAATATAATATTTTAATATTTTTGGACATTTTCACACAACGTTATCTAGCCCAAATTAAGCTAATATAAGCTTGTGCTATGGGATCTAGACAACTGATAAACATACTTATATATTTCTAAATACATACATATTATACATAGAAAATACCCAAACTCCGAAACAAACATTTGTGGATCCCACAAATATTTCGACTCGACCCGGAATCGAACCTAGGACCTCAGGGGCGGCAGTCGCATACTCATTCCACTGAGCCACCGAGGCAGTCAATCATGGTTCATGAGATACAGCCCAAGACAGACGGACGGACGGACAGCGAAGTAATAATAACAATAATAACTGGCAACTCTGAACATCTCATACATCATTTTCATTCTTAAAATATTTTAATATTATTTACATATTATTGCCTAAATTTATACAATTACTTCAGATACCAAATTAATATAAGCAAAAAGTCAATAAATAAAGTATTTTATACTATTTTATAAAAATAAACAAAGTCTACAAAATTAACATAGAAGATTTGACACATTTATTTATTTTTTTTTTTTTTTTTTTAAATTCCGCGGCCCAAGGCCGCGGCCGCTCTAACGTCCGTTGCCGGGCGTCCCTGGTTACTAGCAGAGGGTATGTCCAGTGGCGCCCGGCGGACTTTGACCACCCCTGTGGTCTCTGCGGGTGTTTGGTCGGGACGAGAATCCCGCGTCATTGGGGTCGGGTTTTATCCCGCGTCAGTGAGTGAATCTGGTTGCGTGCTATGGGGCAAAAGGCCCCGCAGCACGCAACCCTTCTAGCCTGCTTCTGTAAGGACGGTGGGTGGCGATCCCGACTCGCCCACGCTGAGCACTCCACCAACGTGTGGAGTGCGGTGTCGTCGTCGGAAACCTCGCAGTGTTGACACCGGGGTGTGACCTCACGATGCATGCGAAACAGATAGCTACCGAAGCATCCATGCCCGGCAACCATCTGCGTCGCACGGTACGTGAGGTCACCATGCTGCCTCTGCAGCCAATCATCCATGATCGGTCTCACCGCCGCGATGAAGATGGCACCCCCCTTGGGTTGCTCAAGTCGCACCCTCCATGACTCCATGAGATCCTGGCGGAGTTGGGACCGCTGGTCCTCGATTTCTCGAGACGCAGGCCTGTGGTCCCGCTCCAGCGCCTCCTTGCGCCATTGGCACAATGACGCAAGGGCTCTCGCTTCCAGGTCCCATGGAGGGGTCCCGGCTAGGAGACATGCAGCCTCTCCGGAGATCGTGCGGTACCCCCGTACGGTTCTGACGGCCAAGGTTCTAAGTGGTCTGTTTAACAGAGTCACGTTCCCCTTGACCGCCAACCTATCCGCCCATACGGGAGCCCCGTATAGGGCCATACTCCGCACGATCCCCAGGTACAGTCTCCTGCAGGAGGCGTTGGGTCCCTTTAGGTTGGGCATCAGTCGCGAAAGCGCGACCGATGCCTGCGTCACCTTGGGGACCAAACTTCGGAAATGTGGTCCGAAGTTCCATCGGCTATCAAGTACGATCCCTAGGTACTTCATCGAGGGCTTGATGCCGATGCTAACGCCTCCCACATTTATGCTGGAACCTTCTGGTGGACCGTTCCGAGGTCTGTGAAAACACAGAACCTCGGACTTGTGCAAGGCCACCTCCAGTCCCAGCTGCCGTATCCGACCCACGACTCGAGCAACACCCGTCGTGACCTTGAGTGCTGCCTCCTGGTACGTTGCACCCCGCGCCGTGACGAGGGTATCGTCGGCGTAGCACGTTACGCCGACACCCCTAGGCAACGCACCCCGCAGCACCCAGTCGTAGCCGATGTTCCACAGAAGCGGCCCCAGGACCGACCCCTGCGGAACACCGCACGACACATCTCGCCGAGCTGGCCCGAGCCAGCTGGGGAAAGCTATGGCCCTCTCCGAGAGATAGGCCCCGACAATACGACGGAGGTAGAGAGGCGTTTCGTGATACACGAGCGCCTCCCTAACGCAGCTCCATGGCAAGGTGTTGAACGCGTTGGCGATGTCAAGAGACACCGCCACCACCACCTTGCCCTGCGAGACTGCTTCCTCCGTCAGGCTCTTCACGCGCATGATCGCGCTCACGGTGGAGCGTCCCCGACGGAAACCGAACTGGTTATCCGCCAGGTCTGGCCCCACACTCGTGAGATGCTCGACGAGGCGTTCCGCGATAATTCGCTCAAAGAGCTTACACACCTCGTCGAGCAACACGATCGGCCGGTATCCGGACGGTGAGTCCACCGGCCGCCCCGCCTTACGGATCAGGACCAGTTTCCCCGTCCTCCACACCTTGGGAAACTGGCCCCTTTCGAGGCATGCGCTAAAGAGCCCCATCAGTCGAGGCCCGAGTTCTTCGAGGGCCAGGACCCATGCACGGCCAGGAATGCCGTCGGGTCCGGGGGCAGTGATTTTCCGGCGTTTAAGCCGGAGTACTGCCGCACCTAGCTCCCCCACCCTGACTTCGGGTACGTCGTCTTCGCTGGTGCTATCCGCGTCGGGCAGAGACGGAGCCATGCGCGGAGGGACGTGCTCCTCCGCGCTCGTCGGAAACAGGGAGCCCATGACCCGCTCCAGCTGCTGCGGCTGGAGACTCTGGGTCAGTGGGGGCGCCCTAGGTCGGAGTTTCTCCCTGACCTGTAGGTACGGGCGCCTCCATGGGTTCTGCTGCAGGGTCTCCAGGAGCTCCTCGCGGGCCGCCGTCTTGGCCCGCTTTATCGTCTCCTGGAGATTACCTTTAGCCTCCCTGTATGCCTGAAAAAGCTCCGCCTCTCGGGCTGCCGCGTCGTCTGGGCGGCGACGCCTCCGGCGAAACCTGGTGTACCGGCGGCGGGCGGAGATGCATGCTGCGCGCAGCTCTGCAATCTCCGGCGACCACCAGTACACCTGCTTCCTGGCCGGTCTGGGTGTAACCCTAGGCATCGCCGCATCACAGATTTGCGACATGGCTCTCCTGAACCACTCCGCCTCGGCATCCACATGGGCAGGCCGGTCCGGCGCTGGAATCCAGGCCTGCACGATGGATGCCTCCAGGAGAGCCTCCCGATCCAGATGGTGAAGTGCCCAACGCGGATCCGGGGGATTTGCCACCGGCTGTGGGAGGTCAGGTGGGGGGACGACATCGAACCGGATGTACCGATGATCCGAGTGCGTCTCCTCACCCTCCTCCACGCGCCAGCCTGTAATACGGGTGGCGAGGTCAGGGGATGCGAACGTTACGTCCACGATCGATTCCCCCCCCCGCCGCCAAAAGGTGGCGACATTCCCCCGGTTGAGGACCTCCAGACCACGTGTTCTGGTCCAGTCCTCAAGAAGCCTCCCCTTGTCCCTGGTTTCCCGGGAGCCCCACGCCTCACTCCAGGCGTTGAAGTCTCCCAGGAGCAGGACAGGGCGAGGACGGCACGCAGCGAAGACGACGTCGAGCTCAGTGAGCCATAGCTCAAACTGAGACTCGTCAATGTTCGGCGAGATGTAGGTGGCCACGACTGCCAACCCATCATAGTCCGCCGCAACACACCCGCGGCCCCTTGCAATGATCGCAAGGCGCGAGTTGTCTGCGGCGGACCCCCCAAAGATACAACAGGCCGAGCCGTCCTCGTCCACCGGGCTTCCCGGGTGGACGTAGTACGGCTCGGCGACCACGGCTAAGTTTATGGACCACTGCCGGATGCTCTGGTACAGAAGATCCTGAGCAGCACGGCAGTGGTTCAAATTCACTTGCAGGATACGGATACGGGCGTCAGACATTAATTGACGTCCATAACCGCATCCCGCCGCGAAACAACTGGCCGCGCAAGGGCGGCACCCCCACCGCTCTCAGCGGACGGATGAGGTTTTGGCCTCGAGGCGGCGCAGGTTGTGCTGCCGACCCGGTGATCCGCGGTCTTGCCCTCCGCCTCGCATCTAAAGCAGCGAGGCGGGGCGTCACAGGCACTTGCCTTGTGACCGGGCCGGCTGCAGCGGAAGCACCGATCGCCCACGGTGACTTCCGCTGTACACTGCACTCCTAAGTGCCCCACCACCATGCACCGGAAACATCTGGTTTCCCGGGCACGAAGGAGGTGCACCTGCGCCTTTAGAAAGCCCCCTACGAGGAGGCTTCGTCCGTCCGCCACTTTCAGTGCCGCCGCGACGGGGCACTGGACGACTGTCATCCCGTGACCAGTGGAGCCGAAGGAGATATCTCCAGCCTTCACCTGGTCACGGGGGCAGCCGCCCGCCTCCACGACGGCGGAGACAACTTCCTCCGTCGTGGCCGCGTCATCCAGACCCGTGATGCGCAATGCGGCGCATTTGGTGGGCCTGGTGACGCGGACGGCTTCTTGGTCCAACGCGTCCCTAAGCTGAGCCGCTAGGGCGTCAGCTTTAGGGCCGCTGGAGGCGCCGGAGACCTCGAGGAGGCGAGCCCCGGTGCGTGTCTTCTTGCACCGGAGCCCCCCCTGTATATCGAGGGCCGAGAGGTTGACTGAGGACTTCACAGTCCTCAGTACGTCGGCGTACCCCACCCCCTTCTCCACACCTACCGTCGTCACCGTCAGGACGACGGCGGTGGAGCGAGGAGGGCGGGGCCTCTTCGGCGCCTTCGCCGCGGCAGCTTTGGCCGCTTTCTTTGCGGCCTTCGTCTTCCTCTTCTTGGCTCCCACTACTTCCCATCCCTCCCGTCTGGAGGGGTGTAAGGAAGCAGCGGGAGCGACGATAGAGGAAGAGGAGGCGGCAGGGGTGCCACTCTTCTTGCCGCGCCCCTTGGCCTTCCGCGCCTGGGCCGCGGTCTCGGCCGGTATCCGGCTCACCGAAGCGGACGGGGGCGGAGCGGGGCGGCGGACAGCGGGTGTGCCGCTTGGACCCGGAGCGGGAGCACCGCCGACAGCCGCCGCGTATGAAAACGCGGGACGCGCTAGCGGAGGGCGGTACGCCCGGTCCTCCATGACCGCGAGGCGCCTCTCGATCGCCGTCAGGACCTGCACCGTAGTCGGTACAGGCTTCGGCGGCGAGCCGGGCGCCATGGTGGGCGCGGTCCTAGGCGCCGTCTTCGGCGCTGGTCCAGCCGTCAGAGGAGGAGGCGGCATGGGACCTGGAGGTGCCTTGACCGCTTTGGTCAGCTCAGCGACCTCCCGACGGAGATCTTCCATCTCCTTTCGGGAGGCAGTGAGCTCCACCTCCAGGCTCGCAACCTGCTTGCGGAGCTTCGCCTCCTCCTCTGTGACGCTCCGCTCGAGGAGCTTGTCGAGGGAGGATTGGGCTTCATCCACCAGTGAAGCCACAATCTTCTTCCTCCCCGACATGTTTTTACTCCCCCGCATGGCCGCGTTCATGCGGGAGAAAATACTCATTATCTCCCGCGCGGGCGGCACACCGATATCCCTGCGACTGCGCAGGGACGGCACAGATGACGGGGGTGGTGCTGGCGGGCGCTTTCTGTAGGCGTCGAGACGCGTGCGCACCGTCTTCACCGGCACCTCCTCCTCCGAATCGCTGGAGAGGAGGGACCCCCACCCAGAGCAACTAGTGCTCCGGTCGCGCGGGAGCCCCCCCTTCTCGAGGGTCCTCTTCTGCGAAGAAGAAGGGCCCTTACCCCTCACACTACTGGGAGCTGACCCATCGTCAGTCCCAGCAGCAACATTTTCTTGGGGCGTCGACGTCGCGCTGCAACTAGGCGGCGCGACGCGAGCCCCCAAATCTAAAGGCATCGAAGTCCGTTGTTCGCGCAATATGTCGTCGGCTGAGACTGCCCGGGGAAGGGCAGTGTCAGGACCGGGGGTCTCTTCAGGCTTCATAGTAAGCACAATTCCTTCTGTGTTGGCCACTCAAGTTTTGATTTCGACGTTCGGTCACCCAACTTGCCACTGCGTTACCGTGGTCAAGTTGGGGTCCAGGGCGGACGGCGAGGACGTAGTCTAATCTCTTGGGGCCCCGCCCCAAGATTTGACACATGTCATATGAATACCTACGAAAATATCAACAATATTATGGCTAAATTCAAAATGAAGTGATTGAGATGCAAACAAGAGCCAGAAGCAGAAATGCGCAACTAACACCCCCGGACTCGTCACTAAACTCCGCCTCGCAGGCACCGGACCGCACATCGCCGACACAGGTACTCGCTGAGGCGTCGAGCTCTTCAAGTGACGAGTATTTCTCTCCGCCGACGTCGCCAACACCTGTACGCCGGCGAGGGAGAGGCCGGCCGCCGAGCAGTTTGGGGCCCCGAAGCCTACCAGCTTCGAGTAGGGTCCCCACTACCGGTGGTATTGTGCACCGCATGCGATGGACTTCATCCATCAATGAAAACGTCATGCGGGCATATTATGAGGCCACAGATGGGGAAACCAACCTGACTGCGTACCGTTCAAGGATGCTTCCTTTGTTTCAGGCTCTTGAACCAACAATGACCGTTGCCGTCCAACGGCTATCGGATCAAGTGCGGGCTATCCAACGATGTAAGTTGTTGGATCAATCTGTGCTTGATCGACTACGCCTGGAAGTATTATCTACTCGTACAGCTCCAGTGTCAACGAGAGCACCGTCACCTGTGACACAGACGGTTGCTACAAGTGTGACGTTAGCGACGCCCGCACCCGACGCGGGAAATGATACGAGTGATACATCTATCCAGGTAAGCGAGCAATTGAGGAGTACTTTGGAAGATGTGATCTCGCAGTATAGGTTTATACCTAATTCTAGACCGCGGCTACCACGCTTGCCAATGCATAAACGAAATCTGGCGTTGATGGGAGCCCTGAATGCATTGCTAGAGCCGTACTTACGGACTAGCAGTGATTTGCTTGATACTCACTCGATTCTTTACTGTGGAGCCATTGCCGCTTGTCGTGTTGCACGCGTTAAATTCCCCGAAGCTAACCGTGCACCACGACCGGATGGTGTTCCCGTATGGCAGGCAAGAATCGAGCGACGTATCGGCACATTTAGGACTCTCATTGCAAAGCTTATCTCTTTCAGCCGGGGAAATAGTCGTCCCCGGGTCATGCGTTTCGTGACTCAGGCATTTGCTGAGACCGGTATTCGTCCCCAGCAATACTTAGCCAATGTCACAGAACGTATTGACTTTCTGAAACAGAAAGTGTATGCATGGGCAAGCCGTATCCGTCGTTATAGAGAGCGTGTAAATAGATACTGGCAGAATCGCATCTTCCAAAGTGACCAAAGGAAGGTGTACCGAGAGTGGGAGGGAACTGGACAACGTTTGAACGGCGGACAACTGCCAGATGCTCACGCCATGAATCAATTTTGGCGTGACTTATGGTCGGTGCCCGTCGAACATTCGGAGGGCGACTGGATCCGTGTCGTCGAGCGTGAATGCAGTATCATCGAACCCATGGAATCTATTACCATAGACTCCGAAGACGTTAGTTGTGCAATGCGTACGGCCCCGAACTGGAAAAGTCCTGGGCCGGATGGATTGCACAACTTTTGGATAAAGTGGGTTCAGAGCTCGCATGAACGCTTGGCAACACAGTATCAAGAATCCCTTGAGTCTGGTTCCTTACCCGCTTTCATGACCACTGGCATCACCTTCCTGCTCCATAAATCAGGTAGTACCACGGAACCTTAAAACTATAGACCCATCACTTGCTTACCTACCATCTACAAGCTCCTTACATTTATTCTGAGAAGTAAAATAAACTCGCACATAGTATCTAATAATATCTTAGATAACGCTCAGAATGGATGTAGGGCTGGGTCTCGTGGAACTAAGGAGCTACTCCTCATTGATATGGCCATTAGCCAACAAGTCAAGCGGAGTAGGGGCGCCCTCTCTACTGCCTGGATTGACTACAAGAAGGCCTATGATTCGGTGCCTCATTCATGGCTGAGGAGGATTTTAGAGTTGTATAAAATTAATCCGACTCTTAAATCCTTCTTAGTCTCGTGTATGGGACAGTGAACCACAGTCCTTCGTCAACCAGGTAGTGGTGGGCACGCCTCTGACCCGCAAGGCTTGATAAGGATCGAGCGTGGTATATTCCAGGGCGACAGTTTGAGTCCATTGTGGTTTTGTTTAGCACTGAATCCACTTAGCACATTGCTGAAGGATTCAGGGCTAGGCTATCGGTTTCGTAGAGGGGGTGAGGTTCTATCTCACCTGATGTACATGGATGACCTCAAACTGTTCACGCTGAAGCACCAAGATTTAGTGACATTATTAAAAACTACGGAAGTTTTTAGTAATGCCATTAAGATGGAGTTCGGTGTTGATAAGTGTGCGGTTATGCATGTACAACGGGGGAAGGTTGTAAATTCACCGAATTTACAACTTTCTGAGATAATAACTCTCAGATCTCTCTCCGAGACCGAAACATACAAATACCTAGGTATGTCAGAGTCATTGGGTATAGCGGTAGAGGATATCAAGAAATCGGTGAAAGAACGTTTTTTTGGCCGCCTGACAAAAGTTCTTAACAGTTCTTTGTCCGGTGGTAACAAAATGCGGGCTTTCAATGGTTGGGTGATACCTTTATTGTTATACTCCTTTGGCATACTTAGGTGGACTCAAACGGAACTAGACGCCCTGGATAGGCGAGTCCGTCAACAACTCACATTGCATCGAATGTTACACCCACGATCATCTGTCATGAGACTGTACATTCCACGGAAGTGGGGGGGTCGGGGATTTTTGAATGCCAAGAACCTCCACAACCGTGAAGTGTGCAGTCTGAGAGATTACTTTCTACAGAACGGGTGTGACATTCATTGCGATGTCGTGATGGTTGACAAGGGCCTGACACCTCTTTCCTTGGCTAACGAGAACTGGCGTAAACCAAAGGTACTAGGTACTGAAGACCGTAGGGACGTATGGAAGAGCAAGGAGCTACACGGGCGGTTCTACCGAGTCTTAACAGGACCCGATGTAGACCTGCTCGCATCGGTGAACTGGCTGCGTTTTGGGGACCTCTTTGGGGAAACTGAAGGTTTTGCCTGTGCAATTGCAGATGAGGTTATCAAGACGAACAACTATCGGAAATACATCATGAAGGACGGTACGGTCGACATTTGTTGAGCATGCCACCGTCCTGGTGAATCACTTCGCCATATTATTTCCGGTTGTTCGTATCTTGCTAACACCGAGTACTTGCATAGGCACAATCAAGTAGCCAGGATCATCCACCAGCAACTTGCTCTTCAATATGACCTTATTGAGTCTGAAGTACCGTACTATAAGTACACACCAGTGCCAGTTCTTGAGAATGGTCGTGCATTGCTCTACTGGGACCGATCAATCATCACGGACAGAACTATTGTTGCCAATAGGCCCGATATCGTGTTGGTTGATCGGACCCAGCGTCGGGCAGTGCTCGTCGATGTCGCCGTCCCGCATGACGAGAATCTTGTTAAGGCAGAGAAGGACAAACTTAGTAAGTACCTTGATCTGTCCTTCGAGATAACCGCCATGTGGAACGTAGACTCGACGATCATTGTCCCGATGGTCGTTTCGGCAAACGGACTAATAGCTAAGAGTTTCGATCAACACCTCAAGAGACTCTCGTTAGATTGTTGGATCAAGAGTCAGATTCAGAAGGCTGTTATCCTCGACACGTGCCGTATTGTTAGGAGGTTTCTCAGTCTGTAGCCTCCACCGCCGGTAGTTTGGGTCCTACTCCGCTACTGGTGGGACACTATTTTTTATATTTTTAAATGTATTTGTGTTTTTTATAAATCTATTTAAAAATGTATAAAATAAGAATGTTATTGAATAAACGAAATAATAATAATAATAAATACTCTTTATTGCACACAAAAAGAGACAGATATGTTACACATGCCTTAATAATAATGTACAATAGGCGGCCTTATTGCTAAAGAGCAATCTCTTCCAGGCAACCTTAGGATGAAAAGAAATGGAGAGAGATGATAGGGGTTGTGTACAATGTATTAATAATATAATAAATTGATAAAATATACGAAGAGAGTAGATCGTGAAAGAGTTCAGTGAGTAATAAAATAAATAAATACTAATAATAATAAATACCCATAATATATATTACCTAACTACGAGTATAAATATCATAATATGGACAGTGTTAGCACATTGAGAGATAATGATCTTTTAGCGTATTTTTAAACGAAGATTGTGATTGTGCCCGTTTAATAGGTAGAGGCAGTGCATTCCACAGACGAACAGCTTGGACAGTGAAACATTAGTCTGAGAACCTTGTCGAGTGCACTGGAACGTCAAGTATTAAGTTTTCCGATGACCTCAGACACCTCGAATGCGTGTCATGAAGGAACTGAAATCGTTCTTTAAGATAACGCGGAGTACAAGGATTGAACAGAACACTGTATAATAGAGACAGGATATGAGTATTCCGGCGAAGGCGAATTGGGAGCCACTTGAGCATTTTCCGGAATTCTGATACATGATCATATTTGCGAAGACCAAATATGAATCTAATACAAACATTTTGAAGTCGCTCAAGCTTATCAAGTTACTCCTCTGTGAGATCAAGATAGTTGACATCAGCGTAATCAAGGATAGGGAGTAATAACGATTGTACCACCGCAGTTTTAGTGGCAATAGGAAGTAGCATCCGCAATCTGCGCAGCGACCCAGATGCGAATACTTTGCGTCTAACCTCTTGAAGTTGATGGTCCCAAGATAGCGTCCTATCGATATGAATACCCAAGTTTTTAACTGTATCACTAATGTCTACAGGGGTACCATTAAATGTAATTTGAGGCAACTGTGTGATATCCAGACGTGACATGAACCAAGGACTGCCTAGAATAATAGCTTGAGACTTCGATGGATTAACCTGAAGTCCGTGACTCACACTCCACTCACAAATGCGTTCCAAGTCCAAATTTATTGTATTAATTGCATTGAAGTCTCAGTAATAGGGTTCCCGTTTTACCCTTGGGTATGGAACCCTAAAAACTGTTATGTTACATCAAGCAGTTTGGAACTAACTATGAAATCTTAGAAAGTCGGTAGTCAATTGGAAACTCGGCATGAATATTTCTCGCTGCAATTAAACTTTACCCCCGACTGAGCTATCAAAGCTATCGAATAGCACTCACTGTAAGTTTACAATTACTTTAATAAAATGTAAACTTAAACCACTTCTACGTGCATTTGTTCCATTTGAACTGAATATCTACCAATTAATTACTAATTTTACTGAAGATATCTAAATCTACCACATTACTAATTTAACAAACTTACTCTAACGAAACTATACCTATACTTACGCA